>CM034148.1:2463285-3054004 GCA_019776745.2 Taxus chinensis | reverse complement strand
AGATTTGGTGTTTAAGGTTTAGGGGTCAAGGTTCAGGGTTTAGGATTTAGTTTTTACGGTTCAGGGTTTAGGGTTTAGCATTTAGGGCTCATGGTTTATGGTTTATGGTTTAGGGCTTATGGCTTAGGGTTTAGGACTTAAGGCTCAGGGTTTAGGGATCACGAGTAAGGGCCGAATCTTTAAGGTTTAAGGTTTAGGTTTTAGGTTATAGGGATCATGGTTAAAGGTTTAGGGTTTAGGGCTCAAGGTTTACACTTTAATGTTTAGGTTTATGGCCTATAGTTTATGGTTTTGATTATAAAAGTTAAATGCTGAAATATTTAGGCTGAATGCTGAAATCCTGAAAAATTACATATGTACTGACCAAATTATACTTTAACAAACTATCTCCTAAATCATGACTCATGAAGCTGTGAGACTAATTCCATAAGGTGCAGAGTGACCCTAATTTCTTATATTTACATAAATAAATGTTCGAGTATACTAAATAATAAAATACAAATAATAATAAATGAAATAAGTATAAGTTTTTCATTTATTATTATTTGTATTTATTATTTCTTATACTTTAAATTTATTTATGTGAATAGAAGCTTGTCAAAAGCATACATAATGTTTATACTACACAACGCATATGTGTTATAACATGTTTTACATTTTCTCTTTTCCCAAGCCATGCTTCAAGGCTTGGGATCCGGTTTGGATCCCCAAGCCTGAGGCATGGACCTGCACAAACACAACAAACATCGTGTTTTTAGAAGAAAATGTAAAAATGTCACTTCCTCTATGATAAATCAAAATAAAACAATCGATCCATTTTTAAAAAAATTATACCACGATGTAGAGCAGAGTCTCTTCTTTCTAAAAATATAATTTTTCAAATTTTCTGACTAATATAAGGTTTCCATATTATTTATTTTATAACTATGCCTTTTTATAGCTATTTTTTGAAGTGTAAATATGTCTATCTTTCATGGTGTATCTTTTTTTTGGGTGATCAAAATTAAAAAAAATTATACTAGCTCAAACTAGGCATAATTATATACATATTCAAAAAATATATATAATTTTTGATATTTTTTGAGGTAGTTAGGGGTGGCACGGTTGAAGCTGCGTTATTTTTCAAAACATAAAAATTTTGTACTAGAAAAATCATAATTAAAAAAATATTCACAAAAAAAATCTAAAAAAAATGGATCCCAAACTAGATGCTCCTAGCTATCTTTCTACCTAAGGGTTTTCAAAAATACTAAATGGTGCTAAAAAATGGTGGGGGGCACGAAAGTCACTCTATTATGTTTTTTTAACAAAAACAGGAGCATATGTTGGTATTTTAGTTGTTTGACCCACTTAAACTTATCCATTTTCAATAAAATTTAGTAGCTAGAAACTAGACTCAAAATTATACGATTCATATATGTACAACATCTTCCAATTTTGAGTGTAACTATTTTGAAAAACTCGTACAAGTTGAAGTTGTTTTTTTTTTCAGAAAAATGCATCAACTTAAGACCCCATTTTGGCCCCCCAACTTGGTGCACTTACCCATATATTCATTTGAATTTTAAATTTTAAGTTAATATTTTATAAATAGTTATTTAAATTTTATAGATTAATATAGTTAGATTGGGATGAGCTCAATAGGGATGCACGAACATTTTTTTCTTTAAACTACTCACTCACATTTTTATAAATATTAACTACTATTACATGTCAACTAAAGACTTGTGTGTGTTGGCTATGTTTATGGGTTAGATTGTTATTATTTAATAATTTTTCTTAAAAAATAATAAAATTATTAACAATAATTATGTTATGCTAAATTCAAAATGTTTATTTGTAATATGATATTATATTTTACAAATTATTTTGTTAAATAAAATTTAAAGACTACAAGAATTTACTTGTTTTTGTTAATTTTTTTAATGTTCTTTTGGATTAAAAGTGTTGGTGTGAGTCATTTTCCACATCATCAGGTGAGTCATCTCACTTAGGTGTGATCATAGGTCTGCGTGTCACTTAGGGGTCATTACGAGATTCTCTTACGCGTCAGTGTGTCATATGCATCATTGGGAGTTACTTTTCTAATTTGGGATTGTAACTCCCCATCTCCACTCAAGTTGTCATGATTACAACACTAGGGGTTACTCAATAGCTCATACATGTACACCCCTTTAGATATATGATATTAGTGAGAGCTTTTGGATTGTAATGAGGTTCTGCCCGTGTTGGTCGTCAAATAGGACTTTTAAGAAGAGCAACAGTCAGGGGACAAGAAGTCCCTCCTCTTTAATGGGAGAGGTTCCCTTATTCAGAAACAAACCTATTTACAAATGTACAGGACATGATTTGTTGGTTAAACTTGGATACCACGAAAGTGTTTTCTATGAAGGTCATCAATTACAAAAGGACTGAGGAAATGAGAGCATGGAAAAGAGCAGAAAGGCAAACATGCAGAATTATAGATATCAGAGTAATTCTTTATGTATGCGAAGTCACCATGAATTGAAAACAAGATCATTCATATAGAACAAGTAAGATGGAATTTAAAGACACAAAGTTCTGTAAATAACATCTGCCAGAACGTAAAGTTTCTTAAAGTAACACAGATTCATTATCAAGGAAACAAAGTTCCTTCTTGGTTATGCAAGATCACCGTGCTTGCAAAGTTTGAAGAGTATGCAATCGATGAGACTAACGAATTTGAGATAAATGATCTTCACAAAGAAAAGAAATGAAAGCTTAGAACAGACAGAGATCAGATAGACAAAGAAAGGAAAGTCCTTCTGTATTGATTTCTCTATAATCTATTTACACTTGCAGAAAATATGCCAAGTTCTTCCCTCCTTCTCAAAATGGCGCAAAGAAGGCCATTATATAGCTTACAATTTGGTTTCTCTTCGTAACTGTTTCTTTTAACTAAAGGATAGTTAAGGAATGCTAATCGCAATACCTTAACTAATTACAAGGAATACAAAAGGAATAGGAAGAAGAGAAAAGAATGGGGAGGGAGACAGGTGTCTAGTTCTGAGAAGGACCCACTGTCTTCAGAAACCGCTGCTTGAGTTTTCCTCCACGTCTCAGCCATGTCCTTGCCACGAGGGACACACTAGAAATTTCATCTTGAGGATGACAACGAATATATTTGAAAACTGATGTAACCGGCGTCTTGAACTTCGTCCTTCGTAACTGCTTCTTTAGTTCTCCCAAGCTTCCTCCAGGAGCTTGATCTTCATATTGATAGTAACAGAGCTGCAAACCAGGCTCGGAAAGGAGTTTCAGAGGGAGGGGACATGCGCGGGTTTTCAAATTTCAAGGGTTCGAAACAATGTAAGAATTGCAAAGGAGGTTTTGCCCGTTATATAGCCATTGAGGAGAGAGAAGGATAATCAATGCGCATTTGAATTCATATTTTGAAAAACAACATATTCGGGTAGAGCGGGAAAAACTAAGTATGAATGACCGTTGGTTCACTTGGGACAAGTGTGACGCGAATGCGCGAAACACGCGGCTCGGCCGATTCGGGCGAAACGGGGAGAGGACGCACAAATGCATTTTGGGACATTTGGGATGAAAAAGAGCGAAGTGCGCGACTCGGGAGTTTCGGCCGAAAACAGCTTGCACTTTTTAACTTTGGGACATTCGGGACAAAAGTTCCGAAGTACGTGGTTCGGGTGTTTCGGCCGATCAGGGAACAAAATGCACTTTGGAACTCAGGACAGTTGGGACGAGATCGGGCGAATCGGCTGAAAATGGAACAGAGTGCACTTTAAGTTTGAACTTGAGAAATTTGAGACAAAAAGTTCCGAAGTACGCGACTCGGCCGGTTCAGGCGAAATTGGAACAGAGCGCACTTTTGGAATTGGGACATTTGGGACAAGAAAGTGCGAAGTACGCGGTTCGGGCGGTTCGGCCGAAATTGGAACATCTCGCACAGTAACTTCGGGACACTTGGGACAAAAACTTCCGACGGGCCCGAAAATGGGACAAATTCAGAGGTTTCGGCCGATTGGAGAACAGAAGACCCGTTTGCACTTGGGACAGACGGGAAAAAAATGTCCGACAGGCCCGAAATACATACAAAATGACCCAAAACACAGATTTTCTCAATTTTCACAGCTTAGGCACTTTAGAGAAAACACTCATAACTCAAAATTTTGAAATTTTAGTTTTATCAGAGCAGGGAATTTTGAGTGGACAACAGTTGGCTCCTTCTGGGGATGACTTGGCATAAATTCAAGGAATGAGACAAGGTAAGAACTTAGACAAACTCAGTGAAGCAGACCAGTGCCTTATCCATTGGGCAACAGAGTCAAAAATAGACCAACAAAGAGGGCAACACAAAAAAACAACAGAAGGGAAACACACCAAAACAACAGAAGGAAAACACTGTACAGAATATACAAAGGGACTCCCTAGTCACCTAGGACTTGAACAACTTGAGATACTGCCCACTATAAGGAAGTGGGAGAGAAGAACCATCCATGTAATCAAGATAGAAAGAATTCTTACCAGCAAAGTGTCTGATCTTGAAAGGCCCAAGCCACAGGGAATCAAACTTTCCATGGCTGCCACGAGGTTCATGTCTTTTGTCCCATAACAGCACGGTGTCTCCAACTTGGAACTCTTTGAACCTAGCTTTCTTATCAAACAGGGCCTTTACCTTTTGCTGGTGAACAGATATCCTATCAGCAACCATCAATCTGTCCTCATTCAGTTTATGCAGGTACATAATCCTCTTATCCAGAGCATCACTGAAACTAGTATCCTCAATGGCCTTCATTAGGTGCAAGGCTGGTAGTTCCACTGTCACTGGCAATTGAGCTTCCGCTCCATATATCACTTGGAAAGGAGACATTCCAATAGCTCTCTTTGGTGTAATCCTGTCTGCCCAAAGAGAATCATAGAGCTTCTTGTGCCAGTTTCGTTGAGACTCATTGACCAACTTCCTTATGATAGTCACTAGGTTTTTATTTGTGGATTCTGCTTGACCATTTCCCTGGGGGTAATAATCTGAAGAATGAGCCAGAGAGATGCCATACCCATAGCAGAAGTCCATTATCTCAGTTGAGGAGAAGTTTGAAACATTATCTGTTACAATCTTGTTAGGTACACCATACCTTACCAAGATGTTCTCTTTGATGAAGTTGCATACCACTTCAGAAGTAGTGCTCTTGACTGGAATAGCTTCCACCCATTTGGTGAAGTAGTCAGTGGCAGTTAGCACATGAGTGTGACCAGCACTAGAAGTAGGATTAAGTGTACCAATGAAGTCTAAACCCCACTGTTGAAATGGTTCCTCAATCACAACTGGCTTGAGAGGCAAAGAAGCCAATTTAGGTCTTCCCACAAAAGTCTGACAAGCCTCACATTTATCCACCCACTTGGATGCATCTCTGAACAAAGAAGGCCAGTAGTATCCTCCCCGGAGTATCTTATGAGCTGTAACCATTGATGAATAGTGCCCTCCACATGCCTGATCATGAAAAGCTGAGAGCAAATTTCTCTTCTGTTCCTTGTCCACACACTTTAAAAATCTCCCATCTAAGCCACGCTTGAACAAGGCATTTTCCCACAATACATATTGCGCTGACCTCAATTTAACAGTCCTCTTTTCTTTGGCAGTTAAATGAGGGGGGCATTCCCCATAGGTGAGAAAATGGGCGATGTCAGCATACCATTCATCAACCGAACTCAGGAATAGAACAGTAGGAAGGTCAACTTTCTCCTCCAGCAACTCATGTTTAGCTCCTTCAGCAATGAGCTCACAAAGACCTTTTCCACGAACCAGCTTGGTTGGTTTGATATCAATGTCATACTCTTGGACCTTAGCCACCCAGTTCCCTCTCTTGGATCCAAATTCTTGCTGTGTAAGAATTGACTTAACAGTTGTATCTGGGACCAACACCATAGAGTGAGAGTTGAGGATATAGAAACGGAACTGCTTAACAACTTTGACTACTGCAAAAGCATGCTTCTCCATCATGGTGTATTTTAGCTCATGATTCTTCAGGATATAGCTCATGAAGGCAATTGGTAGCTCATGTTTATCGGAGTCTTCTTGGGTTAAGACAGCAGCCAGGGTATTATTTGTAGCATAGCAATAGATGATGAAATCTTTGCTGAAATCGGGACAGGCCAAAACTGGAGTTTTAGCGATAGCTTTCTTGATACCCTCAAAGGATTCCTTTCCTTCAGAAGACCAACCAAATGTTTGCTTCCCTTTCATCATCTGAGAAATATTCAAAGTTAATTCAGCAAAATCAGGGATGAATCTTCTTAAAAAATTGATCTTACCGAAGAAGGAGTTCACGCCCTTTTTACTGGTTAGGAGAGGAATTTGCTGGATGGCTTGAACTCGTTCAAGATCAATCTTAATACCATCCTTGGAGACAATGTGCCCTAATAGTTTTCCCTCTGTAACACAGAAGACAAATTTTTTAGGGTTCAGAGAGATTCCATGCTCTCTGCATCTCAGCAGAACTGTCTCCAGGTGATCAAAATGATCCGCTCTTGTCTTGGAAAACACTGTCAGGTCATCAAGGTATATGACAATACACTTCCCTTTCAAGCTTCCAAAAGCTAGATCCATAGCTCTCTGGAAAGTGGCACCAGCATTAATAAGCCCAAAAGGCATTCTCTTGTAGGCAAAGGTACCCCAAGGAGTAGTGAAAGCTGTTTTATATTGATCTACAGTATCAACCTCTACCTGATTGTATCCAGAAAATCCATCAAGCATAGATAACATTTCAGAGCCTGTTACTGCTTGCAATATTTGATCCATCATAGGCAAAGGGTAATTATCTTTCAGAGAAGCCTGATTCAGGTTCCTGAAATCAACACAGATGCGGATCTCACCATTTTTCTTCCTGACAGGCACAATATTTGCAATCCATGTCGAATGGTGAATAGGAAAAATAATTTTAGCCTTCAACAACTTCTGAATCTCCTGAAAGATGGTGTCAGCTATTTTGGGGTTGTACTGCCTTTGTTTCTGCTTGAAAGGCTTAATTCCTGGTTTGAGAGGAATCGAGTGCTGCATATATTTTGGCTTGAAGGCTTTCAGATCTTCATAAGAATATGCAAGAACGTCCTTATACCTTCTTAGAAGATCAATTGCTTTTCTCTTTTCATCTGCTGTACAACATTTTCCAATATTTACCAGCTTAGGGTCATTAGAACTCCCAATATCAATCTTATCATACTCAGCTGATTGCTGAGGTCCAGTAGAAGCTTTAGATTTCACATACCTGTCATGCTTATCAAATAGTTCCTCCAAACTCACCAACCCTTTAGGAATCTTGTTTCCTTTGAGATTGATGCATCCATCTTGATCTGTTTCTTCTCCTTGGGTGACGGCTTGGTCAGAGGACACACTCTCACGAGGCAGGTTGTCACTTCCCTCAAAATACAGTTGTTCGAAATTACCCTTGAGTTCCAGGAAGGAAAGCAAATGCTGGACATCGTTGAAAACTTGCCAGTTATTGGTATTGTCAGGTACACTAGGCCAGTGGACCATTTCAATAGTGAACTTATCCTGAGAGAATTCAGGATGGGGAATCAGTAGTGACCCTGAGACAGCCAGTGAATCAGCCCTGCTGTTCTTTTCTCTAGGTATTGCTTCAATAGAGAAAGCATCAAGGAATTCAATGGAATCCCAAACCTGATTCCGGTAATGCTTCAGCCTCCCATTTTTTACCTGAAAGAGGTTTCTGACCTGCTTCACAATCAACTCTGCATCACCACGAGCCAGAAGGTTCTTCACACCTCGTTCTTTGGCCACTTGCAGTCCAAGAATGAGAGCCTCATACTCTGCTGTATTATTAGTGTTTTCAAACTGCAACTTAAATGAAAAAGGATGTAGGCATCCTTCAGGTGACACTAGCAGGACACCAGCTCCAGAACCAGCTGAGGAACAACTTCCATCAAATTCTAAAATCCAAACACCATTGGGATCTTTAGGTGCTACTTTGGAGGGTTGGATTTCATCAGGGGACAGAATCATGTAATTACCATGCCCCATATCCTCATAGAGTATTTGTGCCTTAGGATCATCCGTTTTCTGCACAATATACTCAGACTGCTTCTCAGGTAGTAACTTCTTCATGTGTCCATTGACAGGTATGAGTGCATGTGACCAATCCATTTGAATCTCCCCGCCCACATCTTTACAGAAGTTTCTACTTAGCAACATTCCATAAGAAGGAGGAATGTCTGCTACTAGGATGGTAGCCAAGACTTTCTTTTCAGGCAAAGCAGCAAAGGCCACTTGTGCATCTTTAATCCTTCCAACCAAAGGCACTTCCTTACTCTCCATGGAGTAGCAGGATCCATAAGTACGAGTGAGGGTCAAGCCTAAAGCATGAGCTACTTTAGCAGGCATCACATTATCTGAGGCTCCAGAATCTATGACACAATTACTGAGCCTATGGCCAGCTATGAGAAGTGTTACATAAAATGGTTTAATTTTGTCACCAGGGGAGGTGACAGCAGCTACCAGACTTGGCTGTGGTGCAGAAGGAGGAGTAGGCAAAAGGCCTTTAGAGGTGGTCTTGGAATGGGAATTTACAAATTGAATCATCTTGGCAAAAGCTTTGGGATGGGTTTGATAGTATTCAGCTTCTGAGATTTGTACCTTGGTCTTTTTCAGGTGATCAACAATATCAAAGGATCCAGAAGTGGACGGGCCATCATCATTTGGAATTCTAGGCTTATCAACTTTAGGAGAAAAAGAAGAAGCAACTTTGGTAACTGGATTGATAGGACTCACCTTCTGTGTAGACGAAGTAGGGATAGGAGATCCTCTTCTTGCAATTACAGGGATAGTTGCCGACTGCTCCTTGGATTTCTTAGGTGGCTGGGTCACCTTCTCCCTCTGCTTTGTCTGTTCTCGAGTCATGACAGCAAAAGATTCGCTGTTCATGTCTGCTACCACTTCATCATAATCATCAATGCCCTCAGTGGTAAAGAAATTCACTCGAGATCCCTCAAGTTCCTCTGCCTCATCATCAAATTCTCTCGCAAACTCTTCGCAAGCTTCGTTATCTTCATCATCATCTGGTTCTTCCACCTCGCAGGTCGCATTGACAGGGACTCTAACAGGAGGTCCTTCAAGTGCTAATCTTGTTTGAGAAGTAGGAAAACGATTCCTGGGCTGGAAATTTCTCCTCGGAACGTCTGCATAAGGAGCGTGCTGAGCCAGTTGTTTCTTTATAGCAAGAAGATCATTCGCAAGCTTCTGAACTAATGGGTCAGTGTTAGGTCCAGGGGTGGAAGAGGAAGAAGCAGCAGACTTAGATTTGGAAGTGTCTCTTCTCAACTTCCCTGACATGATCAAGTCATCCTCGACACTAACAGCCAGTTCTTGATCCAGAAGCTAACGTTCCGAGATTAGCCCTTCTTAGTGCATAACTAACTTTAGGTGATTGGGCATTCAGGAAGAAACACTTTTGAATTTGATCAACAGGCCGAGTATTTGCAGGAATTTTGTTGATCAGTCTGTTGAATCGGGCCACAAACTCTCTCATAGGTTCTTGCGAATCTTTCTTTATCTGAGAAATTTGGGCAAGCAAAGCATGCACATCTTCTGCCGGCTTGAAACGGTTTTCGAACTGAGTTCTCATTGTGGTCCAGTCGGTGATAGCGTTAGCCGGAAGGTGGTAGAACCAATCAGCAACATTATCTTGTAACGTCTCAACGAACAGCCTTACGGAGACGTCTTCATGTTCGACTCCCAAAACTCCACAGGTAACAATGAAAGCTGCGATGTGTTCATCAGGATGCACTTTGCCATCGCCTTTGAATTTGGGGAAGTTCTTCTGGTTACCTCTAGGTAACTCATGCAAAGGCTGAGTAAGGGCCATGGGCCCGACACGATGACCCCATGGTAATGGCGCCACCATTCTTGGAAAAATGGCTTGGAGAGGAACTTTAACACCAGCGAGAGTCAAAGCTCATAGATTGGGACTAGCAGGTTCTGAAGGAATACCACCCGCAGGACTTCTTTCTTGAACAGGTGGTGTGCTTGTCGAACGAGTCCTTCTATTTCTTGTTGAAGGGAAAGGAAAACCCTGCTGCTCCAAAAGTTGAAACTGAGAGTCTTCAATACCAAGGGTCCTTCTCCCTCGAGTAAAACGCGGAGTCGCCAGATCAAAAGATGATCAAAAATTACAGAACTGGAAAATCCCCAGCGGAGTCGCCAAAAACTGTTGGTCGTCAAATAGGACTTTTAAGAAGAGCAACAGTCAGGGGACAAGAAGTCCCTCCTCTTTAATGGGAGAGGTTCCCTTATTCAGAAACAAACCTATTTACAAATGTACAAAACATGATTTGTATGGTTAAACTTGGATACCACGAAAGTGTTTTCTATGAAGGTCATCAATTACAAAAGGACTGAGGAAATGAGAGCATAAGAAAAGAGCAGAAAGGCAAACATTCAGAATTATAGATAGCAGAGTAATTCTTTATGTATGCGAAGTCACCGTGAATTGAAAACAAGATCATTCATATAGAACAAGTAAGATGGAATTTAAAGACACAAAGTTCTGTAAATAACATCTGCCAGAACGCAAAGTTTCTTAACGTAACACAGATTCATTAATCAAGGACACAAAGTTCCTTCTTGGTTATACAAGATCACCGTGCTTGCAAAGTTTGAAGAGTATGCAATCAGATGAGACTAACGAATTTGAGATAAATGATCTTCACAAAGAAAAGAAATGAAAGCTTAGAACAGACAGAGATCAGATAGACAAAGAAAGGAAAGTCCTTCTGTATTGATTTCTTTATAATCTATTTACACTTTCAGAAAATATGCCAAGTTCTTCCTCTCTTTTGAATGGCGGAAAGAAGGCCATTATATAGCTTACAATTCGGTTTCTCTTCGTAACCGTTTCTTTTAACTAAAGGATAGTTAAGGAATGCTAATCGCAATACCTTAACTAATTACAAGGAATACGAAAGGAATAGGAAGAAGAGAAAATAATGGGGAGGGAGACAGGTGTCCAGTTCTGAGAAGGACCCACTGTCTTCAGAAACCGCTGCTTGAGTTTTCCTCCACGTCTCAGCCATGTCCTTGCCACGAGGGACACACCAGAAATTTCATCTTGAGGATGACAACGAATATCTTTGAAAACTGATGTAACCGGCGTCTTGAACTTCGTCCTTCGTAACTGCTTCTTTAGTTCTCCCAAGCTTCCTCCAGGAGCTTGATCTTCATATTGATAGTAACAGAGCTGCAAACCAGGCTCAGAAAGGAGTTTCAGAGGGAGGGGACATGCGCGGGTTTTCAAATTGCAAGGGTTCGAAACAATGTAAGAATTGCAAAGGAGGTTTTACCCGTTATATAGCCGTTGAGGAGAGAGAAGGATAATCAATGCGCATTTGAATTCATATTTTGAAAAACAGCATATTCGGGTAGAGTGGGAAAAACTAAGTATGAATGACCGTTGGTTCGCTTGGGACAAGTGAGACGCGAATGCGCGAAACACGCGGCTCGGCCGATTCGGGCGAAACGGGGAGAGGACGCACAAATGCATTTTGGGACATTTGGGATGAAAAAGAGCGAAGTGCGCGACTCGGGAGTTTCGGCCGAAAATGGGACAGCTTGCACTTTTTAACTTTGGGACATTCGGGACAAAAGTTCCGAAGTACGCGGTTCGGGTGTTTCAGCCGATCGGGGAACAGAATGCACTTTGGAACTCGGGATAGTTGGGACGAAATCGGGTGAATCGGCCGAAAATGGAACAGAGCCACTTTAAGTTTGAACTTGAGAATTTGAGACAAAAAGTTCCGGAGTACGCGACTCGGCCGGTTCGGGTGAAATTGGAACAGAGCGCACTTTTGGAATTGGGACATTTGGGACAAGAAAGTGCGAAGTACGCGGTTCGGGTGATTCGGCCGAAATTGGAACATCTCGCACAAAAAGTTTTGGGACACTTGGGACAAAAAGTTCCGACGGGCCCGAAAATGGAACAACTTCGGGGATTTCGGCCGATCGGGGAACAAAATGCACTTTCGTACTTGGGATAGGTGGGACAAAAATGTCGACAGGCCCGAAATACATACAAAATGACCCAAAACTTAGATTTTTTCGACTTCAAGATTTTTTCCACACCACCAGCTCGACAGAAAAGACACTTAACTCAAAATTTTGAAATTTTACTTTTGACAGAGCGGGGAATTTTGAGTGGACAACAACCCGTTTACTAAATCTTTACATGCACGTTTTCGGTTGATGGTCACTCCTCTCGATATCTCGTCACACTGCCATTTTCATGTCCATGGATGTTCACGTCATCCCTTGTGATCCTCGAGCTTCAGGTTTTTGCACACCCTATTTCATGGTATCAGAGCTCATGATTTTTTGATCTGTGTAACTCCTCCATGTTTACATGTTTTTTGGCTTCTGATTGTGATGTATAGATTTCTGCAACATTCATCGTAATGGTTATTCTAGCCATGGTTTAGTGCATTGATTTGGGACTTTCGTACCTCTTTTTGGTTTTTGAGTGTTCTTAGATCCTTGTTTAGGTGGTTCATTTGTTCATGTTTGTGGTTTCAAGTTTCTAGGCCTTCGCATGCATGTTTTAAGATGTTCTGTTGGTTTTAGATATTGCTAAGAGGTTGCAGGTCAAACTTTGCAAGTGTTGAGTTGAAGTTTTTAGAAGTGTAAAAATTTGGTTTTTGAGCTCAACTCGGCCTCAGCTCATCTAGTCTCCTTTCCAACTCACTTTACATTCTTCAACTCTTCATGTGCTGGTTTGAGCTCTTTACATCAAGTGGGTTCTACATTATCTTTGACCCATGTTAGTTGCTTCTGACTCTGCTTTGTTATCTACTTGGGTTCTCCCCTCGGTAGATCATGTTGTTCCAACATTCAAAGGTCTTCGACTTGTCTTCCCGTGTATGGTGTTGAGCTCCCCCTGATCTCCCCGTTGCCTTCATTTGGCTTGGCCTTCAACCCTGTATTGGATCTCTGGTTCTGACTTGTCCCTCTGTTCGTGCCCGCCCGAGATCATCCCTAGTTACTTTTCTCTCCATGTGAGTTGGGTTCCTCTGGGCTCACCCACACTTTGTTTAGCCTTCCTGCACCTAGTTCATAAACCCGCTAAGCATATTTCCGTCATCCTGCTTGTTTTGGGCACATTTTTTTTTATCTTGGTGCCATTCCCATGTTGGCATTTCTGCCTCATGCCGGCTCCTCTCTATGCGCATCGTCTGCTTCACCATGTGTTGACTTGGCCATGTTTCTTGTCGAGGTTGTGGACCAAGCCCTATCTGCCTCCGTGTTTTCATTTCATGTGCTCGACACCTTACTCTTCGGCACTGCAATGGTCACCAACTCAGATTGATCTCCTTGCATGACATGACGCTCCAACTCCACGTGGTTATGATTCATTGTCATTCAGCTCGACCATGAACCCTCAACCCTGGCGTTCCATGTACCTTGACATTCACCCTACAGGCTCGAATTGTTTCTGATGAGCTTTGACTCTCTGACTCACCATGATACACCCTAACCTCTTGACTCGCTGGTTCATCCATGCAACAACCTTCATTGCACCCAACCCTTAACTTGGTGTTACATTCTCTCCCACCGGTTTGCACTCCTACCAAGCCAATCTTTTGCAACTCATCGAGTTTCCCCTGAACTCGCCCACCTCTACACTATAGCTAGCTCTCCAAGTTGCTAGCCGAGCTAGCTGAGCTACTTGCGTCCAGAGCTCCAAGACACCCCCTCTTACCTTGTTTCTTTTTTTTTCGCCTTGTATACATTGGTTAGCATAGTGTAAGGAAAAAAAAAATTCAATGTGTACACACAGGGTGTATCTTTTTCAAGGTGTTTGTATAGGCTTATTCAGATTTCTGAGCCATTTTTTTATGGCTCGTCATTGTAGCACTCTTCTTCACATGTAGCTAGTGGATGCGTCTGCCATAACCTTATGGTAAGAGAGCCTCCTCATTTACGCCGTGAGATAAATCTTTTCTCACTTTGAGTAGTTTGTACCTTGTTGTTGCTTTGTGCCTTTTATGCTTGATTATATGTCCCTTTGCTTCTGACTTAGGAATTCATTGTGGCCTCCAATCTCGTGCAACTTGTCACCTACTGTGAGGTGAGTGGTCAACTATCTGATGTCTCATGAACCCACCCTATTGTAGTCACACACTATCTAGTGCCGCAGATAGGGGGTTATCATTACTTTTCTTGGGTGTCGTGTTGCTTGCAGACATATTATCAGCCGAGTCTGACATCTTCCATTCTTACACCCTTATTCTTGTTCACTTTGCACATTTTGATTTTTCTTCCGTATCATGGAGGATACTCTTTCTAGAGTTGAGTGTCACAAGATCACCTTATAGCCCCTGCTACTTCTTCTTAGGAGAGATAACTATTCAGCTTGGCATGCTACTATGGAATGCTACTTCGCCCACTTGGGTCTTTGACACTTCTTACTTGGGCTATTTCCTACACCCATTGATTTTAGTCATCTTGAGGACTTTCTTGACACTAACAACCATGTTGTTGGTCACTTGATGTGTTTCCTCACCATACCTCTCCGCATTCATGTGGTAGACTCAGATCCTCCCCACCGCATCTGGAGCATCTTTTAGTCCCGTTTTAGAGACCCTTCACATATTGTCGATGTTGTTGTTGATGTTGATCTAGTTGTCTCCTCTTGTTCTTCGTGTGATGACAGTTCCAATGACATCGACTCACTTGATTCTTCTGATGATGAGGATTGTCCTCCTAGTTCTGATGCCGAGAGTACCACAGAGGATGCCTCTCCTCCTCTCCTTATTCCAAAGAGTGTTGTCACCCCTCCCATCTCATCACACATCGAGAAATCCCATTCTCATCCTCATACAATCATTGCACTAGCCTCCTTTCCTCTTCTAGTGTGCAAAGCCCTTTCCACTCCTCTTCCTTCATGTATAGATGACTTATACTTGTCTAAAATCGCTTTGTTATTTGTCGAGCCTCCTCCTTAGGACGAGTATCTACCCGACCTTGGTTTTCTTTTCACAGAGTCCACTTGTGATATACTACAAGTTCCTCATCCTTCTACAGGTGTTTTGGATGAGTTCATCATCTCCGTTGTTGGGAGTGCCCCTTCTGGGATTCTTATCACTTCCACGTTTCAGGAGATCGTTGTTGATCCACCCTTTCTTTTGGATCCCTTTTCTATTGTGGGGGTTATTTTGTTTCCCTCACATCACTTGGACATCCTTTTTTTGGGTTTTCCATCTTCACACTCTGACAATTATATGTATGTGGTATTACCTTTAGTTCTTTGGCTCTCACTTGCTAGACCTATGTCACACTTCCATAGACAAGACTAAGAGTTCTCCATGTTGCTGCTTCAGTTTCTTTTATGGAGTGGGCGAACTTCCGGTACTCCATTTCTATCCTTCCTAAAGGTAGACACACAATTTAGTGTGGGTGGCTCTTCTTCAGTCCAAAGATAGAGGACCATGTAATCGAAACTCTTTTGGGAGACTTCCTAGAGTTTAAATCCGTCTATGGAATCTTTTGCATTCCTCTCGTCTCCCTCTTCTTGTCTCTTCTTCTTCTTTTCGAGAGATTTCCCTTTTTTACATGGGTACCTTTTCAGGTTTGTCAGTGGTTGGGACCCATCCTTGGCATCTTTATTAGATTAGAGAGTGTTTTTTTCTCTCTTGTGGTGGATGTTTTTCCCAATGGGTTTTCCTTCACTGCTCAAGAATTATTTTCTGTGCATGGGTACCTCTTCAGGATTTTGTGCTAGGACCCATTTCTCTCTTCTAACTTGCCATTTTCCACATCATCATGCCATTCATCTCACTTAGGTGAGATCGTAGGTTTGCGTGTCACTTATGGGTCATTATGTTCTCTTACACATCAATGTGTCATATGCGTCATTGGGAGTTACTTTTCTATTATGGGAATGTAACTCCCCCTCTCCACTCGAGTTGTCATGATTACAACACTAGGGGTTACTCAACACCTCCTATATGTACACCCTCTCAGATCTATGAGATCAATGAGAGTTTGTGGATTGTAACAAGGTTATGCCCATTTATTGAATCTTTGTATGCACGTTTTCGGTTGATGCTTGCTCATGTCGAGATCTCGTCATGCCACCTTTTGCACGTCTGTGGATGTTCACAACATCCCTCGTGATCCTTGCGTTTCGGGTTTTCTCACATCCTCTTTCAGGAAGGTAGGGTGTGGCAAACAAATTAGTAGGAGGTTCATTTTTATTACGATATAAGTAATCAGTGGAAATTCATTTTTATTATGGATTTATTTCAATAGAGTATATTAATATAAGAGTAATGGTATATTGGATTTATATATTGTAGATATAAGTATTTAATGAATATAAAATTAAATTGTGTTATGATAATAGGTGTTTTATGTAGTAGTCACGAGTGGTGGGCAAGAATTTCATCTTTGTACATAAATAATTAATGCCAATCTTAAATTTGATGATTATTTGACTCTCATAGAGTGATATTAAATTTAAATTGTTGTGACTCATTTAGATGTTTTTCCCTTTTACTTTTAGAATTCAATGGAAAAAAACATGATATCTTTAACCATATAGTTGAGTTTAGAGCTCCTTTTTACCCAATTTTTTTTGTGAACCCAAATACATTAATGCAACTAAATTGATAATATTTTACACTAATCAATAATTTTTAAAAAGAAGACAATAAAATTATTAATTGAAAATTCTAAATAAAAAACATCCATCAACATTAATACACTATTTAAAATAATAATAATAAAATTAATATTATAGTTTATTATATCATTTAAAGTCAGATTAGTTCATAAGTGAATTTGTTACTAAAAAAAGCGTCTGGCTTGGCTCAACACGTCTAGGTGGTTTTAAATTGAACATACATATGTTTGAGTCGGTTGCTTTCGGCAGACAATTTTTTCCCAAAAATATTTTCTTTGACACAAATGGCAATTTTATGGTGTTTATTGTAGCCTCATCTTTTATTTTATTTTATCAGTACATATTTTAATGCTTTTATACACGTAATTCAGTAACTTTGTTAAACAATTGGAGTCGTAACAGAGAAGAAAACGTTTGAAATTGACGTGGATTCGATTAAGGTTTTGTTGTCACACGCAGGGTTCAAAATTGAGCCCGTCACAGCCCTTCCCAAGGCCTCAAACCTGTCAGAAAAGGGCGAGTAAAAAATTGCATGTCAAAAAAAATCAAAATGTAAAAATCATTTGACAATACAAAAGGGCAAGTTAATTTTACAACTGTCAAAAGAAGGGCTATGGTGAAAAAATGCCTGTCAAAAAATTGTGTGAAAATATTATGGCTTAAGAAATATTTTTGATTAATTTTACAAACAGTCACCTCCAGCTTTCCAGACTCTGCATATGACTTGTAGATACATTAGATAAGTCGTAATACTTGAAATTACCAAAAATTAATATAACAAATATACTACCACTATAATACTATTAAGCTCAAATTCCAAGTTACTAGCAAGTTTTTGATGTCAGCTACACAAATACTTGAGCACAAATACCCAAAAACAAAAGATTTATTATTACCGTTTATGTTTTGGCCTTTTCTTAGGATTCATTCAAATGAAATATCTACCACTTTCTACTTTTTCTATTTTTTTGTTGCAGGAGCCACCTAGAGAAACAAAAAACAAAGCTAGGATCAACTTGCACACATATATTTGTGCACTTGGGAGACTGCACAACATGATTTGGAATAGATCCACTATGTAGACTGACCACAAGTTTGGATATGTGATGAGATGGATATCTGAGGTGGGGGAAGAGTGTGGAGAAAAGTGTTGAATTAATCTCAAAGAGTGACTTCAATTTGTGACTCACAATGTAGGGTGCCAAGAAGCTCTATTGGATCCATGTTGGTTTTAAAGGGTGGGATGAGCTCACAATGGTCTTGATCCAGATTTCCTAGATCAATTTGAGCTCGACATGTAGACAAACTATGGGCCAAGATGATTGGATTAGCTCTATTTGTATGAAATGGAGAAGGATATAGGGGAAAATATAGATGGGGCTTGCTTTAAAGGAAAAAAAGTTGAATCGCATAAGGAGTTCACCCATTATGACCCTTGCAAATAAGAACCGAGCTAAGTGTCGAGTTGCTTCCTAATGCAAAGGTTAATTGGACCCATTCAATATGGAAGAATGCAGAGAAGATGAGAGGAGATCATTTTAGAGGAGGAGAATATGTAGAGATAATCTTCTTCATCCATTGAAAAAAACCCTCCAATTCATCATTGGTATCTTCTCTCTAACTATTGTTTAATAGTAGTGATGTGGAGGCCAACAAGAATTTTATATTCGTTGTTGTGCTCAAGACAATTTTGCTAAACTCTATGCTTGAGGAGTTGAGGAAGAGGCTTGCGAATAGATTTAGGGAGGATTACAAAGGGTGTGTGTGTTGAATGGAGTTTTCTAATTTGGTAAAACATCATTTCTATGTAGTATATTTGAATGCATACTCTACATGAGGTGAAACTCTTGGATTGGAAATCAACTAAGACTATTTAGATGTATATATTGGTGACATAGTTAGTGTGGGTGTTTCAATGTATAGATGCACATTTTCTTTAATTTATTTAGAAGATGTATTCAAGCCAATGCATTTTACTAGTTAAAATTTACGTGTGTGTTATTTTAGTGTTTAAAATACGAATGGTTTTTTTTATTGAAGGGGTAAGAATCCAAATTGGTTTTATTTTTAGGACTAAACTCCAAGTAGAAGTTAAAGTTATTTATTTTACTATTTATAAGTTTTCTTAATGATTTTGATAAGAGATCCTAGTGTAGTTTGATTGTATTTATGTGTTTAGTGATTTGCGTGTCTTCTTATCTCATTTCAATTGTTTGTTTATGTATTTATTTATTAATTTTATTTAATGCTTATTTTAGTTATGATGATTTTTAGGAAATTATAATATTACAAATTTGGGCTTTATTTACATCAAAATTTGATTATTTTACCAGTTTAAATGCGGCTTAATTTACATCATTATGATAGAGGGGTCATTGTGTTTGGATTACTGAATTTTCCCTTTTTATTTAAGATGCTATTCAACTGGGGATTTTGAAAAGAAAAAATATTTCGTTTAAAAAAATTATTTTTAATTTTTTTGACGTGCGTATTTGATTTATTCTTGTCACATGAAGTGTAAAATATTCGTGCTACTTTTCATCATTGAAGGGTTGGTCCAATACTTGCCCTTCAAAACAAAATTCAGACCAACCCTTCAAATTTGATCCCTGGTCACACGACGTATTTCCGTTAACATCCAACGGAAAATACGTATAACATTCGTAAAGTGGAGCAGTTTCCACATTCAAAGAGTAACGGAACCGACACTCCAATAAGAAAGTCGTGTTCCCTATTTACACCGAACTCCCAACTATAAATAACTGTAAAGTGGATTAGTTTTCCAACCGACAATCCAAATTGCATCATTAAACGGAGAAAGTTCGTTCCGTTCCATCCCTCCCTAATTCACTGTTAACATTTTGAACGGGAGTGGACGGTGACGGATGCTTTTCGTTTGCAGGCCCACATTATCCCAATCACAATATACAGATTATGATTGTATTTAAATGAATTATTAGTTATTTATAAAATAAAACGAGTTGTTGATATACATGGATTGGTTAAATAGGAGTTTAAACCGTAATTTTGAAAAGATTAAATAAGTATTAAGAAAACTACACTTGTCCTCTTATTATTAATCGGCAGAAAGCGAGTTAACGATCACATTTAATAAGCTATTAGTTGAGTGACATCCCATTTCAACAAGTGTAAAGTTTGAACTCAAATATTACTAATATTGTCATTCATTTTTATATAAATATCATGTAATCATATAACATTCTAATTATTAATATATATGTTAAAATATTATTTTTGGCATTTTAAATATTTTTAAATATAATTTGACATGTTGATTTAATGTTGTGTGTCTTATCATAATGATTAATATCGAGTATCTTGACAATTGATGTATTTTTTTAAACACAAAACTCTATAAAGTCTAAATGCATGCATTCATTGGCACATAAATCTATTCGAGCCCACCCTCTATAATTAGAGATGATGTGATGAGAAATTCCATTGTCTTTTGTGTTGAGTTGGAGCGGACAATTGGAATTCAATCATGGGTTGAGTTGAAGCCGGGGAGAGAGGTTGGCAAGAATTAATAGCAATGGCATATGAAAAGGAAAATGAAATATACCAAACAATGATGCGTGAAGAAATGAATGTTGGTTTGGACATCATTCACATGAGTGAAAGTGAAGGGAACATCATTATACGACCATATCGTCCCCTGTTTTTTCATTCCACTCCCGATCACTATATGTAGAGCTTAGAGAAGTAAAACGAGAGCAAATGATGGGGAAAAATATGAAGGAAGAGGCACTTGTTGCATAATTGTACTTGTAAAAGGTCTTGTAAAAAACACTACAACTCAACAACCAAGAAGATATCAATTATGAAACAAACAAAACACAATGATCCCACAAACATATTTTTTCCTTTTATCACCAAACACAATGTTAATTGGATGGCCCTTAGATTGTCAATTCACTTGTTTTATTTTAAACACAATCTATGTTGGGGCCCATGTTTTGTAGGAATTATACATGACATATTTTTGACATCTACATTTTGTCTTGATTGTAGATCTTTCTTGTAAATATAAGTGCTAAAAATTGTCTTGTAATTTGAAAAAGCTTTTAGTCCTTCACTTGTAATTAAGGAGACAAAAAATATGTTGACCATGTAGTATTTCAAGGTATTTGCTATATAGTGTTTTCAAATGTATTGATTAGCATATACGGTTTAATTATTGTTTCGTGCCATGTTTGAAACTAGCTGGAGTGATTGATTATAGTAATAAACAAATTTTCATAAAGCTTTTCTTTTTTGTTAAAGGGAACAAAACTTTAAGCTTGTTTGTTTCCCTCATATTAATGGTAAGCACAACTTTTGTGATATAAACTTCACATAGTTACGCCGGTAGGCGTTTACTCTGAAGGTGGTGTTGCTGGAAAGCGTCAAACTCCGGCAACACCCTCCCTGTAAAATTTTTACGCGCTGCCTGTATTCCTCCGCTGCCACCGCTGGTTGTATTCCTCCGCTGCCATGGAAATATTTATTGCAGTCACTGTTGCTCACTGTTGCGCCTGTGCGTGAATTGACCCGTAATAACTGGCACAGACCCGTGTGCATGCAAAACGGACTGTTTTTGCCTGATTTTTGTTCCACGCGATCACATCAGCGCCAGATTATACTGTTCCAGTGACCATCCTCGACTCCCATCTGGCTGCTGCACAGTTCCGCCGGTCTCCCCAGCTACGTGTGCACCACACTCCATAAATACATCCACCGCCTTGCAATAACTTCTCTTAGATCTTTCCTCGGGCTATAAATACGCCCTTGCATCTGTAAGTTTTCATTCTCCCTATACATCACGGCTCAGAAACTTGTAACAACCTTCTCCCTGTACACCACGGCTCAGAAATATACCAGGTATGCATAAATATAAGTTTGTTTGGTGTTCAGTCAATGCCTGTGATCTGTTTTTCTGAATATACTCCCAACTTGTCCATTGATTTCAGTCTGCTCCTGTAACTATAATTCTATTTCCATCAATCTCAAGGCGTAATTACCATTTTTATCATTTAATGCCAACTTGTATCTCTTACAAACTGTAATCTGCTTAGGCCTGCAGGCTAACTATGCGATTCTTGGCTAAATCTGTCTTTTACTATTCTGTACACATCATAGTGCAAGGAACTACAGCTTCCTATAGAATGTGTTAAAATCTGAAGCACTAGGTCTGGTTATTCACAGCCTCAAATTGCTGCATGCAACCAGTAGAAAAACCAGTCTTTGCTTTGATTTGTATGTCAAATACGTGATTACATTTTATTATTCAATGCATATTTTACCACTGTCAAGAGTAGGTTAAGATGGCAGCTTATGAACTTTCCTCTGTATCTTTAATTGTTTGGATGGACGAACTCTTTGAAAGGTTGACAGTATGTACAGCTAGATATGGCAGAATCTTTTAGGAGGAATGAATAATGATAATCCAATAGTAAATTACTCACCCTCCAATTATGCATCGTATACCAGTCAAGTGGAGAGAATTATGAATAAAATATATGATATATGATTAGTCGATGTAATTCCAATTTCAGTTTCAACGAGCCAATGTTTTTTGCAATGTATATATATTTCTATTCTTGTCAGTAGAGGCTAAATTTATACTAACAAAGTTGGTTGTTTACCCCAGGTATTATGGCCACTCCAAGTGGAAGCCCGTCCATTATCACAATATCAGATGATACCTCTGGTGCCATAGTCGGGAGCCCTCCACTTGAACTGGCCGCTTCAAATGGAACACCACAGTCATATGCAACCCAGGCAACCACCAATGAAAGCTCCATACAAAGTGTCCAGCCACCGCTTTGCGACGTCTGTCCATACTTTGGCTACCTCTGTTGCAGCCACATGCTCGACCATTTCTGGTAGAATATCAGAATCCCTCATCCCATCAGCAATGATTCTCGATAGCGATTTAACCGCTGTCTTAGACATGATGCACAAGGTAGACGCAACGTACCTTAGGCTTGACGCATTGTTCACTTTCCTCCGTTCGCTCAGCTACGACCAGTACTACTCTGGCGGCGAGGAACACTCCATTAGAATTGCATTCAACGCTTATCTTGCATCCCTTTAATATCTACTACGACCTTGCACTGGTCATACATATGCCCCCATCTTTCATCCTACCCCACAGTAATCTCTTTTTGAAGGCCTAACTTGATAAACCTATACTTGGATAAATATGGTGTACATGTTCCATTTTGAAACCGTCGTCAAGAGTTTTGTGTAATTCCAATTATGCTATATAAGATAGCGCTGTTGTACATATGTCCAAGATCCCAAGGTGACTCTATTTAAGATGTTCATCATTTGTGCAAATTGAAAACCATGATTGCGATGTTAATTTGTGAGAAGCTAGCACTGCTTTGCTTAAACGATAATTACAAATCGCTTTTTACCGAACAAATTTATCTGTTCTTGTGTTTGCATCTTAGACAGAAAATTGTACAATCTCCTTACCGCCATTTGCTAATTCATTTCCATTTTATTTTATTGTTTAGGAACCACCAGCATCGCAGACTCCAATCGCCCCCAACGATGCTCCTCCCCAACTGGCCGTACACCTGCCGACAACCCCACACAGATACTTTGGCGCCGGCTACATCGCGAAGGCCACCCTGCACACTACATGCAACTCACGCCAATTAAATCGTTAAACCCTTACCAAAGTATTTGGACCATTGAAGGCAGGGTCACCCAAAAAGGCAACCTAAACAACTACACCACGGAAAAAACGCACAGGGCAGGTTTTCAGCTTCGACATCATTGACAAAAGCAACTCAGATATAGTGGTGACTTCTTTCGACCTAGCTGCAACTTCTTACTCCAACCAAATACAACTAGGTAAAACATACACAATCAAAGGAGGCACCTTGCGGCCTGCAAAAAAAGCTTACACCAACTCCACAACTCCTTGGGACATCATCCTAGACTTGAACTCCTCAGTAAAGCTTAGTACAAACCAGTCTGTAAACATACCGCAATATCTTTTCCGCTTCAAAACAATAGCAGAAATCAACTCCACCCCCGCCAAAACCACCATTGACCTACTAGCTATTGCACTATCCATTACCGCCCCCCTCCACTATCAGGAAAAGTGATAGCACTTTCAGCCACAAACGCACAGTCGTGCTAAGTGATAAACTCGGCACTATGTATTGAGGCAACGTTTGTGGGGCGCTTTTAGTGACAATGAAGGCAAATTTCTAAGTGAATTATGTGCTGCACAGACATCGGCCCCGACCAAGTCCTAGCAATTAAGAGAGCAAGAACTACAACTTTCAAAGGAACAACATTGGCCACAGGCCCTAATACACAAATCTTCATAGATCCTGATATACCAGAGGCTCATGCATTGCGTGCATGGTTTACTTCGCTCACCCCTACAACTACATACCCTTCAGTGAGTATTGCGAAAATTGAGAAAACCGATATTGCAGGCATCAAATCCTCCTCGCAACTAGGTAAACCGCTCACCTTCTCCACCGTGGGCAACAGTTTATACACATTAATATGTCCTCCTTCAGCTATCCAGCATGCACATCAATTGTTAACAACCAGCAATGCAAGAAAAAACTTGACCAAACTACAAATTCCTCTTGGTATTGCCAAAAATGCAAGCACGCCATCTCCCATTGTGACTACAAATATGCATTACACTTCATCATTGAGGATGCCACAGCAACAACATGGGGTAACTGCTTTTGATGAGGTTGCTCCATCAATCATGGGAATATCAGCACAAGAGCTACAACTTCTTGCACCAACACCTGACAAGCTTTGGCCTGTTGTTAAGCCAATTCTGTTCCACCGCGTATATGTTCACAATATCCGCAAAGCTAGAGGTCTACAAATCAGAAGAGAAATCCCAATGCACCATTGTCGCTGCAGTTAAGGACACAGCTTCCAACATGTAGGAATCCCCACTAGATGCATTCCTCGCAACACCTTAACTATGTATTGCTGAAAAAGATTCTACACTACCTCAGAAAACATATTATACTCATAGGTTACATATAGGTTTTTGCATTCATAAGTTACATAACCTTTAATATTCACACATGTTGTGCTCAAGATTTCCTAATATTTATATACAGCTCTGTGTTCTTAATATGTCTTTACAATACACGTATTCGGGTGCAATCAAAGTCACTTTATACTAGCAATGCAAATACCCTCAACATACAAAGCTACACTTCACTCCAACCAATCAAAAGAACTTTTCTTTTTTGCTTGCATTAACTACGTTCTATACCTACTTACTGCTACGTTTTTAACTCTTTTTTTGCGAGGCCAAACACGGACTGAGAAAAATGCACAGGCTCGATTGAGATACGCAGCCAACAAAAACAACCTCAATGAGCATCGCCGACATAAAGCTTGCATGAAACGACAAAAGCTAAACACACAGGCACCAACCTATATAGCCAACCATGCCACCCTACTCGAAGATCGCACACCAAATACGCATACACTCCAAAATACACAGCGCCAATTCCGCCAAAGAATAGATCACCTCCCACCTCCAAACTCATGTTCGTGTTGTAGTGAATTATATGTTGGGCTACGTACAAGGCTTTACAAAGGTGCCCATACCTGTCACAGATGCATTGCTGAAAAGGATAATCGCCGCTTCTCAAGTTGGAATAACATGGACCCAGGCACGCAACCTAAGGTGTTATCTTCACTTACACAAGTTGAGGAAATGTTGATAGCAAGGGTCAACCCAATATTGCAAGTGACTCACGCTGTAGGTGGCCAATACAAATATAGGGGCCACACCATATGCTTCCCCCAAGAAGTTTCATCCATAACTAAACACTTGCCTCGGCGCGTCGAAGACTTGGACATCTTAATCATCCGAAGAATCGGAGCATCAAATAAAGCATACGATTGCTTTGTAAGCAGATCTCGTGTTCTGGCAGCATTGCAATTCAAAATAGCTCATGACCCTTACTACAAGGATGTTGTCCTAGACCACCCTGCATTGCATTCCCTACCACATCACAGTACTGATATATCTACTTCCCTACCACACTTCAATTCAATTATCACCGACAATGCTGAACCACAACCGGAAGCAGAGCTTCACCCAAGCCCCCCGCCAAATACCCACGACCGACAGCCATCATCTTTTGTGTCCTCCCACCCTACAGCCACTTCAGAAGTTGACCAAATAACAAATTTCATCAAAGGTAGGGAAAAAACTCCGCTACAGTCAATTGAGTGGCCACACATTGGTTCAACCCCGGTCAGCGAATACGACACTGAGGGCTTGCTATCTATGGCTTTTCCAACATTGTTCCCAACAGGGGTTGCATTGTTCCACCAAGCACGCATCAAGAGAGTTCACATGCATGAATACGCACTACACCTACTACGTTACCATGATAACAGATTTGGAAGCCATCCGCGCTTTCGTTACTACATTCTCAACATTATGTTGCGCCACAGAAGCCAATCAACATCTGCTGTTTTCGCAAAAAAAAATATAGATGACAACTTGCCTACCACAGTTTCGATGTTACGCCGACAACTTGCAACCTACCCAGATGCACACATTGCAGAGCAACTAATGCGCTTTGGGTCCAACCTGCGAGGAACTAAATCATTTTGGTGCAAGCGCAGACATGAACTCACAGATATGATAACCCAACTAGAAAGCCCTACGCTTTTCTTCACTTTAAGTGCAGCAGATACTAAATGGCCTGATTTACACAAAGCAATGCCGGGAACACCGACGCCCACCATCACCAACTAGCCAGCAGTGGAGGAACGCGAACTTGAACATGCACCCCCATATCGTCTCTGCATACATGGAAAAAAGATTTACAATATTTTGCGAGGAGGTGCTTCAAAAAAAAAATGCATTGCACTGACTACTGGTACAGGTGAGCTCACTACCACTTAGATTTTAATACAATACCCCGCCTACCACATTTACCAAGCTAGACCCTCTTTGTGCAAAATACAGGTACGAATGGCAGCACCGAGGCTCGGCTCATATCCACGGCTTTATATGGCTTCCAGATGCACCAAACATGGAGGACCTGAACTGGGACAGCCCCCCGTGATCTTGATGCGGCGAAGACTTACTTCGACCAATTAGTAACTGCATGGAATCCAAGGGGCCCTGAGAGTGGAGAACGTCAGATACATCGTTCACAGGAAGATGACCCGTGCTTGTTAGACACAAACGGGATACTTACAAACAACCCAGTAGCTGACTATGAGAACTTGTTGAACCGCGTGCAACGCCACACAAAATGTACTGAGACAACCTGCTTGCAGAAAAAAAAAGGGACACTTCAATGTAGATATAAAGCACCTTGGCCACTCCAAGAGTATTCGAGCTTGGGCTTAGATGAAACCGGTAAAAAAAAGTACACCCCTGCACGCAATGATGCACGGGTCAACATACACAACTCAGACATGCTAGCACTATGGCGAGCCAATGTCGACTGCCAGCCCGTTGTGTCGCGACATGCAGTCTTACAATACATTGCAAAATATGCCGCCAAGGCAGAGAAGGAATCAGAAAGCTACCATCACATGCTAACGAGGATATCTAATGAAGTTAGCATCGACCACCCTGCAAAGACGGCATACAGCAAATTCCTCTCTGAGACTATTGTTGACCGGGACATTAGTGCACAAGAAACCTGCCACATGTTACAAAAACTCCCCCTTTCCAATTGTAGCCGCACTTTTATTACCCTATCCGTCGGTAAGCAGGTATTCAAACGTGTCCTGCCAGACCTAGGAAACACATTCCAATTCCCTTCATTCATAGATGCATACATAAAACGCCCTACACAATTAGAGAACACCTCCCTCTTTGAAGCTGCTCATTCTTGGTCCTACAACAGCCAAAGGAAAGTTACTCAATGGCTACAAAGAAGAACCCCTGCTGTCGTCCGCGTATTCCCCCGATACACTAATGTCCCAACCCCAGATGCGATACACTATGAGGATTTCTGCTGGACAGAGCTTCTACTTTATAAGCCCTTTCGGCATATCCAAACAAGACATTGGCATCTCCACATCTGAAATAACTAACCACTGGGAAAAGATGAAAAACTCCTACGCCCCTTTACATGTGAACAGAGCCACTACTCTAGAAGAAATTGCACCTGGGCCAAGTAGCGACGACAGTGACTCACAAGGATCTGATCCACTGCACGCACAACTATTTGAATGGGAGCATATATCCCGCATGCACCCAACACTCAATACAACAATTGATGATCTAGACATGATAGGCCTCCGTGACTTTGACATTAACCACGATTGGAAGGTTCATTCAATCCCTGCTACCTTACAAATAAGTGCACCTAAATTCATAGACATCGCCCGCACTGAAAATTCGCCACCAGTTGTTACTCCCCCCTACCCATTTAGACACTTTGCAACTATCATCAAAGCAACACCTTGCATACTCAATTGTGCTTTCACATGCAACTCAGCAAGGAGAACACCCACCATTGAAGATGATCATTCAGGGAACCGCTGGAACAGGAAAATCATACCTCATACAATGCATAAGAAATGAGCTTGAAAATATGGCTGGCAAACTAAAATCTTCCCTCCTTGTACTAGCCCCAACAGGTATTGCTGCATTTAATATAAAATCATCCACTATACATTCTTCCCTCCGAATACCCATATCCGACATGAAACCCCTCGAAGGACAAGCCCTAGCAATCTTCCAAGAGCGAATGAGTCCCATACGTTATATACTCATAGATGAAATGAGCTTTATAGGTCCTACAATGTTACACAACATCAACAAAAGACTTCGTGAGGCATACCCCCGAACAAAGTAACCACGCGTTCGGTAATTGCTCAATGATTTTGGTGGGAGACTTAGGCCAGCTCCCCCCGGTCAACGATGTACCATTATATGTAGGCAACAAAGTAGGGAGCTCCCTTTGGCATGCTTTTGATACCGTGGTCACCTTGGACACAAACTTCAGGCAACAAGGATTAAACTCCACACAACTTGAATTCAGAGAAATGTTGACCAACATCAGAAACGCAGAAGCAACCATTAAAGATTGGTCTCTTCTCATGTCACGTACCAAGTCGTCCATGTCTACCTCAGAGCAATCCACGTTCATAGCTGAGAAGCACCTATTTGCAACAAAGGACCTAGCAAACAAGCACAATAAACAAATGCTAAAATCCTTGCACGTACCAATTGCAATGAGCATCGCAGAACAAAGCAAACATAACTCTGACTCAGACATCAACGACACTCAACTAGACCCGGTAGTTTTCCTATGCACAGGACAAGAGGTCATGTTGACATCTAACTTATGGGTTAGCTCAGGATTGGTTAATGGTGCACTCGGGCAAGTGACAGATATCGTGTACAACCCAGAAAACACAACCACCAGACTTGCCATCCTTTGTTGTCGTCAACTTCAAACACTACCAAGGGCCCCCATGGGACATACTCAACCCAACACACTTGCCCCTACCTCCTGTCACACGTGGAAATCGTCGCCAAATCCCACTAAAAATGTCTTGGGGCCTTACCATCCACAAATCACAGGGCCTAACCCTTGACAAGGCCACAGTAGACATCGGAAACGTTGACCGCCAAGGACTAACATTCACAGCAATGTCAAGAGTTCGTTGCATCAACGACCTACAAATCCAACCAGCTTTCACGTTCGAACGCTATGCACGAATGAGAAATACCAAAAACGTAAAATCACGCAAGGAGGAGGAGAAAAGACTTTGCACCGCAGCACTGGCACACGGCGTACAAGACATCATGTAAAAAAAATTCTCCAATATACAGTAGATGTTTGAGTGCAGAGCAAAAGTTACATTCTGCAAAACTATTCACATGTCCATATGTGAGGATCCACATTCAACAGGCTTCCAAGCTTACAAATGTTGTTTACATATGGATGAAAGAAGATTTCAGTATGCTAACCAGTCCACGATCACCTTCACAGCCACACTATAATGAATACAAAGAATTCAATCTCTCTCCGGCGTAACTTGCAACTCGTTTGCAATTGCTAGTTATCAATATATTTGTAGCATGAATTCAAGACCATGTAAATATGCCATTTGATCCTTCAATGTAAGAGGTGGTATTGAGGTAGGCCATACCTTTCTATTGTAGAAAAGTCTTTTCAACATTTAGAAACTAAAATTAGAAGAGAATAAAATGGTCACCAAACTCCATTTTGTGCTTTTGTTATTAAATATATACTACAAAAATGTCATATATTGTATTTTTTGTCTTAATTGCATCAATATTTTTTATTTTGTCATTTGTATTAGCAAATTTTTCGATATTTTTTAATTCATGAAGTGAGGTATACTCCTACAATTGATGCATTGATGTTTTTTCTATCCTTGGGCTATTAATTCCCTTGTTTAATTTTAAAACACACCCCATAACACTGACAAATATTGTGTGTTTGCCACATGTATTTTTTCCTTGTTATGCAATGCACTATTACAATTTTTGTTTTTCTATTTTATCTAATGTGGCTATTGAATGTAATATGTCCCTACAAAGTGGTACAATTTTATTTTTTGTATATAAAATGATGCAAGAATATTATTTACTTGTTCTTTCTTCCAAATGCGAGTCTTCAATAACTGATCACATACAAAATCCTTTGGGATGTTAACGTGTAGTGTATTTTATAGAGTGACATATAAAAAGTAAGAAATTCTCAAAGATGAACTCCAGATCAAACTTGTCAAATAGTTCATTTCTCATCACATGACAAGTCTCACTTCCCAATTTAATAGCATGTTAAATATTTAGAAATCTACCACCTTTATCTACTTACCAATGAAAATATAAATGTATTGTTTGCTATATACCAACCCAAAGTGAAGCAATGCATTCCATTTTGTGTGGAATGAGTCAAAATGTCAATTAACTTGTTATTTTCGAATACACCTCATATTAATGAGAAACGCTATGTTTTTACCACATGCATGTTTGCATTCCTTGGCATACCATGCACCATTATAATTATTTTCCCCTTTATATGTTGTGTATAATGAATTGATCATGGTCATGTTGAATAATACAATCACATTTGTCTAGATATAACTTACTGCGCGGTTCTTCCTTGGTTTTTCTTCCATATGTTGTGTATAATGAATTGATCATGGTCATGTTGAATAATACAATCACATTTGTCTAGATATAACTTACTGCGCGGTTCTTCCTTGGTTTTTCTTCCAAATGTGGGTGTTCAATACCTGAACATGTGTAGAATCCTTTTAGAATGTTAATGTGCAGTGTATAATATTGATTAATCAATAGTTAATGATATATTCCAAATCATAGACTATTTTTTTGAGTCAATTGTTAATTAAAACACGTCACATAAAAATGATTGCTTACCACATGTTTTTTTACTATACCAAAAACCATTCAAATTCTTCCCTTTTACGTGCTTTCATTGTTCTAAATGTGATTCTTCAATTCTTGAGCACGTGTCTAAAGCTTTTAGATTTTTAATATGTGATGTATATTGTAGAGTAACATATAAAAGAATCAATTCTCAATGATAGATTCTAGATTAAACATGTTAACTATTTTATTTCTCATCACATAACAAGTCTCTCATTCTAATTTGGTAGCATGTTACTTTTTCATAAATATGCCACCTTTATCTACATACTAATAAAAATATGAATGCAACATTCGTAACATACCAAACTCCAAGTGAAGCAATGCATTCTATATTTTATGGAATATTTTTTTCCTCTAAAAATATTTATTTGAATTTTAAATAAAAATGTCAGAGGGCAAAGATTAATTACTATGCACAAACAAATCTATTTATTATCTAGCCATATGTCACTCAAGAATTTGTATGTGCCGGGTATGTTAACAATTAGATAATACTATATGTTATTATTCAATAGATTTTTTTGATGGAAGAAATAAAATTATTAATAATAGTTATGCTATTCTAAAATATATTCTAAAATCTACCACAAAGAGATACTTGTATTAGTTATATTTTATTGTAATATAAATTTATATTTTGTAAATTATATTATTGGATTAAATTTAAATTTTTTCTAAAATTTATTCATTTGTGTTATGTTTCTTTATTATCTTTTGAAAATAGAAATATTTGATTTTGGTAGGAAGATATAATGGGGAAAGCAAATTAGTAGGAAGTTAGTTTTTATTATATATTAAGTAATTAATAGAGGTTCCTTTTGTAAAAGATAGCCTATTCTAAGCTACACAACTATCATGAATGAATATACATAATTGTAAGAACACAAAGATAACTTCGAACTCTCATGAATATATTAATACATAATTACATTTACATTACAAAGCCTCCATTATATAGGAGTAGGAGTGAAACAACCTCAATAAAAAAATTTGACGTCACAAACACCCGTATACTTCAAAAAATATGAAAATAAAACAAAATAGTTGTTTTATTCTACCCACATTCATCCAAATACATTATCTACTCACTTTTCATATTTACCGACAGTAAATATGAAACCATATATTAAGCACTATTCTATAGTTTCCTAGCACATTTTTACTACAAATTTATTATAATATGTGTGCGTGTATTTGTGCTTAAGCTAAGTTAGATGAATAAGAACTACCACCTAAATAGTTCTATAACAAAGCTAAGACAAAATCTAAGCACCATAAAAGATGAGAGCTAAACAAGATCAATAATAAGCATAATGTATTAACTTTGAATTAACATGCTAAAGTATTCAAACCTCTACTTCTCTAGATTACCAACAAAAAGTCAATGGACCTATGCAGACTCCATGGCAATCAAATTGATTGTTTTGATCTTCAAGAACCTAGGAATGGGAGCTCATCAAAGCTTGGCTACAAGACCCTTTGACTATTCCCATATGATCCAAGCACTTGGCAAAATGCAAGAAAGGAGGCTTAGCTCTTCAAATGGTGAATTTCTCAAGAGTAACAAAGGAAAGCTTATAGTCTATTTGCTATGTGCTTTGCTCTTGTCTTCTCAAGAAATTTAGGTGTATGTGGGACTAAAGCTCAAAAATCACTTTTAGATTAGATTATGATAAACATGCTTTAGGCTTAGTTAAGCTAGGATTAGGCTAGTTAAACTTGATTAGCAAGTGATTAGAGACTCGTTGAGAGTTGGGAGGGGTCTAGATAACCAATTGTGACTGATAGATAGCCTACAAAGCCAATATAAGTGGTCTAGAGAGAACTAGGGAGGTTTTGAATGGTCAAAAGGAGGAATGTTTAGCTAATAAGAGAGATATTAGCCTAATAAGCTGATTTATAAGAGGAATATGACCAAGAAGGTGTCGTAAAAGGGGCATCCGAGAATGGAGCGAAGAATAGGGAATTAACGAAGTGTTGTCAATCGATTAAATTAGAATAAATGCTAAGTGTAAGCATATTTTAGGTGACTATATTTGCCCCTCTTTGGGGTGGCGTAAGTGACGTCACTTCAAAGAAAGTAGACAAGCATAAACAAGGGAGAAAACGTTCTTGAAGGGATAGAAAAAAAATGAGTGAAATGAAGGATGCCCCCTCAATTGTCGATGGGGTGATAGAAGAACTCGATTGACGATCAAAAAGATGAAAAGAAGAGAACAGAGGAAAGAATAGTGTGGAGAAGAAGAAACATGATATAGAAGAAAAATGAGTATGAAGAAGGGGGAACGAGCCAACATCCATCCACTGTCTTTTAAACAACTTTATTTTCATCATATTGCTAGAGATATTCATCAACGGTCCTTATTAAAATTCAGAATGAACAATTTAAGTGTAGTATGACATGAAAAGCCATATACGAACAAATGTTCATTGCTAAAAACACCAACTCCATGATTACATACAAAATGCAATGCAATACGAGAAAGTAAACAAGCCATTGTCTAATGAAGAAACAAGTACCATGTTTTTTTTATGGAAGCTTCAGTTCACAACCTATTCAAATTAACGACAACTCCGTTAACGATCCGTTGCTCCCAAGAAGGATATCATGTAAGGGGAATAACGAAGGATCCTACTTGTACACTCTAATGAAAAAGTAATGTGCACTATGAAACAGAACTAGGCAACTTGTTGTGCCCCAGAGTATAGACGAAGTAAGCAACCTAGATTTTATTGATGGAGGCAGATCAAGATGACCCGTGGGTTGCGTACATGAATAGGTGAGAACCAAAGAGTGACGTTTTATAGGATGATTTATATTGTTTAGAAGTTTTCTAAATCATATTTGAATGTTTTTTAATTTTTCTAACATATTTGAATGTTTTTGATGTTTTTTTCTAAAATTTTATGAAGCTGTGTTTTAGGAAGATGAGGAAGCGTGGATTCCCCCAATGATAGATGGGATGCAAAATGGCATAAGGCCACGTGTGTATGAGAAAAACACGGAAGATACAAAAATTCCCCAATGATTAGGTGGGAGTATTCAAAGGAAAACTCTTCACGTGTAGAAGCGGGACAGATGCAAGGCCATTATGGATAGGTTCAACATGATGATGAACTTAAACCAATCAAGTGCTGGAAAGGAACAAGGATGCCCCCAGCGTAAGTTAGCCTAAATGCACATGATAGAAAGGAAGGAGAAGATTGTTTTTTTGAAAGGGGACAAGGGTGTCTGAAAACATGGAAAAAAGGCAATCTTATACACATGGATGTTCTGAACAAAGTAGAAGAATGATGTGAAGGATATGAATGTATCTTAGAAGCCTCGTAATGAAAAATTGATTAGCCAAAGGCACAAACCATGAGACAAGATATGGACCAAAGAAAGAGTTGGTAACATACTAGTCCTGTTTACTCATAGAGATCCAGTGTGTGCACATGGAATTTATTACCTCTTGAAGGGAAGATTTAATAGAAAACAAGTGAAGACACCCTAGCCAAAGTGTAGGGATGATTGATTTTGAAAGGTGATTTTGTGAATGAAGGGTGGAATGATAGCTGTACATTGCTCCGTTGCCAGCCAGGTGTCCATAGCCTCGACAGAGATGTATTTAGTTCTAATTGCACAACATTTATCTACTACCAGTCAGGCGTCCATAACCCTGATAGAAATTATTGGAAATATCTCAAGAGAGAGTAATATATCAATTTGCTTTTTGCTTTTAGCTTTTGATTTTTGATTGATTTTGATTCTTTTGCTTTCTAAAAACTTATTTAACAAGGGGTTAAGAACCACTGATGACTTGATGGAAGGATATGAAAGTGATTGTGATGACGACATTGGATAGTGTCAACAAATATGTCCAAAATTTCTTCGCAACAAGTTTATTAGATGTTGAATGTGATAGGATCTCCATGAGGTTAGTCGTTCTCTAATTTACCAAGGTGATAAAATACTAGGGTCAAACGGGTACCATAGAGATAACTGTCACAAAATGTGTGCGAATAGGCTAACTAAAATATCACCGAAGGGATGAAAATGGTAGGAAGACTTACAGAGGAAGAGAAAGAAAGGGAATAAAGAACATCCACGTGTACGCAAATACCATGATTGCAATGTTTGATCTTCGTACCTTTTATTTTTGTTGTGTTTTCTCATGTTTTTTGTATTTTTGCATTGTTTTGATTTTTAGATTTTTGATAGTTTTTGGAAAGGTGGGAACAACAGAGTCACTTTGCATGGTAAGATCCAACAACAATGTTTGTAATTTCCTTGATAAGGGATACAAAGCATGTTTGTTTATCAAGAGTCATGTTATCCCTGATCTCAATGATCATGGTGAGTTCACACTCAACAAATGATTGTGATTTGTTTTGAAACATGGTTTCATATGTGGGAGGTTGAGTTCCCTATCCATAGGTTTATGTACTTTGCACCATACTTGATGGTTACATTGATTTGTGTTCTTGAATTGTGTTTGATTTTTAACCTTAAGATCGTTTGAATTGTTGGGAGCTATAGAGCTCTTTTCAATTTTGATCTGAGATTGATTAAGAAATTGTTTGGGTTTCTTATAAGCTGACACATGACTTGTCTAATCTGGAGAAGTGGGAGAGGAAAGTGAAAATTTATGATTGATGATAGGAATGAGAGAAATGATGGTGGGCTTGCCCCACTCGTTGGTAGAAGGATGATGTGATAGATGAAAAGGATATGGTCCAAGAATTGAAGAGGATGGGCTACCAGGAGTTGAGCCACTAATAGAAGATGACGAAGGGATGCCATAATATGGCCCTAATATGGAAGAAATTAGGCTACTCGTAGGTGATCCATGGCTAGAAGATGAGGAAGGGCTACTAGGATGTGGCCCCACAAGGAAAGAAATTGGGTTATGAGGACATGGCCCAAGAATAGAAGATGATATCGAGGGAATACTAGGGGGTGACCCAAGTATAGATGAGGAGGGACTACTAAGAGGTGTCCCATAGATAGAAGAGGATGAAGGGCTACTAGGACGTAGCCCAAGAATAGAAGGTAATGGGCTACCAGGAGGTGACCCACAAGTAGAAAATGGAGGACTACCCGGGGGTGGCTCCACGATAGAAGAAGATGATGGGCTACTAGGGTGCGACCCAAGGCAAGATTTTGATTGAGGAATGATGATAGATAAGGAATGATTGGGTAATGAGAAGATAGGCCATGGATCAATGCTAGACCTTGCCATCTCATCATGATCAGAGGAAGGTGAAGATGGAATAACAGAAGAATAATCAAGTTCCATGACCTTAGGCTCTTCCTTTACGTTCTGATAAAAGGAATCAACTTATTGTCCCCAATACGCGAGCGTATCGAGTTTTAGAAAGAATCCTTTTTTACAATCCTCTAAAGGGATAACATCATGTAGTTTGATTGCAACGAATAAATTTACAAACAGTAGAGTTTGAATGGTTCAGTTCGTTTTTATTGAGTTTTTGTTTAGAAGATATGGGTTTACACTTTAATTGTGGTTAAAAAAGGGGCATTGATAGAATGGTGCAGGAACTCGAGAAGCATGAAGTTCGAAGATCATTTTGTGAGGCAAGCATCTCATGAATAGAGATGAAATAGAAATTGGACATCAGGTCATCTTTATAGAAGACAATGTAATTGTATGTTATGAAAGTAGGATCAAGAGGATATCCATTTGTTATATGTTACAACATAGGAGTGAGAATTTTGGTAGTAGCATTGACTGGTTAGGGAATTTATTTTGCGCATGCCCCACTTTTCTATCGATTAGTGGTTGGTGGGACAAGTTGAGATAATCTAATCTCCGTCTGTTCTGCGAAGAAAGTTTTTACCATCCATCTCTTTCAACTAAATTAGATGTTCACTGGATTTTATTTTTTATGGAGTTGCACGAGTCTTTCTTTTGAGTAAGACATCGTTGTTGTGAGTTGTAATAAAGGTCCTGTAAAGGAAGGGAGGACCGTGATTAAAAATGCATTTTTATCTATGGGTATACGAATAATATTTTGGATCCGAATCTTTAGATGAAGAGTGTGTTGTCCTTCCGATTTCTCAAAACTTTTTCAACTTAATGTGATCTTGCAGAATTCTAGGGTGTAACTTTTTCCAATTTTTTTTATAATTTAAGGTATTAGAAGTGTTTTTTTTAAATAATAATCACTTTTCAATTAATTTAAATGAAGGTAAAAAATTTGGTTAACCGATTGGGTTCTCTAGCGCGAAGAATCAAAAATGATTTCCTTACAATTGTAAATAGGAAAGTGGAGAAATATCTAAATGTTTCAAATTTAAATTAAGTATTTTGTTGAAATTTGAGATCTAACTATAAAATAGTCATTCGATTTTTGGTGTCAACTAAATAGAACAAACTTATAGGCCTAGATACCGCGTCATGGAAATCCTTTGAAGGGCCTATGAAAACACAAATGACCATTTGAGTAGCATAATTTGAAACTGCAACTTTGATATTTTTTCTAACCTCTAGCTAGATGCGTGTGAGCATATTCCGAAGATAGGTACCACGGAAACATTGACATCGTATGATGATGCAAACATCAATGTTAGGTGAAACTCTATTGTCCTATATTTTAAGTTTGTCTTTATATATCAAGTCACAAGCACCACACTCATGAAAAAGAGATTGCAGTACCATAATTGTATCCATTGTTATTATGCAAGAACAATAAGTAGCCATATGAAACTGCATGTGCAAAGTAATAGTTTAATGAACAAGATGATCACCTCCATGTCAATGAAATACGTCAAGCATAAATTTGGACAAGGCATGTATATTAACATTAGGGTATTTGTACGTAATCCCATGTATCATGGGATAGGGCATGAGAAGTTCAACAACCTAAGGAAGTGAGTAAGAGGTTAGAGGGTGGGGGCATTAGAAGATAGGGTATGAGGGACGTAAGGACGTTGTTTTCTAGTGATTCGTTAATCTATCTTGGTCACAAAGATTTGAGATATTGAGTTCCAATAGTGGTCTTGAAAGGGGACGAACTAAACAAATTGAGGGAAACTTTTCAAGATGTTAAAAAAATGTTTTAAGATCAGAGGAAGTCGAGGTATACTGAGGATGTGATTATAATTTGATGTTGCATGTGGTAACACCACAATACAAAAACTTAGATCAAAATTACAAATAAGTTACAGGGTCATAACCTAGTTCCATTTTTTTTTGTAGTACCGAGTACCATACTTTTACGAGTTTTAACACTTGATTAAATGTAGGATTAATTGATGAATCAATCTTAACTAGGATGAGGATCATGAACATTCGTATCATGATCAGAAAGGTTACCAATGCATACTAAATATGTCATATGAGGGACACTGTAGATATTTATTTGGGAGTCGAGTTGTAAACATGTAAGACCGTAAACAAGATCATTTATCTGGCAAAATAATCTACTTTATCACGCTAAAGGTAGTCACTCCTGTTATGATCAACAAAGTGTCAAAAGAAAGTGAAGGAAGTAGATCAAATGGGGGTAAAAAATTCAGGCCTCACTTCGGCAGAGTTTCATCTTACCTTAAGGTAAGTGAAAAAATAAGTGAAAGTAACGCATCATACGTTTCGTGCTAAATAATGGCTCATAACATCAACACCATTCTGAACTGGTCAAAGTGGGCTCCTAGCCAAAGTATATTTTCCTAGGTGGTTCTCTCGTCCTAGGTGTTACAAAGTCGTCTAAGAGTGGGCACGATTTACCCAAAAAGTCGCAATGACTAATTTGGGAGTATCTCGTCTTTTCCCCCTTCAAGTATAGTGGACACTAATTGCATCCATCGTGTACTCTTGCTAGGGTTACGATACGAACAACTTTGTAACGCTAACTCACAAGGAAAACTAGTCAAGTAGGTAGTGCAGAGCACTTCTCGATTCGTCCACAAGGTTCCCTCTTGCATGGACTACTTTGGGGTTCCTGGTACCACCCCCATTGCTGTAGCTTAAGGCGTTATGCCAAAGGGGTTATGTTCCAGTTGAGTGGAGAGGGACATACCCTTTTCCAAAACATGTAATACAATGTTTTTAATATGGTGCTTTTTTAATCTTTTTAACTTAAATGTGATTTCAAGTAGCACACCATTTGGAAACCTGCAAAAAACACATGTATTAGAAGTTTTTGTGTTTTCTTTGACACCTTTCTTTAGCAAGCATTAGGTCTTGCAAATAACGAGTTTAGTAGTTTTCCATTTGCAAAATTAAGAAAGAGAATTTACACTTTGCTTTTGATTCCTAAGATTGCCAAAAAGGTGCGAAGGAAGAGCATACACAATGTGAAAATTCCACTAAGACAAATCATATGGAAATCTATTTTACTTTTTTAGCATCATAGAAAAAGTGTTTTTAAAGTATGACATAAAGTTTGAACAAGTGTTTTTTATCTCCAAGATAGCCAAAAAGGCGTGAGGAGAGAGCATACACACTTTACAAGCTTTATTCAAGCTAAGAAATGAAAACACTTAAGCTATGCAAGTTGAAATAACAAAACAAAACCCTGCAACCAACTGATTAATGTCACAAAACCTTTCAAAGTGTTAGAATAGTCAAGAAAACAATTTTTTAGACTTTAAGATACATTAGAAAATGATTATTTACCTAATAATGTAAACCATAAATTTTCTGTAAGTCAAAATCCTAATTTTATGATTCCATTGTGTATTTATATTCAATACCTTTCCAATGCAACAAAAATAGAGTCGTTTCAAGCTCAGGAGAAAAAGTTATGGCCTCTGAAAGATTGCTAATGATGCCTATGCTAAGGTTTGGGCATGTGCGCCACATTTTGGGCATGTGCACCACAGATTGGGTGCCTGCGCACCTCTGTCAAAAAATGACAGTCAGAGTTGTACCTGCGCGCACAGAATGGTATGTGCACTCCCTTTCCTATAGGTGGCTAAAAAAACATGGAATTTTTCAAAAATAATCTCAAAAATATCAAAATTTTATCGATTTGGTTCAATTTTGGTAGCACTTCACCTCCTTTGATCCTACAAAGAGCACAAAAACAAGACAATCCTAGCTAAACTAGCTAAGAAACTTGATATTTATCTATTAATACAAGAAAGGTTAGTGAAATTAAAAGCTTCAAACTAACCTTAAAAACTTTGAAAAACTAATCTAGAAAGCTTGAAACTAATCTAGAAACATTGAAACTAAAAAATTTAGAAACTAAAATAAAAGCTTCAAAATGACTCCATTAATGGAGGATGGACTAAGAGTCCCATTGGGCGTCCCATATGTGTGCGTGTATTTATGCTTAAGATAAGTTAGATGAATAATAACTACGACCTAAATAGTTCTATAACAAAGCTAAGACAAAATCTAAGCACTATCAAAGATGAGAGCTAAACAAGATCAATACTAAGCATAATGCATTAACTTTGAATTAACATGCTAAATTATTCAAAACTTCTACTTCTCTAGATTACCAACATAAAGTAAAGGGACCTATGTAGACTCCATGGCAATCAAATTGATTATTTTTATCTTCAAGAACCTAGGAATGGGAGGTCATCAAAGCTTGGCTACAAGACCCTTTGACTATTCCCATATGACCCAAGCACTTGGCAAAATGCAAGAAAGGAGGCTTAGCTCTTCAAATGGTGAATTTCTCAAGAGTAACAAAGGAAAGATTATAGTCTATTTGCTATGTGCTTTGCTCTTGTCTTCTTAAGGAATTTAGGTGTATGTGGGACTAAAGATCAAAAAGCATTTTTAGATTAGATTATGATAAACATGCTTTAGGATTAGTTTAGCTAGGATTAGGCTAGTTAAACTTGATTAACAAGTGATTAGAGACTTGTTGAGAGTTGAGAGGGGTCTGGATAACCAATTGTGACTGATAGATATCCTACGAAGCCAATAGAAGTGGTCTAGAGAGAACTAGGGAGGTTTTGAATGGTCGAAAGGAGGAATATTTAGCTAATAAGAGAGATATTAGCCTAATAAGCTGATTTATAAGAGGAAAATGACCAAGAAGGTGTCATAAAAGGGGCATCCGAGAATGGAACGAAGAATAGGGCATTAACGAAGTGTCGTCAATCGGTTGAATTAGAAGAAATGCTAAGTGTAAGCATATTTTAGGTGTCTACATAATAGAATCTATTGATTTAAGAGTAATAGTATACTAGCAATCACAATGTAATGTGAACGCTGAATGGTATATGTTATTACTTTTGTAGTTGATGTTGATAAGGAGTGTGATTGATTTTGTAAGTGTAGGAATATAGATGAAACATTAAATTTATAGGTTCTATCTCTACATTTCAAATTTGTTACAATTTTGTACATATACATTTACAAATCTTATATCATGAGTGGTAGTGTTTTGCGGACTATTTTATTTGAACTTAACATGAATACATAAAGACTTCCATATATTTGAAGATTTTGTATCATAAGTGGTAGCCTTTTATGGTCTATTGTTTTTTGGAAATAAACATGAATACATTTGATACCACTTTGGATAGTTAATTACTTTTGTAGTTGGTGTGGTTTGTAATTATTTGGTGGAAATTGTGTTAGTGTTGCAATGTGTTTGAGACGGTGGTTGCATCAGTTGTTTGGTTGTTTTTTGTTGAAAAATATTTTTTTTTGTATTTTCGATAACATGTTGATAAGGGGTGTAATTGATAGTGGAAGTTTAGAAATATAGATGAAACATTACATTGAAAGGTTCTATGTGTACATTTCAAATTTGTTACAAATTCGTACATAGACATTTGCAAATATTATATCATGACATCTGAATTAAACATGAATACATGAATACCTCTGTACATTTATAGATTTTATATCATGAATGGTAGCCTTTTGTGGCCAATTTTATTTGCACTAAACATGAATACATTTTGTACCCCTTGAATGGAACTACCGCTTTGGATACAAGTAGTGTTGAGTAAAGTAGTAGTGGAGGTGATATCAAAGTAGAGAGTAGTATTTACGAGGGGTTGTTTTGGTTGAGTGATAGTAGTCTTGAATCCTCCTTTATTCTTGCTCCAAGTGTTGGTACGTGCACCATTTTTTAGCATATTTCAAATGAAAAAGGAGGGGAAATGCGTAGATTGGAAAACGGGGGTACTCTGGAGAAAGCTGTGAATGTGAGACCTTTCCTTTCAGTGGTTCCAAGTTGAAAATTTCTCTATGAAAATTAAATCCTTGGGACTTGTGGATGGTTAATCCCAAGCCATTTTAATTGGAAATGGTCTTTGATTCCCTCTCGAAATAGGGGGTATTGCAATATGTAACGAGTTAGAAAGATCCCAACATGGGTCAATATATCTATCAAATTTGATAGTGACAAATAAAGGTAATATTGGTGGTGGCATTGATGAGTCGTAGACAGTATCGATGATTGTTATTATAACACCATTTACGAGGCCTGTGTAAACCCATAAATTAGGAATACGAATGATTTTTTGTTGTTTGCATAATAGAAGTTTGTGTTCTAACTGATCATCATCATGATATCCTATTACATCTCACCTATTACTTTTAACAATGGATTGGGTGATTAGAACGTTTAATGCTTTCAACATCTAAAGGTTGTAGGAGTTCACGAGATTGTTTTTTACAAAAAAATGTGGTGCATCCTTAAAAATGTTTAGCTCTTGTTGAGTTAGGTGTGAGTTGGTGTGAGACATTAGGAGTTCCCAGTCCTCAATAAGAGGAGTTCAATCTTGTATGTGGAGCAGTAAATTCTGGAATGAAAATTGTACATTGGTTATTCCTTGTTGTCAAAATATTGTTCGTAATGTAATGGAAGAATGGAATCCCTTCCAAAGGCTAGCTCCATATGAATCACTTGCATAAAGAGGATTGTCCAAAACCAGTGGTAATTGGCCGATTTCATTGAGGAGGATGACAGATCTATTCCCAAATTTAGTTTTTTTGTAGCCTGTAGTCAATTTTGCTTAGCAACTTTGGGCCGATGAAACTGTTGTACATGAAACTTCGTTCTCAAGTGGGGTGAAGGCCGATACTAGGAGCCACCAAAAAATTTGAATGATGGATTGATTAGGACCTCAGATGTAGATGTGGACCTACAGGTACAAATAAGATAGATACATGATATAAAGAAGCTAGATCTACAAAACTGAAACAGATAAGATTATATCATAATATGCGGGGGTTGCCCAGACAATTCCGGTTCCAAGAGGATTTTAACTCCCTTGGAGTATGTCAACCCCCATGTCAGACAAGATAATAATAGATCATAAATAGTAGTTATCGTGTAGAAATAATGGAATATAAAATGACAAGTAACTAAAATGACGAGATAACTTAGCTTGTACTCTGATATGGAAATGAACTTAGCATCCAGATGGTCAGATAACGAACTATGGGAAATATTTCTCCCTCAAACTAGTAGAAATTAATTAAGCTCTTTCTTCTCCTCTTTGATCCTAGGTCTTCTTGAAAAATATCGGTCAAGGTCCTTGAAAAATATGTCCTTTTTGAAATATGGGTGAAAACCCATATTTATAGCTTGGATGTGAGGTTAGATTGGGTTTAACAAGTAACCGGGGTTGGGTAGAGTAACCCGAGTTAAGAGATATGATGTGATCATGTGGGGACCATGACTTGAATTATTAGATGGAGTGGGGAGCATGATTGACATGGTAGGTGAGATGATAGATTCCATTTAGAAAGAGGTGTCAGCTGGGTGTATTAATACCCATGGATTGAATAATTTGTGAGAGATGGGGATAATGCCAAAAGTCAATTATTAAATGGGTTTATATGGAGCCCATTTAATAATTAATTAAATTTGGTTGAATAGATGATTAGGTTTATTGAAATTTAGGAAAAATAAAGGTGAGATAGGAAATTGCATGAATGCGAGATGACGGAGGGGCGCTATACCAAAAATTGGTGTCTACATTTTCCCCTTTTTATTGAGTGGTTTACGATAGCAAGCCATGAAACAAAAAAAAAGGTTAGATGAAATATGTGTCTGAGGATGGATGAAGACATGACCAAAGGAAAGATGCCTCAGGAAAAAAAGGATCGCCATAACAATAAAAAAAAGTATGGCGGTGCCTCTAATATCACATCGATAGAGGAAAATTGCGGTCTCAAGGGAGACAGACGATAATGTTCTATAGACCAATGAGTGGGTGCAGACCACTGTAGTATGGATGTAAACCTTGATGACCAACGGGTCATAGGAAAACATCAAAATATGCGCTACTAAAAGTGAAAATATGTGTGAAATCCTTTATCTGCGAGGAATCGTATGAAAAATTCATGTGTACGCAAAAGGGACATGGATGAAGATAATGATGCCCCAGCACAGGGCATGAGAAGAACAAAAAGTGAGTTATATGTGTTGACAAGTACAAGGATGAAAAGGTGCCCCAACATAAAACATAGATGGATGTTGAAATAAGATATCCCAAGGGGAATAATCATAAATGTGCACATGATGAGCAGATAGGATAGCAAAGTGAGATAAAATGCCCTAAAGGGGTGATGGTAATCATGTTCCATAGGAAAGATACAAAAGTGTTAGAAAATTAGAAGGTAAATGCAGTCCTACTTGTTTGATAAGTAGGATAACAAGTCAAGATACTTTTGCAACAAAAAAAGTAGAGTAAATATTCATGGAAGAGAATAAGATCAGATAGGTGATGGCCATTATGGTATATTTCAAGACAAAAATGTGAAAGGAAGATGGGAAGAGATTCTTAGAAATGGATATGATGATGTCCCTGCGAGAGGACTGACAAAGATAAAAGATGTGATATTGTTCTCAAAAAGAGAAGAGTTTAATGTTACAAAGAGAAGAACAAGAACGGTAATGAAATAGATTGGTGCTACATAAACGGAGAAACATCGGCATTGAATGTGAATGCCAGATGTGAGGGATGTTAAGAAAGAGAAAATGGAATAGACAGGAGGATTGGTTGATTATGAGAAGAGCAAGAAATATTGAATGTGAAGGTGACATGGGTATGGAATAGAGGGACCAAGACGGAGGAGGAGAAAAGAAGGAATGAAAGGGGAGGAAGAAGATAACGAAGAAGGATTATAGAGAAAGGGGGAAATGAAGAAGGACAAACAAAGAGAAGAAAAGAAAAGAATAGAGCAGAGGATGAAATTATGAAAGAGAGAGAGAGAGAGTTATTCAAGATGGAAGGTGTGAAGGAGGATGAACCAGAAGAAAATAGAGAGGTTATAGAAAATGAAAGAGATGATAGAGAAAATAAAATTGAAGGAAATAGATCATAGTGAGGAAATCCAAGGAAAAGAATATGGAACTGACCGCATGGAAATGCATGTGGATGATGATATGATAAAGGAGATGGGACAACGTTGAAGAGTCAGGTTATCGATGGGGAAGTAAGGAGGAAGTGTGAGGTAAAACAAGGAGGAGGATGATAAAGAGGAAGTGAAATAAGACGAGGAAAAGAAAGGAGGAGAAGACAACGGAGAAAATTATGCAGAAGGAAGGGAACCAAGAATAAAGATTTTTGATAAAAACAAGGAACGTAAAGAGAAGCTTGAGGGGAGGAATGACATCGATTGGAAAAGAAGCGGAGATGCATGAGATGAGGATAATTTGATGACGATAAAATAAAGAGAGGGTGAATGATGAAGATAGTGAATAAATTGGCAAGGAAGAATGGAAGATGGAGAAGTGCCGAGGAAAAACAAAGGATGGGATAGGAGAGGCAATGCCAGTGAATGGATGTAAGGATAAATCCATTGATAATGATTAGTAGGAAAGGATGGGACAAAATATGAGACAAGGAAGAAAGTAAACGAAGAATGGGAGGGGGAACGCCAATGAAGGGACATTAGGAGAAGTCCTCTGATAATGATCAGAGGGCACAGAGGAAGGAAGGAATGAAGATAGAATGGAGGAGGTCAAAGAAAAGGATTTAGACTGTGCAAAATGGGGATGAGTTATTTTTAGGAGAAGTCCACCGATAATTACTAGCGTGGAAATAGATGATGATGATGAAAGAATGTTAGGGGAAGATCAATGACAATGATAGGTAAGTATGGGGGTATATATGTGGGAGAAATCTAGAAGATGGAGTGGAAAGAGTAAAGAAAAGAGGAATAACGATGTGTAGGAAGATGAAGACGAGGAGAGGATGCAATGGATGAGAATGAATTGGAGAAAAATGAAGAAAAAGACATGAAATGAATGGAGAAGCAACGATTAATTAAGATTACCCAGCGATGAATGATGGATATGAAAAATGGACTAGTAGGAAGTGGTGTTTGCATGAATGTAAGAGGAGGTGAGAGGATGTGATGGAGAGAATGTGGGGTAGTGGGTGAGTACAGGATGAATAATCACGCTTAAGAGGGACTCTTAAGTAAGATTTCCTTGCCACAGGAGAATTTAAGTAAGATCACCAAACTGGCAATGACAATACGGAAGAAGAAAGACAACATAGTATTGGATGCAGGTGTGGAATGGTTGGTTGGAGTGGACAATTACGATGAGAGGCGAGAGACAGAGGATGAGGAAGATATGATGGGAGATGGAAGGATCAGATGGCAAACCATTCTTAAGAGGAGCTCTTATGTAAGATTTACCTGCGACGGAGATGGTTAAGTAGGATCACCAAACTGAAGAAGATGAAGGATGATGACAAGACTAAGCAGTGTATACGAAAATGAAACAAGAGATGAAAGTACATGATATTAAAGTGATAAAAAGGAAACAAAGGAGTGTGACATGAGTGGATGGTGGAACATATGCAATGTAGATGGAGAGTGTAATGGAAATCCTTAATTGGGATTCCCACAGGGTGGGAGTGATGATGCAAGAGTGTTAAGTGGAAAAGGAGAAATGGAAAGACATTTGTGGCAATGATTGTCATCTATTGAAAGAGGAAATGGTGGAGAAGCTAATACAATAGGAGGATCCAAGGAAGAAGATATACCTTAACTAAGGTTCTTTGGTTGTATGGATGGTTAAGTAAGATTGTCAAACTAAAAGTGGAAGAGTGAAAGGGAAACTCAAGAGGAAAGACAAGTAAGATATCTGGCGTCTTGTAAGGGGACAGAAAGGTGGGAAGGATGATTTGGAAACAAATGGCGATGAGTGTAAATGAAGAGAAAGGAGCAATGGATCAAAGATCTTGTTGAACATGTTGAGAGATAAGGAGCTGCAGGATAACAAACTTTCCTTGAGAAGGATGCTCAAGTACGATTTGCAAACTGCAACGATGATCAAGTAGAATTCACAAAATGAAAAGTGTATTTGTAAACACATTCATGGAGATGATGGATAGATATAAAATTCATAGTGTGAAATTTGATGTGATGTTTATAAAAGATTATTTGGATGAGATGAATGGAACATAGTTGTAGCAAGGGTGTACACAGAAACTATGTTTCGAACTGGATTGGAGAGAAACAAGAAAGGTTACCACTCAAGGCTTTACACTTGCATCCAATAACATGTGTTAATACATAACCAGTGATAGTTAGTTATACCAAAAGAACGTGAGGGAAATATGGATGAAAGATACTCGTAATCCTAATGTTGACATGAAAAAGGGATCGAAGATGTGACTTGTACTCGGGAAGGGGGATCTCCAAAGGTGGTGTTCCTTAATTCTATGCCCCAACTCTGGGAAAGGGAAAGAACAATAATAGAAGAAAGTTGATTAATGCAGGAAGCTTTCCAAAAATGTTGATAAAAGAAGGTTGATCAATACGAAAAACCTTCTAGACGCCATAATAACAGAGTATCCATCCTTCAAGGGTATTGTCTACTTTATACATAATATAGATGATAAGAATAATAATGATAGTTGTCCTTCAAGGGATCGGTCCATCTCTTTTGATTTTGCTTTGATTTTAGATTTGTATGCTTTTCTTTTTCTCTTTTTTTTTTTGTATGAACAACTGTCCTTCGAGGGATCGGTCTATTTTTTAATAACTTTGATTTTGCCTTTTGCATACATGAATTTGAGCTTCACATGGGGGAGAGCTGGGAATACCTAAGTAAACCACTTAAGAGGGGATAATGAATGTATAAGAGACAACCTGGACCCTTCGCATGGCTGCAATAGGAGAATGAGAAGGTGACGGATGTAATGGTTACATGGTCACATCAAAGTAGTGAAGGAAGACCACATAATTCAAATCATTACAATGAAAAATGGAAGGGGCTAAGGATGGAAGAACAATCTAAGGATGTAACTAAGTTCTCATTGGTAGATATGCTAACAGTAGACTAGTCACAAGTGCAATGCATTAAGAGGCTACATTTCTGGTTTACCACCATGAGAGGGAAGACAGTGAAGTTGCAATAAGATGAGGTGATAGCCAAGCAGGAAATAAAACTATGTCTTGAAGGAATCGAACATATGACCACAACGGTGGATTTTGATGAAAATAAATGATGCCCTAAGAGAGACACAAATATTCCCACAATGGTGGACTTTGGTAAAATAGATTGTGTCACAAAGATAGCCACAATGGTGGAATTCGAGATAAAGGTCCCTCAATGAAAGGACAAAGATGGCCTCAAAGGAGGAATTTGATAATAAAAAAAAGACGGTGCCCGAAAAGAGGCACAAATATAGCCACAATGGTGGACTTAGAGAAAATACTCCCTCAATGGAAGGACAAAGATGGCCTCAAAAGAGGACTTTGATGAAAAATATGGTGCCCCAAAAGAGACATGAATATAGCCACAATGGTGGACTTTGATGAAATAGATGGTGCCCCAAAAGAGGCATAAATATAGCCACAATGGTGGACTTTGACAAAAGGTCCCTTAATGGAAAGAGTTAAAGGATGTCAAAAGGTTTTAGATGAGACTGGTTTGGATTTGGATGGGATAAATGAAACAATGTCAAGGGGAAAAGTTCCCTAGTGACAAGGGAGTTTTACGAATGATGTGATCAAGGGTGAGGGAAAGTTGTTCCCCCAATGAGTTAAATGTGAATGAGTTAAAGGATGTTGAAAGAGTTTATATGAGATTGTTTTAGATTTGGACGGGTTAAATGATCGGAGACCACAAGTGTGCTTAGTAAAATAAGTGGTATTGATGAACAATGGAGGACCTTCCTTAGGAGGAATGTCATGTGCACATGAGGGATGTTAAGGGATGATGTGAATGAAGGAATCATGGGAAACCTGACAGATGGGATATGAATTGGATTCAAAGTAGATGAAGAAGAAACTTTCCCTTGAATGAGGAAATCATATTTCTCAATAAGGTTGTGGATGATTTTTTGAAATGCCTTATAATGTTCGATGTCATGACCTGGGGTGCGATGATAAGCGCAACTGTAATTAGGATTGAACCATGATGGCTTGGGACCATAGGGATTAAAGGCTTTAATAGGAATAATTTTGATGGCAGATGTTTGAGTTAAATGTTAAAGGATTTCTGCATAAGACCCCATTGAAGTGTCATGGGGAAGGTAACTCTTTTGGGTTTTTATAGGATATCATAGCTTGGAGTTAGGAGAAAAAGTGGATGTAGATGGGATGGATGAATTTCATGTTTTGGAGGACAAATAAAATTTGTTTGAAGGATTGTATCGTTTGAATGTGGATTGATTATTGCAAGATGTCGTAGATGGCGAGACCGATCCTAACATGGATGTTGTGGCATTGGATTGTTGAGAAGAGGGAAAACTTGAATGTTTCTGAGGATGCGCAGGGGATTTTTGGGGATTTTTTCCCTGAGCCTTAGAGTAAAACCAAGAGGATTTACCTCTAGCAGGGATGACGATAAATTTAAACCAGAGGATCTAATAGTGGTGGTGTGGTTATCAATGGAGAACATGTTCTAAAGAGGATGTTAATGGAGAGATAAGTTTTTGTATGATGCGATTAATGATATCTATGTGAGATGTGGACTATTTTGGTTTTGGCATGGGAAGAGTTGATTTTGTAGAGGGAGAAGGAAAATCATCTTTATTTTATTTAGGTGGATGTGTTGGTATAGTAGGTGATTCAAGGAGTATATTTTATAGGGTTATAGATCGAGAGGATTGGGTTGGTTTGATAGATAAATTAGGTAGATAGTATTGGGATAAAGCTAGTGATGTGGCTATGGGCGAAGATATATGTAAAGATGTCAAGGTAAGGATAGGTGTATTTGTTGGTATGATATACATAGGGGTAGTTGGCATAGATAGGGATGTAGGAATATTTGGAATATGTGGGGATGTGAGTGAGGTGATGAACGATGGAGTAGACCTTATGGGTAATGTAACAAATGCAGGTGTATTCTCAAGTGTAGAAGTAGAAGGGACTAGTTATTTCATAAATTTTTCTAGGGGTAAGAATGATATGTTTGCTAAAGGATTTGACATCGAAGGTAGGTTTACAAGGGTGGATGTATTAGAAATGAGTTTATTTGGGATGGTTGTGAGCAACGTAGGTGTAGTAATAGGTGTATTTGATGAAGATTCTGGTGAATGACTAGGTGTGAGAGACATAGGGTTATGTGTGGATATAAGTGGGGCTAAAATGGGTGCTAAGGAGGAATCTAATGTGGTAGATTGGGGTTTATTTGAAGTGGCGGAAATGGATGGTATAGTTGAATTCGATGTGGATGTGATAAGGACAAGAGAAGGTGTAGGTTCAGGACATGTAGTGCAAGTTAATGTAGGTGTGATAAGTTCTGAATAAGAGGTGGGAATAAGGTCCACTGTAGGAACATGTGGAGTTAGTGATAAGATGAGATATTGACTGACAATGTTAATCATATAAGCATTTGATAGTTGAGATGTAAAGAGCATGGATTGATTTGTTGGTGGTTGATTAGTTTGCGCAGTTGAGGTATCAATTTGGATATCCCCTTGATTCAAGAGTTGTTGGACACGATATTTGAAGGAATGACATTTATCAATGTCGTTACCTTTTACTCGATGATATTTACAATAGTGGGCTTCGTGATACCAAATAGGCTTGGCTTGTGAGTTATCCACGGATCGTATGGGAGGAAGTTGGATGGAGTTTACACTCATCAAATTATCAAATACATAACTGTATGATTCTTCTAAAGGAGTGTAGTTGGTTGTTGATTAAGGAGATCATTGTTGAGACCATGTGATTTATGTAGATGTTGAGGAGGGTTCAATAACCACAATGTTAGTTGCACCCTTAAATTTGTTGTTATGTGTGAATGATTTGGTGGATTCAAATTTTGATTTAATTGAACTTAGTTTAAGATGAACCTGCTCAATGGCACGCGTTTCGAGCTTGTGAGCCATTGTGAAATCGTCATCAAAGGTTTGGAATGATTAGATCTACAAAGTGGATGATATATTTTTTACACAAGAACGCGAGAATAATTCGATGATTTTGGTTTATGGGATAGTGAAGGATAGTTGGTTTATAACATCATGCCATCGTGCGACGAAGTCAGCGATGGGCTCATTTTCATACTGTCGAATTGTATATAGATCAGCGATAGTGGTTTTGCATGTGATATTGTTAGAAAAGTGTTCTAAGAAATAACTGCGCAAGTTGGGTCAAGGAGAATATAGAATTTCATAGGATACTGTTGTACCAATCCAACCAAGACTAGAGAAAGACATGGGGAAAGTGCGAAGAAGTAGATCATGATCATGCACAGTAAGACAACATGCGTGTTTAAATGAGAGGATATGTTGTTGGGGATCTTCCTTGTTGTTGAAATTATTAAACATGGGAAGTTTCTAATGAGGGAAGGGTTTGATTGGAACTGACGAATGAATCGGTTCATTACATATGTGCTCATAAGATAAGGTGTTTTGGGGGGCTACGGTAAGGGTTTCTAAACTAGCTAACCAATTCATTAAGACGTGAATTAAATCACTCAAGGTGTTGTAAGGTTGAGATTGGATCGGCTGTGTGGTTTGAAAAGTAGTTTGATAAGGCAAATGATGTATTTGTGGGTGTGTGGGTAGTTAGGGAAGCATCTGATAAGGTGGTTGATAAGTTTGTGGATAGGATGTTTGTGGAATGATTTGCTAAGACAATTGATTAATTTGTGGATATGTAGGTGTTTGGGGAGCATGTGTCATGGGTTGAGATTGTTGCATAGGTGGACTTTGAACAATAGGGGCATGATGTGGTTGTTGAATTCAGGTAGGTTGTTGTGGTAAAAGATAAACGGGGATATGTGTGTTAAGAGTTTGAGATAGATGGGCAGGCCTATTAATGGAATTTTCAAAATGGGATTTGGGTGGAATGCGATCCACTAATTTAGGAGATTGGGAGGATTGAGAGATTGTAGGAGATTTTTGGAGTAAGAAGTCATATATGGGGTTAGGAGGAGATCCAAGTGTATCTAGAGGAGTGGGAGATGGTGGTATGACTGGTTTAGGAAGACTGGCTTGACGAGGGATATGAGGGTTGGTGTCAAGGTGGGGACAATTTTGGATGACATGGTTCTCATGAGGTGAGACCATGGAGACTAGAGATTGGGTGACTGATCGATGTGGTTTTGAGTCTAGTATATTATTGGGTAAGATCATCAGAAGAAGTAATATCATTGGATAAAGTAGATTTTTGTTTTGTCTTGATTCGAGAGAGAGCGACAATAGGTGTGAAGTAGAGAAACATCTATTTATGTATGTTGTTGACAAAAAAATCAAGAAAAAATATTTTTTATCATCATGATTAATTATGAGATGTGAAAAAAATACAAAATAAAAAATAAACTGGATGATGAAGGTACCTAAAGAAGTCTAAGGTTGGTTTCAGGTAGTTATGGATTGGGAGATGTTTGAGATGGTTTCTTGTTGGGTGTTTATGTCCCAATCAATTAACCAGGTGAGAGGAACATTTTGATGTGTTAATTATGTTTGTGTAGTCTCAAACAGTGTGTGATAAGTGAAATGTAGAGAGTTAAATCCCTTACTTAGGCTATGTAAGCAAGCAGGATGTAGATACAGAAATGTTTGTTTTAGATCCGAAATGAAATGTGATATTCGATGCACACAAACATTCAGGGAAAGGGAAAATTCAATGCAGAAAAGAGAAAATAGAGAAAAATGAGGAATACCTAGAGAATTTCTTATCGATATTATTTGATTGCACGTGTTTAGAGGTATTAATCACGAACCCAGAATGTTTAGTGCCCTTATACGTGCACTGTTCACGACTGGAAAGAGGGAATATGGATAATGTTTTTTTTCTGTTTATTTGATCATGCATGTGATGATGGTGTGCTTGGAGGTGACGGTCAGTGGCCAGGAATGCACCGAAGTAACCTAAAATGGCACTGTCCATGTTTGCATATAAGGTCGGTGAAAATGATATTTTATGCGGTGTGTTTGGTTTAAACATTGTTCTTTGACAACGTTATTATTTTGGTCGTAGTGTTGTGGACTTTACCCTCCAGAAACAAATAAAACAATTAGTTGACATTGTCAAGGAAAATGATGCCAATGTCTAAAGAGCGTTGTCATAGAAAAATAAGTAATCAAAATAATAAAATTGTAGTTCAACATTTCTAGTCAATTAGAGCAATTGTGATGTGAAAATGAATTGATAAATTATAATATTAATCTATGAAATAAACGTATGAGATAAATTAATAAATGTTTAACCTGTACCAAAATGAGAGATGATGGAATGATAAAATATAAAATGTGTCAATAGATTTGAAATGATAAGTTATGAAATGAACTATAGAATGATAAAATAAAAAACTATAAGACTAATCTATGAAGTAAATTATTAAATAAAGATGAAATGCACTCGGTGAGTCAAAATTAAAAATTTATTGATTAGAAATATGGTAGTGTGTATGTGGTCGAGCCATGTGGAGGTTCGCATGGAGGGGTCCTCTTGGGCGGGGAAAGTGTGCATGGAGAGAGGTGAAGACCACGTGGGTCGGTGTATGTTAGTTGGGGGTTGAGGATAGGGTCAAGCTGTATGTGGGAAGACTGGAACAAAGTCAGGAGAAAGGGAGAGGTGAGGCAATTGGATAGTTGCGAGTGGAGGGGCATGACCGAGTTTGAAGAGCTATGTGGAGTTGAGGGATAAGTCAGAGTGGGAGATTCGTCTAGTTTGAGGGAGGACGTGTGTGTGTGTGGAGCTCGGTGTTGGAGGGTTTGTGATGGGAGGAAGCTGTGACAGTGAGCTCAGGTAGAGGATAGATGGAGATCGAGGTCAATGAATGTTGGTGCAGTCTTGGAAGTAGGTGCTATGTGAGAGTTACTTTGGTGAGGATGAGATGTGGAAGGGGAAAGGAGCTCGTTGAAGAGTGAAGTGATCTTATGTTGGAGACAGGTGGATGGGAGATAGTCACTGTGGGCAGAGGGAAGGAAGAGTGGTGGTATTAATGTCTACCTGCACTGTAAAAAAAATGTATATAACTCACATTTTATTATTGTTTTATTGTTTTGTTCCAGGCATGAGGTAGGGAAGAATGGATGTGTGGGAGAAAGAGAGGAGATGGGAGCTATGTGGGTGGATGGTTGGGAGATGCAGAGTATGGCTTGGGTTGAATGGAGAGTAGAGTGGAGAAGGGGATGAAGCTAGATGTGGGTGTGGAGAGCTCGGTGTGGGATTGATGGAGAGAACATTCGGGTAGGGAGGTGAGTGGGAGAGGTGAGGGAAATGGATAGAGTAGTTGGTCGGGAGTTGGAATGAAGGGATGGAGTTGGTCGAGGGGTATGAACAGGTTTTGGGAATTTTCAATGATGTATGTGAGGTGAGGTGGATAGCTCGGCCGAGTTGGCCGAGCTAGGGGAATTAGGGGCTAGGTAGGGTGGGGTAGTTTAGGATAATAAAAAAATTTATTTAATTTTTTTAATTTAAATAAATACATATATATGTAAACTTAAGATCTTAGATATATAAGATCGAAATAGAATAACAATAAAAGATTATATATCATGTTTAATGTAAAATACAGGTCAAAAAGTGTGATTTGTTGAAAGCAAAATATATATTAATTATAAGGTTTGGATTGAGAGCAGAAGCAAAAAAAGATCAATTTCCGGATTTGCTTCCCATGTGGGTAGATATCAACAGAAAACAAGAAGAGCACGTACCTCCTGGTGATTTCAATGAGTGACCATACTAACCTGAAATCAAAAAATACTAAGATATTGCAAACAATCAAGTTAGAAAAAATGAGTAAAATAACAAACAAAACGACAAGATCTAAGAGCTGGTCCCACCGGGCATGCCAAAATGTTGTATAGGAAAATTCATTCTCGAGCGGGGTGAAGGCCGATACTGGGAGCCACCAACAACTTCAAATGATGGAGGGCTTAGGACCTCAAATGGAGATGTGGATCTACAAGCGCAAATAAGATAGATGCATGATATAAAGAAGTTATATCTGCAAAACTGAAACAAATAAGATTATATCATAATATGCGGGGGTTTCCCGAACAGTGTTGGTCCCAAGAGGATTTTAACTCCCTTAGAGGATGTCAACCCCCCTGTCAGATAAGATAATAATAGATCATAAATAGTAGTTATCTTGTAGAAATAATGGAATATAAAATGAAAAGTAACTAAAATGACGAGAGGACTTAGCTTGTGCTCTGCTATGGAAATGAACTTAGCATCCAAATGGTCAGATAACGAACTATGGCAAAGATTTCTCTCTCAGATAGGTAGAACTTAATTAATCTCTTTCTTCTCCTCTCTGAGCCTAGGTCTTCTTGAAAAATATCGGTCAGGTCCTCGAAAAATCTATCTCCCTTGTAAAATATGTCCTTTTTGAAATATGGGGGAAAACCCATATTTATAGCCTAGATGTGAGGTTAGATTGGGGTTAACAAGTAACTGGGGTTGGGTAGAGTAACATGAGTTAAGAGATAAGATGTGATCACGTGGGGACCATGGCTTGAATTATTAGATGGAGTGGGGAGCATGATTGACATGGTAGGTGAGATGATAGATTCCATTTAGAAAGAGGTGTTGGATGGGTGTATTAATACCCATGGATTGAATAATTTGTGAGAGATGGGGGATAATGCCAAAAGTCAATTATTAAATGGGTTTATATGGAGCCCATTTAATAATTAATTAAATTTGGTTGAATAGATGATGAGGTTTATTGAAATTTTGGAAAAATAAAGGTGAGATAGGAAATTACATGAATGCGAGATGACGAAGGGGTGCTATACCAAAATTGGTGTCTACAGAAACTCATTTAATCAATAATAATATATTATATATGTTTTAGTGAATCTTGAAAAGGAAATAATCCATGTCCTTCAAGGGGTTTTAGTTCTTTTATTGGAATACAAAGGCCTGCATGGATTATGGATGCAAATATGTTGAATGCTGAAACATTGGTAGGGACGAGCAGAAGGAGAGGTGAGGGAGATGTGGTTTCCTCCTAAGAAATTGTTTGAAAATATAGTCCCTCCTTTCTCTAGGTACCTCATAAGAAGCCACTTGATAATGTAGTTTCTCCTTTTCTTTGAGGGCTCCTAATGGTCTAAAAATCTTTATCCCCTCCTTACTCAGAAAAGACTCACTTCTATTCTTTGCAACATGGTTTCCCATAAGCATAGGACCACCTGATAAATAATTATATAATCCTAACAACCTTCCTTAAGTAGGTCCTTTTAGTAAACCAAGGAAGTTGTTTCGGTTGTTTTCCACCAATATAACCTATTTTAAATTAGTTTTTCAGATTTCCCACAGATAAATTGTGAATACATTGACATGCCTGTAAATTTTACCACTTTCATGTGTCATTAACAACTGAAATTACTGCACCCAATGTTAAGTAGAAGCCTAATGATCTTTTATTTTCTACTGATGAAATAAAAGTGAAATTTTTTGTAATCAATTGATAGAAAGAGTTGTTATAAAAATACAATATTATAGAGTTCCTTGGATGATTGAAACCTAAATTGACACAAAATGTAGAACACTACAGTATCATTTAGAGCAAGAAAACATTAGACATATAAAAAGTGAACTATTAATATTGTATAGGAAACCTCGTTCTCGTGCGAGTGAAATCCGATATTGGAAGCCACTTGCAACTTCAAATGATGGAGGGCTTAGGACCTCGGATGAAGATATGGATCGACGGGTGTAGAGAAGATAAATATGTGATAAAAGAAGATAGATTTACAAAATTGAAATAGATATGATTAGATAAAAATATGCGGGGGTTTCTCAGAAAATCTTGGTTCCAAGAGGATGTTAAATCCCTTGGAAGATGTCAACCCCCGTGTCTAGAAAGATAACAATACATGACGAACAATAGATATCATGAAAAAATAATGAAATATAAAATGACAAGTAACTTAAATGAAGAGGGGAATTATCATGTGCTCTGATATAGAGATGAAATGAACATCATGATGGCAAGATGATGAACAATGGCAAATATTTATCCCACACTCCTCACCTCTAACTTCTAACAATGGAAAAGTTTTTCCTTGACCTCAAACTTGTAGAACTTAATCAAGCACTTTCTTCTCCTTTCCTAAAAACTTCAGTAAGCATAGATTTCATACAAATTCTTCCTCTTCCGGCTCTTTTATAGGTCCAGCTCCTCTCTTTTTTTTGAAAGAGGGGGAAAGACCCATATTTAAAACTTGGAGTTGAGGTTAGATTTGGGTTAACAAATAACCAGGGTTGGGTAAAGTAACCCTGATTAAGAGACATGATGTGATCACATGGGGCCCATGGTTTGACTTATTAGATGGAGTGGGGAGCATGATTGACATGGTAGGTGAGATAATAGATTCCATTTTTGAAATTAAGAAAGGGGTGTCGGATGGGTATATTATTACCCATGAATTGAATAAAATTGATATGGGAGATAACACCAAAAATTAATTATCAAATGGGTCCACATGGAGTCCATTTGATAAATAGTTAATCAAGGATGAGTAAATAGATGGGATTTACTCAAATTTAAGAAAAATAAAAGTGAGGGGGAAAGTGGAATGAAGGAGAACGAATGTGGGATGAACGAGAGGGGTTACACGAAAAAATGGTGTCTACATTTGCCCCCTTTTTTGAGTGGTTTGCGATAGCAAGCCATGAGACAAAAATAAGATGAATTGGATGAAGTTATGTGTCTGAGAATGGATAAAGACATGACCAAAGGCAAGATGCCCCAGGAAAAAAGGATCACAATATCAATGAAAAATATGGTGGTGACTCCAATATCACATCGATAGAGGAAAATTGCGGTCTCAACGGAGACGGGCGACAACATTCTAAAGACGAGTGAGTGGGTCAAGACCACTATAGTATGGATGTAAACCGTGATGACCAATGGGTCATAGGAAAACATCAAAATATGCACAACTAAATGTGAAAGGTATGCACAATCCTTTTTCTGTGAGGAATCATGCAAAAAATCATGTGTTTGCAAAAGGGAAGTGGATGAAGATAATGATGCCCCAGCACAGGGCACAAGAAGGAAAAAAAGTGAGATATATGCGTTGATAAGTACAAGGATGAAAAGGTATCCCAATATAGGACATGAAAATGACATAATGGGAGATAAATGTTGAAATAAAATATCCCAGGGGGAACGAGTATGAACACAAATGTGGATATGAAGAACATATTGGATAAAATGCCCCAAGAGGGTGTTAAATAGGATGTTTAATACATGTTTCTTAAGAAATGTTTGTCGTTGAAGTCAGATGAATAATGGGGTGAAGAAAAAGGAAATTATTCTCACTTATTTGACAAATAGGAAAAGGATTCATGCTACTTTTGTGAAAAAGTAGAACAAAAATTCATGGAAGAGAACAAGATCAGATAGGTGATGGCCGTTCTGGCATCCTCCAAGAAATTTTTTTTGAAGGAATATGGGAAGATATTATTAGAAATGGATACGATGATGCTCTTGTGAGAGGAATCACGAAGATAAAAGATGTGACAGGGTTCTCCAAAAGAGAAGAGGTCAATGCTACAGAGAGAATAATGAAAACGATAATGAAATGGATCAACGGTGGTACATAAATGGAGAAACATTGGCATTGACCATGAATGCCAAGTGTGAGGGATGTGGTGAAGGATGTAATGAGAAAGAGAAAAGGGAATGGAAAGGAGGAGTGGTTGATTATGAGAAGAGCAAGAAAGGTCGACATGGGTATGAAATAGAGGGATGGAGACAGAGGAGGAGAAAAGGAGGAATGAAAGGGGAGGAAGAAGATTACAAAGAAGGATTATAGAGGAAGGGAGAAATGATGAAGGAAAAACAAAGAGAAGATAAGAAATGACAGAGTTGAAGGTGAAATTATGAAAAAGGAAGAGAGTTATTTAAAATAAAAGGCATGAAGGAGGGTGAAGCACAGGAAGGTAAAGAAGTAATGGAAAACAAAAGAGATGATAGAGCAAAGAAAATTGAAGGAACCAGATCATAGTGAAGAAATACAAGGAAAAGAATATGGAACTGACCGCATGGAAATGCATGTGGATGGTGGGATGATAAAAAATATGGGACAACATTGAAGAGTCAGGTTATTGATGGGGAAGTAAGAAGGAAGTGTGAGGTAAAACAGGGAAGAAGACGATATAGAGGAATTGAAATAAGAAAAGGATTAGAAAGGAGGAGAGGACAACGAAGAAGATTGTGCTGCCAGAAGGGAACCAAGGGAAAAGATATTCGATAAATAATGAGAAGCATAAGGAACGTAAAGAGAAAATAGAGGGGAGGAATGACATGGATTGGAAAGAATGTAGAGATGTGTGAGATGAGGATAAGTTGAGACAAAAAAATAGAGAGAGGGTGTATGATGAAGATAGTTAAGAAATTGGCAAGGAATAATGAAATATGGAAAGGTGGCAAGGAAAAATAGAGGAAGGGATAGGAGAGTTAATGCCAGTGAATGGATGTTAGGAGAAATCCCCCGATAATGATCAGTAGGGAAGGATGGGAAAAACATGAGAAGAGGGGGAAATAAAACGAGGAATGGAAGGGGGGATGCCAATGAAGGGACGTTAGGATAAGCCCCTCGATAATGATCAAAGGGCACAAAGGAAGGAAGGAATGAAGATAGAATGGAGGAAATCAAAAAGAAGGATCCCGAATGTGCAGAATGGGGCTGAGTGATTTTTAGGAGAATTCCACCGATAATTATTAGGGTGGAAACAAAATATGATGATGAAAGAATGTTAGGGTGTGATTACTAACAATGATAGGTAAGTATGGGGGTAGATATGTGGGATAACTTTAGAAGATGGAGTGGAAAGAGTAAAGAAAGGAGGGATAACGATGTGTGCGAAGACGAAGAAGAGGATGGGCTGTAGTGGATGAGAATGAATGAGAGAAAGATGAAGAAAAAATACATGAAATTAATGGGGAAGCAATGGTTAAGTAAGATTACCAAGCGAGGGATGATGGATATGAAAAGGGGTTAAGTAGGAAGTGGTGTTTGTGAGAATGAAAGAGGAGGTGAGAGGATGTGATGATGGAGAATGACGAAAAAATGTAGATGGTGAGAATGTGGAGTGATGGGCAAGTGCAGGATGAAAGATCATTCTTAAGAGGGAATCTTAAGTAAGATCATCATGCCACAGGAGGAGTTAAGTAAGATCACCAAACCAGCAGAGACAATATGGAAGGAGAAAGACAACATTGTATTGGATACAGGTGTGGAATGGTTGGTTGGAGTGGACGAGTATGATGAGAGGTGGGAGACAAAAGATGAGGAAGATATGATGGGAGGTGGAAGGGTCAGATGGAAAACCATTCTTAAGAGGGACTCTTAAGTAAGATTGCCATGCGACGGGGATGGTTAAGTAGGATCGCCAAGCCTAAGAAGAAGAAGAATGATGAAAAGACTGAGCCGTGTATACCAAAATGGAACAAGAGATGAAAGGAGGTGATATCAAGGTGATAAAAAGGAAAAAAGGAGTGTGACATGAATGGATGGAGGAACATATGCAGTGTAGATGGAGAGTGTGAGGGCAATCCTTAATTGGGATGCCCCCATGGTGGGAGTGATGATGTTAGAATGTAAAGTGAAAAAGGAGGAGTGAAAAGACGTTTGTGGTGGTGATTATTGTTCATTGAAAGAGGAAATGGTGGAGAAGATTCTACATCGGGAGTATTCAAGGAAGAAGATATACCTTAACTAAGATTCTCTTGTTGTATGGATGGTTAAGTAATATTTTCAAACTGAAAGCGGAAGAGTGAAAGGGAAACTCAAGAGGAAAGAAAAGTAGGATATCTAGCATGGTGCAAGGGGACAGAAAGGTGAGAAGGATAATGTGGAGACAAATGGTGATGAGTGGAAATGGGGAGCGAAGAGCAATGGATAAAATACATTGTTGTACATGTTGGGGATAAGAAGCTGTGGAATAAAAAACTTTCCTTGAGAAGGATCCTCAAGTAGGATTCGTAAACTACAATGGCCATCAAGTAGAATTCACAAACTAAAAAGTGTATTTGCAAGTGCATTCATGGATATTATGGATAGATATAGAATTCATAGTGTGAAATTTGATGTGATTTTGATAAAATATGACCTTGATGAGATGAATGAAACATAGTTGTAGCAAGGGCATACAGGGAAACCATGCTTCGAACTGGATTGGAGATAAACAAGAAAGGTTACCACTCAAGGCATTGCACTTGCAGCCAATAGCAGGTGTTAACACATAACCAATGATAGTTAGTTCTACCAAAATACCATGAGGAAATATGGATGAAATATTCTCACAAACCTAATGTTGACATGAAAAAGGATTTAAGATGTAACTTGTATGTGGGAAGAAGTTTCTCCAAAGGTGGTGTTCCTTAAGTTTATGTCCTAGATCTGGGAAAGGGAAAGAACAATAGAAGAAAGTTGATCAATGCAGGAAGATTTCTAAGAATGTTGATAAAAGGAAGGTTGATTAATGCGGGAAAGCTTCCAAATGCCATAATAATAGAGCAACCATCCTTCGAGGGTATGTTATAATTTATACATAATATGAATGAAAAGAATAATATATATGATAGTCGTCCTTCAAGGGATCGTTCTATGTCTTTTGATTTTGATTTTGATTTGTATGCTTATCTTTCTCTCTCTCTCTTTTTTGCATGAACAACTGTCCTTTGAGGGATGTGTCTGTTTCTTTGATAACTTTTATTTTTCCTTTTGCATACATGAATTTTAGCTTCACATGGGGGAGAGCTGGGAATAGCTAAGTAGACCACTTAGGAGGGGATAATGAATGTACAAGAGACACCCCTAGACCTTTTGCATGGCTATAATAGGAGAATGAGAAGGCGATGGATGTAATTGTTATGAGATCATATCAAAGTAGTGAAGGCAGACCACATAATTCATATCATTACAATGAAAAATGGAAGGGGCTAAGGATGACGGAATAATCTAAGGATATACGTAAGTGCTCATTGGTAGATATGCTAATAGTAGACTGGTCGCAAGTGTAATACATTAAGAGGTTATGTCTCTGGTTTACCACCAAGAGAGGGAAGACATTAAGTTGTGATAGGATGAGATGATAGACAAGCAGGAAATAAAACTATGTCCTTAAGGAAATAAAAAAAATGATCACGATGGTGGATTTGGGTGAAAATAAATGATGCCCCAAGAGAGACACAAATATGGCAAGACAAAAATGGCCAAAAATGTGGACTTGATGAAATATATGGTGCCCAAAAAGAGACAAAAATATGGCCACAATGGTGGACTTGATAAAAAAATGGTCCCTAATGGAGGGACAAACATGGCCCAAAAAGGACTTTGATGAAAAAATAACAATAATGATCAAAAATATGGCCACAATGGTGGACTTAGAATGAGATGAGGATTTTGATAGGATTAGTTTAGATTGGATGAATGTGAATAAGGTAAACAAAAAAAATTCAAGGAGGGAAGTCCCCTAGTGACAAGGGAGTTATAGGGATGATATATTCAAGGGTGAGGAAAGGTTTCTCCCCTAATGAATTAAATGTGAAGGATTTAAAGGATGTCGAAAGAGTTTAGATGAGATTGTTTTGGATTTGGATGGGATAAACGATCGGAGACCACAAGTGTGCTTGGAAAGATAAGCGGTATTGATGGACAATGGAGGACCTTCCTTAGGAGGAATGATGTGTGCAGGAGGGATGTTAAGGGATGATGTGGATGAAGGAATCATGGGAAACCTGATGGATGGGATATGAATTGGATTAGATGTAGATGGAGAAGGGTATTTCCCCTGAATGAGGAAATCATATTTCTCAATAAGGTTGTGGATAATTGTCCAAAATTCCTTACAATGTTTGATGTCACGGCCCGAGGTACGATGATAAGCACAACTGCAATTAGGATCAAACCATGATGGATTTGGACCATATGGATTAAATGATTTAATGGGAGGAAGTGTGATGGCAAATATTTGAAGTAAATGTCAAAAAAATTATACGTAGGATCCAATCGAAGTGTTATGAGGAATATAACTCTGATGATGTTTTGGCTTGGAGTTAGGAGAAAAAGTGGATGTAGATTGGATGGGTAAATTATGTGTTTTGGAAGACAAATAAAATTTATTCGAAGGATTGTATTGTTTGGATTTGGATTTAGGTGAGAATGTACATTGGATGGGTAGATTATATGTCTTAGAGATGTTAGAGGATTGGATTGTTTGGCTATAAATTTATCATTGGATGTCTGATGGAGAATGATCCTAAAATAGATGTGGTGACATTAGAATTTTGAAAAGAGGAAAAGTATGAATGTTTTTTAGGATGCGTAGGGGGTTGTCGGGGATGTTTAGCACGAGCCTTAGACTTTAATCGAGAAGATTTACTCCTAGCAGGGATGATAATAATCTCAACCAGAGGATCTGACAGTGGTGGTGTGGTTATTAATGGAGAAAATGTCCTAAAACAAGACGAGGATGTTAATGGATAAATAGGTGTTTGTATGATGTGATTAATGAGATCTATGCGATATGTGGATTGTGTAGGTTTTGACATGGAAAGAGTTGGTTTTTTAGAGGGAGAATGTAAACCATCTTTATTTGACTTAGGTGGAGGTGTTTTCTCAATATATGTTTCAAAGTGTATCTTTGATAGGGTTACAGATTGAGAGGATTTGGTCATTGTGATAGACAAATTAGGTAAAGAGTATTGGGGTAGACCAGGTGATGTGGCCATGGGAAAGGATATAGGTAAAGATGTCAAGGTAGAGATAGGTGGATTTGTTGATATGATAGATATAGGGGTAGTTGGGATAGATAGGGATGTAGGCATATTTGGGATATTGGAGATATGGATGATGTGGTAACCGATGGAGTAGACATTATGGGTAATGCAACAAATGCAGGAGTAATTTTAGGTGTAGAAGTAGGTGGGACTGGTTGCTTCATAAATGCTTCAAGGGGTAAGAATGATATGTTTGCTAATGGGGTTGATGCCAAAGGTGGGGCTGTAAAGGTACATGTAGTAGAACTAAGTTTAGTTGGGATGGTTTTAGAGAGGAGTGATGAAGATGTAGTAATAGGTGTGTTTGATGAATATGTGGGTGAAGGAATAGGTGTGAGAGATGTAGGGATATGTGTGGATATTAGTGGGGATGAAATAGGTGTTAAGGATGAATCTAATTTGGTAGATTGGGGATTGATCGAAGTAGATGAAGTGGATGGTGTAGTCAAATTTTATGTGGATGTGATAAGGATAGGAGAAGGTGTAGGTCTGGGACAAGTAGTGAAAGTTGACATAGGTGTGTTAGGTTCTGAATAAGGAGTGGGAATAATATCCAAGGTAGGAACATGTGGATTTGTCGACGAGATGGGATCTTGATTGACAGTGTTAATGGTGTAACCATTTGACAATTGAGATGTAAAGGGGGTGACATGATTTCTTGGTGGTTGAGCAGGAAACATTTTTGTAATTTGGTTGAAAGGTTGGATAGATGAACTAGTCGAGTTTTCCACTTGGATATTCCCTTGATTTATGAGTTGTTGGATACAATCTTTGAAAGAATGACATTTCTCAATGTCATGACCTTTGACCCGATGATATTTACAATAGTGGGCTTCGTGATACCAAATAGGCTTGGCTTGTGAGTTGTCCATGGGTCGTATGGGAGGAAGTTGGATGGAGTTTATGGCCATCAACTTTTCAAATACGGAGTTATAGGATTATACTAAGGGGATATAGTTTATTGTTGGTTGAGGGATTCGTTGTTGAGGCCATGTACTGGACATAGATGGGGATGATGGTTTAATGACCATAGTGTTGGATGCACCCTTAATTTTTTTGTTATGTGTGAATGGTTTAGTAGATTTGATTTTAGGTTTAATTGAACTTAGTTTAAGATGACCCTGCTCAATGGAACATGTTTTGAGTTTTTGAACCATTGTGAAAGCTTCATCAAAGGTTTGGAACAATTGGATTTGCAAAGTAGATGATATATGTTTGGCACACGAATGCGAGAAGAGTTCGATGAGTTCGGTTTGCGAAAGAGAGGACAAGTTTATAACACCATGCCATCATGTGATGAAGTCGGAGATGGGCTCATCTTCAAACTTTCGAATGGTGTATAGGTCAGCGATAGTGGTTTTGAGTGTGACATTGATAGAAAAGTGTTCTAAGAATAACTTTGTAAGTTGGGTGAAAGAGAATATGGAATGTTGTGGGATGTGGTTATACCATTCCAACGCGGAACCGAACAACGACATGGGGAAAGTGTGAAGAAGTAGATCATGATCATGCACAATAAGACAACATGCGTGTTTAAATGCAAGGAGATGTTGTTGGGGATTTTCCTTGTTGAAATTAGTAAACTCAGGAAGTTTCTAATGAGGAGGGTAGGGTTTGATTGGAACCAATGGATGAATCGATTCGTTACAGATTTTTTCATAGGATAATGTATCCTTGGGTGTTAAGGTAATGATATCTAAATTGGCAAATCAATTCATCAAAGTGTGAATAGGATCATTTGACGCGATGTTAGGTTGGGATTGGATTGGTTGTGTGGTATGAAATGTAGCTTGATAAGGCAAATGATACATTTGTGGATGTATGAGTATTTGGGGAATCATTTGATAAGGTGGTTGATAAACTTGTGGGTGTGCAGGTGTGTGGGGAACTGCTTGGTAAGGACTAACATGTGTCATGGGTTGAGATTGTTGCATAGGCTGAATTTGAACAATAGGGATATGATGTGTTCATTGAAATTGGATAGGTTGTTGTGGTAAATGATAAGTGGGGATATGTGTGTTAAGAGGTTGAGATGGTTGGAGCATATGATGGGTATGAATGTAAGTGTGAAGAGGTTGAGATGGCTGGATAGGTATATTAGTAGCGGATGAAATAGAATTGTCAAAATGGGATGTGGGTGGAATGTGATCCACCAATTTAGGAGATTGGGAAGATTGAGAGATTGTGGGGGATTTTCAAAATATGAAATCATATATGGGGTTAGGAGGAGGCCTGAGTGTCTCTAGAGGAGTGGAGGATAGTGGTGTGGTTAGTTTAGGAAGATTGGCTTGGTGAGGGATATGAGGATTAGTTTTAAGATAGGGATAATCGTGCATGACATGGGTCTCAGGAAGAAAGGACATGGAGACTAGAGATTGGGTGAATGACGATGTGGTTTTGAGTTTAGAATCTTATTGGGAGATATCATTAGGGGAAGTAACTTTATTGGATGGAGGAAATTTTTGTTTTGTTTCAATTTGAGAGAGAGAGTGACAATAGGCATGAAATAGAGAAACATTTGTTTATGTAATTTGTTGACAAACAAATCAAACAACATATTTTTTATCATCATGATTAATTACGAGATACGATAAAAAATTAAAATGGATAATGAAGGTGCCTAAAGAATGGAATTCTAAGGCTGGTTTCAGGTAGGTTTGGCTAGGGAAATGTCTAAGACGGTTGCTTGTTGGGTGTCCAAGTCCCAATCAGTTAACCAGGTGAGAGGAGTATTTCGATGTGTTGATTTTGTTCGTGAAGTTTTAGGAAGTGTGTGATAAGTGAAATGCAGAAGGTTAGACCCCTTATTTGGGCTATGTGAGCAAGCAAGATGTAATGGGTTTGTTTTAGACCAAATTTGAAATGTGAAGTTCGATGCAGATAATTTCTCAAAAAAAGGGAAATTACAATGCAGAAAATGGAAATTAAGGAAAACCAAGTAAAACTTGGAGATCGCTTTTCCACGTTATTTAGTTGCACTTGATGATGGCATATTTGGAAGTGACAGTCAGTGGTCAGGAATGTTCGGGTACCCTAAAATTACACCGTGCACGATTATGGAAGGAGTCGGTGAAAAGGATTCGCCACCGTGTTTATGTTTCTATGGTTGTCTTTGATAACGTAATGTTGTTTGCAAGTTTGTGGGGTGTACCTCATGGATTACGTAGACTGCACCTGCAAAAGAAAATACATGTAATTAGTTGATGTGATTAAATTTATATAACTGTTGTAAATAAAAAGTATTTTAATAAAAATAAAAGAAATTAATCTAATGTATTAATAAAAGTTGGAATCTGATGTTCGTATTTAATTAGGGTAAAGAAAACTTAACTATGAAATAAAAGTGATGATTAAAATAAATGATGAAATACAAAATATTGTGAGATAAAATTCCATCTAACTCTGATATTAGATAACCTATAAATGACAAGACATTAACGTGTGCATTTTGTGTTTATTTCATTTCTTTACGTGAACCATAAATAAGAATAAACATATAATATGACTGAATGTGGACTTTAAGAGGCAACGACGAAAAGTAGATGGGGGGAGTGGAATTTTATGTTAATAATAAAGGATTTGGGGAGGATGAAAGCAATTCGATTTGAAATTTGTAATGGAGATGGGAGAAAATAATGGACCTAAGTTGTTGGGGCTTGGTTGAATAAAGGAGGGCAGAGATAGGTCGGTGACTGAAAAGTGAACATGAAAGTCAAATCCTACGTGACAAGTCGACAACATACATGACATAGATTTTCATATAGATGATGACATAATAAGAATCATAGAGCATCTAAATGAAAAACATATACTTAGCTATGGTAAATCGAACACTGTTTATAAATGTATACTAAAGATCTGAAAACCACTCTTTATACAAAGAGACTATACAGTCACAACCCTAAAAGGCCTGCCTGGATTTGAAATTGAGATGGAAATAGTTGGAAGATGATTGTTTCTTAAATGTGTTCTAAAGAATTGTAAGCCAATCAATACAAAGAGACTGTACTATAACTACCCACAGAGCTTACGTGGATTTGAAACTAAGCTGTAAATAATTGGAAGCATCACATATCAGAATCTTGTGGGTATGCATAAATATATCCTCAAAATTGTAATTTGATCGCTTATAAAAGAAATTATAGTCACCACCCATAAAGAAGTGCATGTATTTAGAGCTAAGAGGAAAATAATTAGAAGAATCAAGCCTCAGAATCTTGTAAGTCTGTACAGATATTCATTTTCTGTGTGGGACGTGAGAAACCATGAAGATACATGTTTGGGGAGTGGGGAAGACGTGTGACCAGAGGGAAGGGTCTGCGTGGGAGATAGGGATTGGGAGGTGGAGTGGATGGGCTTGGTGTGGGAGCAGTGGAGAACTTGGTGTGGGTGTGATTGAGTTGGGTCAGTTGGAAGTGATTTAGATGATGACTTGGCCGAGGCCGAGACTGTGGGAAGCAAGCTAAGGATGTAGGGTCAAGTTTAGATGGATTTTTTTAGATGGGGTTGGTGAGGACTGTTGAACAACATGGTAGAGCTGAGCTAAGGGATGGTAATTTTGGAACAAGGAGTGGCTATGTCAAAGAGGTTTGAGAATGGTGATAGGGTCGGTGTCGAGCGAGGGGCTCAAGGAGCAAAGGAGATAGCTCGGTGTGGGAGTGGTGAGGGAGGATAGGCGAGCCATGCATTTTGGGAAGAAATATGTGGTGAGTTATGTGGAGTTGGGAGGTGGGATGTTGGTGTGGTCGAGTCGTGAGGTGGGAGCTCAGGTGGAGAGTTGATGAGGGAATGAGATGGCTAGAAGGGAGATGGCTAGAGTTCATTTTTAATAGCAATAACATGAAAATTTTATATCAAGTATACACCCTTTCAAAATAACAAAACGAACTTACCTCGACGACGACAAAAATGACTATATGTACAAAGGACACTACACTAGTGGAGACAAATTCAAATCTTGCAAACAAGTGAGTCGAAAAACAAAATATTTGTAAAATATATCTAAATTGACAAGAGTGATGAATCCAGATAACCGTGATCCTTACGACACCTGTGCAAAAAAAGTAAAGCAACAAAACAATGACCACAACTTGGGTCTAGTCCCACCGGGCGTGTAAAAATGTTGTACATGAAACCTTGTTCTCATGTGGGTGAAAGATGATACTGGAAGCCACCAACAACTTCGAATGATGGAGGTATTAGGACCTCAGATGTGGATATGGATCTACGGGCATAGAGAAGATATATATGTGATAAAATAAGATAGATATGCAAAACTGAAACAAATATGATTAGATAAAAATATGCGGGGGTTTCCCGAACAATCCTGGTTCTAAGAGGATGCTAACTCCCTTGTAGGATGTCAACCCTCATGTCTAGAAAGATAGCAATAAACGATGAATAATAGATATCATGCAAAAATAATGAAATACAAAATGACAAGTAACTGAAATGACGAGGGGACTTAGCTTGTGCTCTGATATGGAGATGAAATGGGCATCAGGATGGAAAGATGACAAACAATGGAAAATATTTCTCCCACACTCCTCACCTCTAACTTCTAACAATGGCAAAGGTTTTCCTTGACCTCAAACTTGTAGAAATTAATCAAGCACTTTCTTATCTTTTCCTGTAAACTTCAGTAAGCAAATATTTCATACAAATTCTTCCTCTTCTGGGTCTTGTATAGGTCTAGGTCCTCTCTTTTTTTGAAAGAGGGGGAAGACCCATATTTATAACTTGGAGTTGAGGTTAGATTAGAGTTAACGAATAACTAGGGTTGGGTAAAGTAACCTTGGTTAAGAGACATGATGTGATCATGTGGGGCCCATGGTTTGACTTCTTAGATGGATTGGGGAGCATGATTGACATGGTAGGTGAGATAATAGATTCCATTTTTGAAATTAAGAAAGGGGTGTCAGATGGGTATATTATTACCCATGAATTGAATAAAATTGATATGGGAGATAATGCCAAAATTTAATTATCAAATGGGTCCACATGGATTCCATTTGATATTTAATTAATTAAGGGTGAGTAAATAGATGGTATTTACTCAAATTTAAGAAAAAAAAGCGAGGGAGAAAGTGGAATGAAGGAAAATGAATGTGGGATGAACGAGAGGGGTTACACCAAAAAGTGGTGTCTAAAATTAAATTATTTAATTTTGAATTAAATACAAGTTAATACTCTGGTTATTTCCATAGGAAAATAGAGATCTGTTAAATAATCCAATATATGCTTGTATAGCCATAATTAGATTTGTAAGAGGACATTTGATTAACTATGTGATTCTTTAGAAGTTGTGCATTTGAATGGAATTGTTGCGAATTTGAAATCCATGCCAACAAGATTTACACACCCAACATCACAACCCAATGATTTGACTTAGATGCTTCCCATGTTGTATCTTAGGATGGTATACATTTAATGTAAACCTCCTAATTATCATCCAAAAGACCCCAAAGAGTATAATCATATCGTATGACTTCTAATGAATAAATTACAATGGTTTTCATTTAGTTTTAATATTGTGTGGATGTTAGAAACAACCAAATATTTTAGAGAAATTTTGCATCAATTGGAATTTGTGCACAAATAAACACCTTCTTCAGTTTAATGTCAAGGAGTGAGGGGTATCCATTCCATGAAATTCATCTCAGACTCCTACCCAGTTACAATCCTTTTAGTATTTACACATTGATGAATGATGAGGCAATGCCCTTTATACCATCCAAAATTATAGATTACAACACATTTAGCTTTTCTTTTCTAATATAACAAACATGACATAATTGAAGATGCATGAGAACTGGTAGAATGTGAATTGTGCATTCTCCTACCCATATTATTACAATTCTTTGGGCCTTATGAATTAAAAAAAAAATTCAAATTATATATTTATACAACAAAAAACTCCAATGCTTACAATATTGAAATAGCCCTCTTTCCTTTTGAGAATCATTCATGTAATGTTCAAAGATATAAACTTTACAATTATTTTTTTAGCACCCAGAACAAGTCTCTAAAGCTGTGACTAATACCAATTACCCACCACCATGTGATGGAAGAAAAGAACATGGGTAGCAATTTAAATTCATGGTCAAATCTTTGTACATTGCTAAAACTTGTTCTCAGAACACCAATGACAAACACAAAACAATGAATCTAAAGTTGTGACCATACCCACAAAAAAAACAATCTACTTTTGGTGGCGGTTGAAAATAAAATGGGCTCTAGTTTAATTCCACGAACAATGTTACAGAACACCCAATTATTGATATATTCGATCATAGGCATACTCACCACGATATAGTCATTTTGGGGATATGGAAAAAACCCTGCACCAGAGTATAATTTGGGGATATAGAAAAAAATATGAACTAGAATATAACTCAGGTATTACTTCAGAAAAAAATAATGGAATCCCAAAATGCATTCATTCAAGGCCTACTGACATCGACAATTCACAACAATACAAATAACAATAAGAGGTGGAAAAAAATACAAGACGAAGGAGACAAATAAAAAACAATGGCCAAAATAATCCAAATCCTATTTTTCTGGTGTCAAACTCCAACTCATACAGGATTTTTGTAAACCAAAATCTTTTCAGCATGCAAGTGCTAAAAATGGAAAAAAAAAACAACAAAACTAGTAAAAACTGCAAAAAAAAGCAAAAACGTCAAAACACCCGCCAAAAACATCAAAATGCTTGTCAAATTGAATGACACGGGAAAACGTCCAAATGCCCATCAAATTTAGGACATTGGCATGAACAACCGAAAACCCTTTACCATAGGGGAACACCTTTAGCGTTATTAGGTTTATATGTAGGGGATAAATTATTAGAAAAATACCTATTATATTTATATATATTGATTATTACGCCAAAGGCATTCCCGCTATGGTAAAGGACCTCCGGACATTTCTATGACTATCTTAAAGTTGACGGTTTGACAGTTATCTGGACATTTTCATATTTTTAACAATTATTTTGACATGTGTTCCTTCTTTAGATAGATAAAGATTAGTGTTTTAGCCACTGCCACAAATTTCCCCCACTGCCTCTGCCTTGAAAACAATAGTGGCACAAGCAATCACGTTCCTGTTCCTGAAAATAATGGTAGCACAACAAGAGACAAGTTTTTAGACATGCTTATCAAGTTTATATAGGGGCAATTAAATATCAGAGTGGTCACCAAGTTTTTATAGGTGATATTAGAGACGAGAGTGTTCACTAGGATTCAACGGACAAAAATTAGATGTATCGCTGCCACAAATGGGAAGGATGGAGAATTTTTCTCCCACCTTTTTATCATCGAGGGAGGCCTGCCTCAATTTTTTCTTCCAAGTCATGCCAGGTACTCCTCAACAAATTATTCAACTGCTGGAAGCTGCTTGGCAGGAAAACCCCCTCATTGCTTTGAAGCTTGTCTGCCAATTGAGAGGCATTTGAGAGACTGGAAAATCCGATCAAGAGGGATTCTACACCGCCGCCTATTGGATGCATTCTCACAACCATAAAACCCTATCTTCTAATGTCGTTGTCTTCACCAAATTTGGTTGCCTCAAAGATCTCCCAAAGATACTTCTCTGTCTCCTGCAAGGACCCAAACAGACCGAGAAAAGAATGGCTGACAGGGAGGCTCAAAAGGAGAAGATCCATCTTGCACAATTATTAAACCCTAAATTTAAATGGACAAAGCTCCCGGACTGATGCAGAAGATTTACAGTGCATTCATCATCCTCCAGATATTTTGTGAGGAGCCATGGAGAGGCCACATCATCACCTTCAGTGAGAAGCCTCAGCTGCACCTTGTGTAGGGTGAGTCTCTGGTTGAGAAATACAAATTTACAGAAATTATGCAGTGGGATGTGAATACGAATTTTCAGAAAGTTTTTGATATGATATTGGGAATGGCCTACAAATGTAAGATGGTGAGGGAGAAGATGATAAAATAGCTGTTTGTTTTCAGTGACATGGAATTCAACCAGGCTTCTGGTAAACTGTGGAGAATAGATTACAGCGTGATAAAAGGTAAGTTTAAGAAGGCATGATATGGGGATCCTCCCCAGATTGTGTTTTGGAATCTTTGATATTCACGGAGCACGCCGGTGGTGAAAGATGAAGCATGCATTGCCATGGTGAGCAGATATTCCGAGAATCTTCTCCAATTTTTTATGAAGAGAAATGTGGACATGACACCATTGGTAGCACTAGGGGACATAATCCATGGGCAACTCTTTCACTATCTCCTTGTCGTTGACTAACATTTGGCCCGTATAATGCGTGCTTCTCTTTATCGGCTACTGCTGAGAATGAGTTTCCATCTCATGAAGGGAAATTGTCTGATTCTTGACGAAAATTACAGGTCTCGTTTCCTTTGGGGTAAATGACGTCCACCCCTTCTGCGTCACCTCTTTTAAAATCCTGTATAAAACCATGTCCTTCGATTCAGATGGGAGATTTTGTTGCAGCTGACGTGTTTCAGAGTTTTTGTTTCCCGTCGCCTCTCGTCTGCACAGTCTTCAACCAGTCGGCTCTCGATAAATTTTTCATCTTCCACAGTGTAGGATTTGTCATTAGGATATGGGAAAATTCCCGTCCCAAACAGAGTCTTGTTACTAATACAGGGCTTCAGGATCGAGCGCGGGCGAGACGATTCTATTTCTACTTGTACTAAGTACCTACATGTGTGGAGACTTCAGTTTTAATCATTAGGAAGAGAACGTACTTATTTCTAAAATACATAAAAATATATAACATGATCCTCTCCACTATCCATGAGTTCACATGTTGTCAACATGTGCGGATTTGGGTCTATAAATTGTGTTTTCATCCCAATCTCCCTCAAATTGGAGCTCGGATAGAAACAGGGGAAAGTGGTAGTCATAGCTTATCCAATTCACTTCTACAGTTTCCATGGAGAATATAGTTAGTTGTATATTTGAAGAGTAGGAAGATTTGATAAGGAGGGGTCCGTGGACTGTAGAGGAGGACATCGGCCTTATTCGCTGCATTTCTATCCGCGGTGAAGGTTGTTGGAACACATTAGCCAAATGTGTAGGTACTTACATACTCATTAATTTCACTTGGGTCACTTTACTTCTCTCTCACATGTCATATTATTGAGTGTGACATTTACATCAAACTGTCAACTGTTCAGGGTTGAAGAGAACTGAAAAAAGCTATTACAGCTCATTTGCAAGGCATCTCCCAGGAAGGACAGATAACGAGATAAAGAACTACTGGACAACCAAGATAAAGAAAGCACAAGCTCAGTACAAAGCCATTAATTACTATTCCAGCCTATCTTCCATGACTTCCATTAACGGATCCAATATAGTGGAAAGACGAGAACATAACGTAGCTGCATGCTTGCAAAATAATGAAAGCATTAGAAATTATGTAGAGCAAGGTGAGGTGCAATGGGTGTCAACCTTGGTGGACAGTGACACACAAGAGATGGCCTCGACACCGACACTATTTAGCTTATCTAGCACTCACAAACTTGGTGAGGTCCACACTCTCCTCCAATCAGCACTAACACCAGCTGCAACACCTCCCAGAGGTATAAGTTATTCTTTAGAGTTGGAGGTGGATGCCTGGTCTTCAAACACTAATAACAACAATATACTTGATGCTACTTAAATTGATTGGTCGTTCACCATGGAGATCAAAAACTTATGGCACACTTTGGATGAGATCATTAACGATACATTTTGGTAAAGGTATTTAACATTGGGTGACCTGTATATACATTTGTTACGCATAGAGATATTTGTGTGCTTATGTACATGTTATTTTTAAACACATTTCAAACATTGTAGTAACCAAATGTGACATGAAAAATTAATTCAATTGTGATGTTATTATGTATGAAATGAGATATCGCTTTCCTTTCTTTGAAGAAAAATCAACAATGATAAATTAATTTAAGTGTGATATTCTTTTGTATGACATGAGGTATCGTTTTTCTTTCTTTCAAGAAAAACCAACAAATTAATTCAACTGTGATGCTCTTCTGTATGAAATGGGATACCACTTTCTATTCTTTCAAGCAAAACCAATTTATGACAAATTAATTCAAGTATGATGTTCTTCTGTATAAAATGAGGTACAATTTTCTTTTCTTTCAAGAAAAATCAATTTACAACAAATTAATTCAACTGTGATACTCTTCTGTATGAAATGAGACACCCTTTCCTTTCTTTCAAGAAAAACCAATTTATGAAAAATTAATTCAACTATGATGCTCTTATTTGAAATGAGATATCCTTTCCTTTCTTTCAAAAAAACCAATTTACAATAAATTAATTCAATTGTGTTATTCTTCTGTATGAAATGAAATACCGCTTTTCTTTCAAAAAAAATCAATTTACCACCTTTTCTTTCTTTCAAGATGAACTAATTTATGAAAAAGTAATTCAATTATATGAAATGAGATACCACTTTCATTTCTTTGAAGGAAAACCAATTTACAACAAATTAATTCAACTGTAATGAAATACCGATTTCCTTCCTTCCAAGAAAAACCAATTTACTTTATTTCTTTATACCACCAATATTATTGACGCCGCCAAGGAATCTTTAAAGCGTAACGCATGATGTTATAAATTTTACACAACTCACCCTTCATATTCACATTCACATTCACATTCACATTCACATTCAGTTTCAGGATTACGTCAAAACTCAAAGATGTCAAATAGATCCCCATTATTTACATAAATTAATTATAAAGGTAGACCAAACTTTGGGGATTGAGTTTTATAAAGTGAAACACACAAATTTAGAATTAGTTGTCACCTTTGAATGTAGACAAAGAATATTAACTTTCATTTAAATAGCTTGTGGTTATTTAAATACATCTATCTGAAAAAAATTAAGAGATATTAATCTCAAGGCTCTTGTCTTGGATTTTTAGTATAGCATCTTGAATAACAACTCGTTACTTTCTGTGAAACTTTCGTACTAACTAGAGACAAATGGCATCAATCGCAAACTTTTCAGCCCAAACTAAATTTGATCTGAAACCTAATATTGATGATTTTTGAAATGGAAATGTTGTGGATGAGGCTAAGGCTCTCAAGGTAGGACTGTCAACTGGACCAACAATTTCAAGCCTAATGAGATGTATTGAAAAACTTATAGCAGACATATCTCTTGAATAATGTTGTTAAATCTTCAGATGATCCATTTTTCTCTTAGGAGTTTCCAGAGAAGGGAAAAAAGACTGATTTTCTAAGTTGTTGCTTTCTTTGCAATTATTCCATGGCCATAAAATCCCATACCAAAAATGATTTCTAGAAATTGAGTGTCGTCCCTTCTCTCATACTTCAAGAAAACATCCCTTCAGCATTACAAGAAAAGAAGTGGGTACAAAAATATTTCTATCTTCCCTAACATCATCTAGTGAAGAAGGTTTTTTCTCGATTGCTCTGATGAGTCTCATCAACTAGTCCGAGCACCCAAAGAAGATCTCTTAGGAAATCTATCAGTAGCTAGCAAGTAAACAACAAATAGGCAAACAAACAAACATAAGTTAGCACCCATCCATACCATCAAGGAAGCATTTTCAATTTACATTCAGGTCTTTAGGCCAAGTGCATGCACACTTTTACCTATATGGTCCATCTCCTATAAATGTAAGTTGCACATCAAGTAGTCTATCCAAGAGCCTACAAAACATAGAGTTGTTACACAATATGATCGAACCAATTGACCCCTAGTAATAATTTCAAACCACATCAACTATGAAATTCAACTGTGATACTCTTCTATATGAAATGAGACACCCTTTCCTTTCTTTCAAGAAAACCCAATTTATGACAAATTAATTCAACTGTGATGCTCTTATTTGAAATGAGATATCCTTTCCTTTCTTTCAAAAAAATAATTTACAATAAATTAATTCAATTGTGTTATTCTTCTGTATGAAATGAAATACCACTTTTCTTTTAAAAAAATCAATTTACCGCCTTTTCTTTCTTTCAAGATGAACTAATTTACGACAAAAGTAATTAACTATATGAAATGAGATACCAATTTTATTTCTTTGAAGGAAAACCAATTCACAACAAAATAATTCAACTGTAATGAAATACCGAAAAACCATTTTAATTTATTTCTTTGTACCACCAACATTCTTGACGCCGCCAAGGAATATTTAAAGTGTAACGCGTGATGTTAAAACTTTTACACAACACACCCTTCATATTCACATTCACATTCACATTCAGTTCCAGGTTTACGTCAGAACTCTAAGATGTCAAACAGATCCCCATTATTTACATAAATTAATTATAAAGGTAGACTGGAGTTCGGGGATTGAGTTTTATAAAGTGAAACACAGAAATTCAGAATTAGTTGTCACCTTTGAATGTAGACAAAGAATATTAACTTTCATTTAAATAGCTTGTGGTTATTTAAATACATCTATCTGAAAAAAATTAAGAGATATTAATCTCAAGGCTCTTGTCTTGAATTTTCAGTATAGCATCTTGAATAACAACTCGTTACTTTCTGTGAAACTTTCCTACTAACTAGAGACAAATGACATCAATCGCAAACCATCCCACTACACTCAAATGCATAAAATGTGCAAATTGAATTATTCTCCTTTTTATGCATGGAAAAGTTAGTGGAAACAAGTAAACTGGATTATTAATTTAATACCTTATTGATTTATTGCTGTCCACTAACAAAGAAGGTTCTATCATTGTTATTTAAAGGTAGTGGAAATAAATAAACCATTATTAAGTTGATGGCTTCAGATAATGATAAGATAAGCAATAATGATAAGATAAGAATTGCCAACTTAATAAGTCTAATAACATGCAACCTGATTCTCATACATTATGAGGTGCTAAGGGTATGCACGGTATACATAATGATCACTACTTATCTAGAATTAACATTGACGATGTTATGGATAAAGATACATAGCAAATCTATGTAGAATTTCAGCTAAACTTATGTTGTACCCCTTCCGAAGAAAACATATGATGTTTTGGCTTGCCCATCCTCCTGTGTTTACATGAATTTCTCTCTTTAATTGAATTTACTGGTTGATCCATGGTTGTATGAATTTACTAGTTGATTCATGATTGTATTTGTACAAATTTGTAACAAGTTTGAAATGAAGAGATGATACCTTTAAATGAAATGGTTCGTCTATATTTCTACACTTACAAAATTACACTATTCAACATACATGTTCAATTTTTCTTTTTTATTGTTTCTTGCTTATTTATGTAAACCAACAACAACACATATTTTAATGTCTTCTTCATTATATCTGCATACAAATACCTATAGTTTTAAAATGCCAAGAAATAACCATGCAATTTATAGTAGTCTTCTTCCAAAGTTTTGAATTGTTTTAAGGGTTAGGCATCATGTTTGTGCTTTTAACATGAAGTGGTTCATCTATATTTCTACACGTACAAAATCAACTACAAAAATAAAAACTATCACTCTAAATCAAATAACATATACCGTTCGGCGTTCACATTGCATTGTACACATGCGATTGCTAGTAGGTATTTTATATAATAATTTAAAATGATGAGATGGATTTTAATCTCTGTACATATATAATTAATGATAATTTTAAATTTGATTTGTATTTAACAACATGCATGGCACATTCATTTTCATTCAAAACTATTTTGTTTGAAACAATGTACATGACACATGGTACTTTTATGGTGTTTATTGTAATCTCATCTTTTATTTAATTTTATCAGTGCATATTTTAATGCACTTTGTTAAACAATTGGAATCAATATAACCGTTTCTAAAAAAATTCGTAAAAGAGAAAGAAAACGTTTGAAAAAATACATGGATTTGTTTCAGGTTTTGTTTTCAACTGACGTATTTTTTGTTAACATCCAACGGAAAATAAGTATAACATTTGTAAAGTGGAGCAGTTTTCCAACTTGCAAGACGCGGGAAACTGACATTCCAAATTTCCTACACTAAATGGAGAAAAGTTTTGTTTTAATCTGTCTGTATCTGTTTTAAATTTACATATAACGTTAAACCAAAAATATCTTTAAGGTTTTAATAAGCTTTGATAAAACTGCAGACGGTGGGCTTGGCTCGGCTCTGCTAGGATTTATCAATATGATTATGATCGTGTTAGTGTTATTGTTACGGTCCTTTCAAGATTTTTATTGTTATTATTTCCTTTTTGCATAGTGTCTTGGGCATTTATTCCGCCTGTTTTGGGCAGTGCCAACCCTTTAAAATGGTCACTAATCATCCCGTTTCAACATCAGTGGCAAACGGTGGTGATGATGGCTCCCAAATGCATGAGGACATTTGTCCCAAAGGTTTACGATGAGGTAATGTTTCTAAATCTCCCCTGGATGTTATTATTGAGCTTTTTTCTGTTGATCTTATTGTGTAGTTTTACCATAACAACTGTTTGGTTGCTTATTTCTGTGGTCGCATTCCGTCTGAGTCTTACCTCCAAATCCCATTAGGAGTCCACCGATATCTAGGTAATTGGTGTCCGGAATCTTACCAAAGGTTTTTATTTATTACTTTTCGTGAACCATCATAGGTCCAATTGCTTTTAAAACGCTCCGTGTGTTGGTATATTGGTAATAATTTGCTTGTTTTTTCCCGATGGAGCTCGGATTTGAACCCAGCTAATCAGGTCTCACTTCGAGTTCCTATCTGGGTTGAGCTTCGAGGATTATCCCTACAAATTTTTCCATTTTTGAATGATATTGTTCGACCCCTGAGCTAAGTGATTTGTCATGAGCATGAACATTTTTTTACGCTTGCCCGCATAAACGGGTTTGTGTGGAGGTTGATTTATCTTCTAATCTGCGGGATCACATCAACATTCAGGTTGGGTCGATGCGTATTTCATAGAAGGTAGTCTAATCCAACCTTCCCAACACCTATTTCTGATGCCAAGCTTCTGACCACCGTATTCGTGACTGTCTGCTTACCCAGCGTTCCAAGCCTACCATTGATCAAAATGCTTATGCTTCACAGGAAGCGAATGCTGAGGGTTGGACCATGGTCGCTAATAAGAAGGGAGAAACTGGTAAGCTTGATTTGGTGGCTACCCCGCCTCCTCCTCGATAACAGTCGGTTCCACCACCCTCGAACTCTGTCCCTGCTAAACCCGTTCATCCCTCCCCTGCAGTTCAGAGCTAACCCACTACGTAAAAACGTATTACTGGGATAGTGACTACTTTGTCTTCCTCCCAACGTTGCTCCTGGATTCCTCCTTGCGAATCTATGGTGAATGTTGGGCCGAATGGGGCTAAATGCCGCACCATTCCGATGGAGCCATATGAATCAAACCAATATGTTTTTCTCTCCAATAGTTTTGGAATTCTAAACTCGGATATGTTGCAGGATGGGCAGGGGGAGGAGTTTTCTATGACTGACCTTCCATGAATTGTATCTCATGGAATATTAGAGGTCTCATAGAATCCTCCCGAAAATATTTTTTGAAGCATGCTTGTAATCTTATTGGTAATCTTGATATTATTTGTTTACAAGAAGTGAAAATCACAAGGTTTCTGCTTCAGACTTATTTATCTTGTATTACAACGAATTTTCTGCATTTTTTTCTTCACATTTGGAAGGCAAAGTTGGAGTTTCTATTTTTGTGTCACCCATATTTTCTGCCATGATCATTTCCACGGTCATGATCCTGACAACATGGCCGTGTGGGTGATTTTCGATATTAATGGTTTACTTTTGGTATTTTAAATCTTTATGTCCCTAATGATGACCTGGAAAGGACAATGTTATGACGATGGTTGGGGGATACTCTGCCTATTTCATATTGGCTTTTCTGCGGAGACTTTAATATGGTGGAATATCCCAAGGATAAGTTGGGGGCTCTCCTAATGCGTTGGTGCGTTGGGGAGTGGGAAGTGTGGTTTTATTTAAAAAGAAGATGGGTATTAAAGACCCACTTTTTAAAAGGTGGCAAGAATTTACTTCTCAAAATTGGTTTACTTGGTCCAATTTTCGAGAAGGATCGGCGCACGTTCTCAAATTGTTAGGTCATGTCATGATATCTCAACAACAGGGATTTGAGCTAGTTTCCCAAGGTTATTCTCCTGTCACCACGTGGCCGAACATTATTTTTTCAGATCATACTCCGATATCTTTCACTATTATATGGATAGGGGTCTCTTTTAAAGTGCCATGCACGTAATTTTATTTGAATGTCTTGTTGCTGACTCATTCGGGGGTGTTGGCGTATATTGCTCAATTCTAGAACATTGTACCATGTCCCCCATATTCTACCAGCTAGATCTCCTGGTGGAGCAACACGATCCAACGCACAACCAAATTTATTCGCCAGTTTGGCAAACAGGTGGCACGTGTCCAAAAACATGTAGACGAAGCTCTCCAACAGGAATTTCAACAAACCACCCAGTTACTTGAGTCACATTCATTTGATACTACTACCCAAGCTCAGACACCGAATTAAGATCACTGAGCAACATCGAGCTAAAGGTGTTCAGATCCGGGCTCGATTGCACTGGCTAAAAACTGGTGATTGGGCCTCTCAAAGTTTTTTCAACTTTCTCAAAGGTAGGAAGGTCAAGGAGAAAATTAAATCTATCCAGTTGGCTCACTCTCATGTCAATGCTCTCCAAAATATTTCCTCTGTGTTTGTGGATCATTACACCTTTTTTTCAAGCTCAAATTCCTTCTGTTGAAATTCATGCAACTCCTAGTAATCCATTGAGGTGGTCCCTCATAAAATCAGTATGCATAACAGGAAACATTATGATGCTTCTTTATCTCTAGATGAGCTTCATAATGCCATTCTTTTTCTTGTTGATGATAAGTCACCTAGGTTAGATTGTTTTGCTTGTGAGTTTTACAAAAAATTTTGGCATATAGTTGGACAAGATTTATTACAGGTCTATCAAGAAGCTCTTTGAACTCTATCTCTTAGGTCTCTTATTAACAAGGGTAATATTAAGTTCATTCCTAAAGTAGGTAACCCAGAGCTCGTATCTAGTTGGAGACCTGTTAGTCTTCAATGTTTCTTACAAAATTCTAGCTAAGGCTTTGGCTCTACGGGTGGCTCCTCTGCTCCCTAAAGTTATTTGACCCGAGAAATCTAGTTTTGTTAAAGGCTGCAACATTCTAGAAAATCTCATCCTAGTCTAGGAAGACATGGAATGGGCTCGTTCCTCTCTTCAAAGGGTTATTTTCCTTAAGATTGACTTAGAGAAGGCTTATGATCGCATTGAACGACCCTTCATTATTTCTATGCTCTAGGCTCTGGGTTGGGGAGAATTTTTTCTTAATGCTATTCATACCCTTTTCGCAGATGCTTCTTCTTATCTCATCATTAACAGACACCAATTTCTAGAAGTTGGGTTATTTTGATCTATATGACAGGGTTGCCCACTGGCTCTTGCTCTTTTTATTCTTGTCATTGATTATTTTGGATATCTTCTTTCTAATAGAGTAGAGCAAGGTTGGATAAGAGTTATTTATCTCCTTGATCATCAGACCCAACTTATCAATGGTCACTTTATCGATGACTCCTTCCTCACTCTTGTTGAGTCACAAAAAAATGTTCAGTAGGCACTCTCTTGCCTTGATATTTTTTGTAAGGTGTTTGGTTCCAAGGTGAATATTTCCAAGTCGTTTGGGTATCACCAAAGCTCTTGGCCTATGCCTGATTTTCTAGCAGCCTATCCCTGGAAATGGATACAAAGTGGTGAAAGATTTCATTTCTTGGTAATTCCTTTTACTTTCGACAATGAATCTTCCACTATGTGGAAATTTGTGGTCGACTGGGTTGAGTAGAAGGCACAAAATTGGATATCTTGACCTTTACTTTTGGTTGGGAAATTCCAATTTTGTACCACAAATTCTTGTTGTAACTCAAGTTTATTATACGACGTGTTGATGTCCGTTATGGGCTTCTTTTGACAAGCTGGCTAAGATGGGTTTCACAGGGCGACTTGGGACATCTGAATGCTTCCTCGAGAGCATGGTGTCTTGGGTGTTGTCGATATTTATAGGCATAACATCTCTCTCTGTGCCAAATGGGTTATTAGTTGCATTAAAGGAAATCAAGCTTGGTAGATCCTTTTGCGACATTGAATCTCTTCTGGTCCCCCTTAAGGTAAAAAAATGTTGGAAAAACATAGGGTTTCAAGCTTTGATAATTACTAGAGTGCCGGTTAAAGTACCTGGTACCCTTGTTGGCAGGAGCATTTGGAAGGTGTTTAAATTGGTTAAGCATATGATGCAGTGGGTTGGTGATGGCTTCCAAACTGGTCTCTCCTTCAATGAGCATAATATTTGGTGGTCCCCTTGTTTCTCTTCATAAAATCTTCCTTTTGCAGAAATGCCGAATATTAAGGCTGTACGGCTTGCTTGGAAAGGCATCTCCAAAATTAGGGACCTGGTTTCTCACAGAGAGTGGATTCCCTGGCCCGAGTTGAAATAGAAATTCCACCTTTCTAATTCGGATCTGCCCTCGATTATGGAAATTCAGTCTTTCATTTTGGATGTTATGCTACACAAATTGGGCCTTCAACCACCCCGTTCCTAGTGGAAGGATTGGAGATGGAATGTGGATATCCCTCTATTGTAATATAATTATGGAAATATTTATTCCCTTATCTCACCTATCTCGCCTGCCATCGATAATCTCAACTCTAGATGGACCTTGCAATCCTCCCCTTTCACTTAGTTAAAGCGTCTGTAGCGGGCATGGAATCCTTTATTTGAACCCAAGCTTAATTGTTTTCTCTGGTATTTCATATACCGAGTTCTCCCATTAGGAAAAATATTAAGTCACATTGGTATTGTTAATCTAGTTTATCTCTAATGTGGTCGACCTGAGTTTTTCAAACATGTCTTTTGGTTCTATCTGCGTGCTCAAAATGCTTGGCATTAGATTCATTCTTTGTTTCAGCCTTATCACCTTGAGTTATTTGATTGGAAAGTTTTTTTGTTTGGTGACAATACTAATTGGCCCTCGTATATTGTTTCCCTTTGGCAGTTCTTCCCCTTTATTATTCTTTTCCAACTTTGGAAAGCTAGGAATCATGATTTGTTCTAGCATTATGATCTTACTGTAGAATTAACCATTAATGAAAAGGTGGCATTTTTTTCTTCTTTGTGCATGCAGATTTAGGTGCAAGCCCAGAAGGTGGTGTTGGAGTTTGCTCACCTCCAACAGTTACTTGACCATTGGGGCAGCGCACCTTGTACCATGAGTTGTGTCCCCACGAATGATGATAGGTTCCCTCTACCTCCTCTTCCATCACCTAGACATCGTGGCAGATCACGAAGCCATTCCAGAAGCACTCAACCTACTCTGCCGCCAACCCACTCAAGCCCTTCTTCTTATGGGCTTGGCTAGATCCCTTTGGCTTATGGTAATGGAAAATTTGTGACCAACTCTTCGAATTGGGGCTCTCCACCTGGTGGGGCATCTGATTTCGGTGGCTTGCCACCCCCAGGTGGGGAATCATGGTACTTCTCAGTGTCTAAATTCCAAACTAGGATGGTTGGATGCTCAATCCCCATTTTGATGAGCTACGCTCCCTCGGCTTCTTTCCACCTCAGGATGATTCGCCTCCTTCTCCAGGTGTCGCTACTCCATGTGCCTAAGTTTACTTTCTATGTTTGATATGTTTTAGCTTGTTGTTTCTGCCTTGTGGCCATTTTTTAGCCTACGTGGCATCTTTTTGTCTTCCCTCGTGGCTTCGTTTGTAGACTTTTTTGAGGCTATGACCACTACCAGCCGCCCCTTACTACGTAACACCTTGTATTATTTTGTTCATATGATAATATAAAGGAGGTTCAAATAGTAAAAATATCTTTAAAGTGGAGCAATTTTCCAATTTCAAAGACTTAAAATAACTAACCCATTCCAAATTTCCAAGAGTAATTGAAACAAAAAATTCCATCTTACCATATATATATATATATATATATAACCGTGTGTGTGTGTGTAGATACATATATATATATATATATATATATATATATATATATATATATATATATATATATATATATATATATATATGTGTGTGTGTGTGTGTGTGTGTGTGTGTGTGTGTGTGTGTGTGTGTGTGTGTTATTAATATAGATCTTGCAATGTTATTTGGTATTGAAAAAAATTAAATATAGGTTGATATGTCATGTTATATTATAGTGTTTAGTAATTCAATGTTGTATGTCTTATCATAATTATTAATATAGTTTGAGGTGGGCGTAACTATCTTGATAATTGGATACAATTTTTTAGCAAAGACGCCATAAGATCCAAATGCATGCATCTATTGGCACATGCATCGATCGAGCCCACCTTGTATAATTAGAGTTGATGTGGTGAGAAATTCCATTGACTTGGGTTGAGTTGGAGCTGACAATTGAAATCATATCATGGGGTCTAGTTAGAGATGGTGACAAAACTTGACAAGAATTAATAACAATGTCATATGCAAGGGACAACAAAATATACCAAACAATGTTGCATGAAGACATGAATGCTTGTTTGGCCATCATTTGCATGACTAAAATGGATGGGAATAGCACTATACGACCATGTCATCCCCTATTTATTTATTTCAAACCTGATCACTATATGTAGATCTTGGAGAAGTAAAAAGAGGGCAAAGGTTGGAAGAAAAAGACGGAGGAAGAGACACTTGTTTCGTAGTTGCACTCGTAAGAGGTCACACAAAAAGTACTACAACTCAACAACCAAGAATATAACAATCATGAAACAAAACAAAACATGATGAGCCCCCAAACATATTTATTTATTATTATCAAATACAATGTTAATTTGATGGCTTTCAGACTGTTAATTCACTAGTTTTATTTTAAACACACTATGTGTTGAGGGTTATGCTTTATAGGAATTATATGCGATGTGTTTTCAACATCTACAGTTTATCTTAATTGTTGATCTTTCTTGTAAATATGAATACTAAAATTTTTCTTGTAATTTGAAAAACTTTTAGTCCTTCACTTGTAATTAAGGAAACACAAAATATATCCACCATGTAGTATTTGAGATATTTTTATATAATGTTTTCAAACGTAGTGATTAGCATAAGAGGTTTAATTATTTTTTTGTGCCATGTTTAAAACTAGTTGGAGTGATTGCTTATAATAATAATCAATTTTTTATAGCTTTTCCTTTCTTTGTTAAAAGAAGTAACACTTTAAACTTGTTCGTTTCCTTCATGTTAAAGGTGAGCACAGATTTTTTGATACAAGCTTCACATAATTATCATTATCTTGGTAGCATGAATTCAAGACCATATAAATCCTTCATCGACTCCTTCAATGTAAGAGGTGGTATTGAGGAAGGTCATACCTTCCTATTATGGAGGAGTGTCTCAAGGTTTAAAATCTAAAAATAGAAGAGAATAGGGTGGCCCCTAAAATCCCTTTTGTGCTTTTTTTATTAAATACACATCGTAACAGTGTCTTATATTGTATTTTTTACATCTATATTTTGTCTCGATTGCATCAACATTAGTATTTTTCATTTGTATTACCAATTTCCAAAAAAACATTCATGATATGAGATACAATCCTATAATTGATGCATTGATGTTTTTATCAATAAACACGGGGATAAATAATAACACATATTTATATATCCACCAAAATAAACAAGGCAAATATTATAATTTAGATTGAACTACAAATTATAATGAATTACATCACATGATGAATTAAATATTGAATTGCATACGTAGACATGAAAATAAATGAACACAAGACACAAGATTTAAGTGGGAAAACCTTTTGGTAAAAAACCTACTGAAAAAATCACTTATCTTTATTAAGAATATGTATTTAACCCAACACTCCCACTATTTCCTTGAATATATAACAATTACTTCTTCAAGGAGGAATTATAAACTATCATATACATTCACTCATGTGTATAGAATAAACTTCACATCATGTATCACCAATCTGTTTGCATATACAACTCACATGCATTCATGTGTCACACTTCTTGTGTGTATCACCAATTTCAAAGAGATCACCTTGATTTATATCAATGTGAGTTTCCCATTTGGGTCACTCTTATTAGTTAAATTTAAACATTACTGACGTAGTATGTGGATTCCACCATGTATATGTTTTAAACATAAGTTATACGCCATGACTGTTAGTCTTTGGTGGGTTTCTATTAAGTCAGTTTCTCGCTTAATATTACAACCCCAACACTCCCCCTTAATGTTAAGTAGGGAAACATGCAAAATTCCCATTTTATACAAAAGGACTTACAATCCATAAATTATCACATGAAGATTTAGGCTAGCATGCAAATATATAAAGGTTGTTCTATATAACACATGTCGAGTCACCTTTTTGTACAAAAGGAATTACAATCCATAAATTTTCTAAGTGATTTAGGTTAGCATGTAATAGAGAATTTGTTCTATGGATTTTGTAAATCTGCAGTACCTTTACACATATAAAAGAACAAATAGGCCAGATCATGGCTCTGCAAGATAGATTCGGTAGGGTTCCTAGACCTCGCAAAGGGAACTAACCCTAGAAAGCGGTGAGAAGTACCTATCCTGATGCAAGAGTAACTTGTAACCGGAGAATTCTCCTTGAGCGCTGGAAACTAGTTTTCACCCAAAGACCTACCCATTATGCCACAATTGCATGGTTTTCACATGTGGGTGACCTGGTTTTCCTTTACTGTTTTCTCGAATCTTTCATGTTTTTCTTGTTTTTTCTTTATTTTTCTAATTTTTAGTTCTTATCTGCTATTCATGCCATACTTAAGCATGCAACCACTTGAGATACATGGTGTTCATAGGTTCTGGAAACTCTTCACCATCTGAGTATGCCAGTTTGTAAGCTCTTGATCCATACTTAGCAACCACCACATAAGGCCCTAACCAATTAGCTTCAAACTTATCTTTCTTTTCTGTCCTTGAGGGTGTTCTTCTTATTTTCATTTAGAACTAGATCACCTATATAAAATTCACGATGAATGATTCATTTGTTGTATCCCCTTGATACTCTATTCTAATAGACTTTTAGGTGATTAAGCAATCTGATACAATTTTCATCTAACAGTTCTAGCTCTGATAGCTGAACAACTCTATAGTCCTCGTCTTTATCAAGATAGTCTCGGAGAGATATTATCAGGAAGGGAAGCTCCACTTCTAAGGGTATGATGGATTTGGTGCCATAGAAAAGTGAATATAGGGTCAAACCAGTAGGAGTGTGGATGGAGTTTTGATAGGCCCAAAGGATGAGATGTATCTGTAAGTGTCTATTATGGCCAGTCTTACTTACTGTTTTATCCATGATCCGTACACAAGTTTTATTGGTAGCCTTAACTTGTCCATTAAATTGGGGGTAATAGGGGGTAGACCACTTGAGCTGAATATGGAAGCGTTGACAAAATGTCTTAACCATTTTATTCTTGAAGGATTTACCATTATTAGTAATAATGGTGGAAGGGATACCGTAACGGAAAATGAGATCATTCATGATGAATTTGAAAATTTGCGCACCCATGACATAAGTGAGAGGCACAACCTCTACCCATTTATTAAAATAATCAGTGGTGGTGATAATGTGAGTGTGGCCATTTGAAGAAGAAGGATGGAGCTTCCCTATGAGATCTAGACCCCATTTAGAAAATGACCAAGGTGTCACAATGGGTTATAAAGCCTGCGCTGGTGCATATATCAAGTTTCCATAATTTTGGCATAGCTCACACTTCTTTACAAAATTACAACTGTTTGCTTCCATGGTGGGCCAATAATAACCCACCCTTAGGATCTTCTTAGCCAAGACCATACCACTAGTGTGTGCTCCACAAATACCACTGTGTACTTCCTTAACAACTTGGACTGAGTCACTAACATCCAAACAACAAATTAGATTCCCGTCATAGCCACGATGATAGAGGGTGCCTCCTAGAAGGGTATAATAAGATATATGGAGGATAAAGGATTTCTTCTCAGACTGGGTAATGTCTAGGGGAAATGTGCCATCTTGTAGGTATCTGAATATAGGGTCATACCAAGGGGAGAATGGGCCAACAATTTCACATGCCAAACATGACTCTGGTATATCATATGCGGGTATTTGTAAATTCTCTACAAATAAGGGAATTTTTATTTCTTGATGTGGAATGTGTAAGAGAGACCAAATCGTAGCCATAACATCTGTTGATCTATTGTGTAACCTTGGATTTTATTCAAATATAATTTGTGTAAAGTATTCCTTCAAGGCTTCAACCAATTTTTGTATGGAATAATCTTCTCGTCTTTAACCTTATACTCATCATTAAATTGTTTAATGATAAGTTGGGAGTCACCAATGACTTGTAGTTGTCTGATATTACAAGTGATAGCCAACTTGAGGCCATAAATTAGTTCCTCATACTCTACAATGTTATTAGTGCAAGGGAATCCCAAACGGAATGCTCTTGGAATAACCTCCCCTGTGGGAGTGATAAGAACCACTCCTGCTCTAGATCCATGGAAGGTGAATGATCCATCAAAATGGACCTGCCATTCTATGGACTATTCAATATACATCATGGATGCATAGGGTATATCCAGACACAAAGGTTCCATTCCTAGTAGAGGAGCTTCTGCCAACTGATCGGCCAACACCTGTCCTTTCAAGGATTTCTGATTCACAAACTCAATATCAAATTCGCTTAGGAGAATGATCCAATTAGCCATTCATCCTGTAAGGGTGGGTTTGGATAAAAGGTACTTGAGAGGGTCAAATTTAGATATTAGTTTGGTTTTATTGTTAAGGAGATAGTGGCGAAGTTTCTGAAAGGAAAAGACAACTGCCGAGAAGGATTTTTCAATTTATGGGTAATTTAACTCATAGGTAATCAAAGTGCGAATGAGATAATAAACAACCCTTTCTCTATGGTCTAGATCATATTGGGAAAGTAATGCACCAATAGCAAACTGGGTAGCGGAGATGTACAAGAGGAGAGGTTTGTCTGGGGTAGGTGACATGAGTACAAGTGGGTTGACACGGTACGTTTAAGTAGTGCAAATTCCTTTTGACAGTCTGTTCCCTAGTTGAATGCAACATATTTTTTAAGGAGATGTGTAAATGTGTGGCACTTATCTGCAAGTTGTGGAATAAAGCAACGGATTTCCTGAATCTTTTCTTGTAAACTTCTCAGTTGTTTAAGAGCAGTAGTTGGAGGCATTTCTTTGATAGATGTAACCTTTGCAAGGTCCACTTATATCCCTCCCTATGAAATGATGAAACCTAGGAGCTTTCCTAATAAAACATCAAAGACACTTCTTGGGATTCAACAGTACCTTGTAATCTTGGAGACTGTAAAAAATACATCTCAGTATTTCAGGGTTCTCTCCTCTACTTTTGGATTTAGCTAGGATATCATCAACGTAATCCTCCATGATGTCATTCATCATGTCATGGAAGATGACAATCATTGCACGTTGATAGGTGGCCTCTGCATTCTTGAGTCCGAAAGGCATGAATTTGTAACAAAATGTTCCCCAATGGGTGATGAAAGTTGCTTTATGTTGATCTTCTTCTGCAATCCGAATCTGGTTATAACCTGAAAAACCATCCATTAAGGACAACATTTCATAACCAACAGTGGAATCAATGATCATATCAATGTTAGGAAAGGGGAAGTCATCCTTGGGACATGCTTTATTGATGTCATGGAAATCGTTGTAGATCCTTATGCCAACATGTTTCTTCTACACATGGACTATGTTAGATATCCAATTTGAATAGTCAATGGGCTTAATGAAATTAACAACTAATAATTTTTCCAGTTCTTCTTTTACAATGAGTGCAATTTTAGGGTGCATCTTCCTCAACTTTTTCTTGATGGGCTTGGCATCTAGGTGTACAATGAGGTAGTGCACGGCCAATTATGGGTCCAAACTAGGCATATTTGTGTATGTCCACAAATATATATATGTGTATTCTCTTAATAGCTCTACAAAAACCTTTTGTTCCTGAACTGAGAGTGAAGCTCCCAACTTTATCATTCTAGGTTGTTCCTCTGAGCCAATGTTGACTTTGATTGTTTCCTCAACAAGAATCTTAGAAGCATCCTCCATCCACGTAGGATTAGAGGGAAGAGTAATATCAACCTCCTTAGGTAGCTCACCATCATCCTTGAATGGATAGACCTTTTCATCCATAGGTTCTTCATTCTTCTTATCTACGAGTGCTTCAAAGAGTTTGTCACTATCATACTTGTGTTTATCTTTCCTGTAAGGATTATCTGAAGTGTTCTTACTCTTGTTTATGACCTTCCTATTCAAACATCCACACATCTATGCCTCTTCTCCGAAGTATGCATAAGTGTCTAGTTGAATTTCAAAGCCTTTCTTGTGATCCCCAGCCGGAATAGAATCCCTAAGTCCCATGAATTCTGCAAATTCCTCGTCATTCTCAAAGAAGTTGATTGGCACGTGAAATTGTTGATCCTAATCTATAAGTTTTTGATACACAAGGGCTACTTGGTAATATATTTTAGGGTTGGATCCGGATAAGGTAAGGGTAGCTGAGTCAGGGAATAGGCTAGTGGAAGCAAGAATCTCGTATAGGCTACATTGGGAATCTATGTCGCTATCGGAATGAGATGAGTCATCCTCACGTTCAGAAGAGGTGGCATCAATATCAAAGGGTGGATTATCATGAGGTATTATCCCAAGACCATGTCTATTAGACTTGAAACGAGGGATAGGAATGGGCTCCAACCGTCCTTGTGCATTGATTCCACATCTAGACCCATTATAACCCATGACAAACATCATGCGGCGGCCTTTGATATACCGCGGTGTCTGATGGCATGAAGCCATGGTACCTTTCGACACTCTGCTAATAGGATCCTCTAACATCTTTTCCTCGGATAGGAAACTGCTAGGGATGAATTTCTCCAGTGGTTTAGGGCATTTCTCGTAAGTTCTCTTGAACTGAAAGTAAGGTTTACCCCGTGTCCTGGGATATACTGATCGATCTGATATTAATAAAGCTTATTCAAGAGTGAATGACTTACCTGGGCCATATTTTTCCAACATTTCCTCCCATGATGAAAAATGGCTGACCAACAAAGGAGATTCTTGATTGCAAGGTTTGATTGAATCCGAATCCACCCATTTTTTGATAGCTTATGTTTGTAAGGATATAAAAACATCTTCAGAAGGACATTCATAAGATGCACGAGAAAAAATATGCAATGCTCTATAATGCGTGAATGGTTATGGGTCACGTTGAATGGTGATTATTTGGCCCTCATGACACAACTTGATACATTGATGGAAAGTCAAGGGAATGGCCTGCATGGCATGGATCCATGGGCACCCCAGGAGCATGTTGTATGGAAGATCCAAGTCAAGGACATGGAAGGTTGTATCATGACAAGTCGGCCCTACTTCCATTGGAACTACTATAGTACCCATTGATTCTCGTTCCTCATTATCATAGGTTGTGATTGTAATAGTCTTGGCCCCTATGTATGTCTCTGAATGGCCTAACTACTTAACTAGCTTCAAAGTACAAATGTTTAGACCAGATCCACCATCCACAAGTAATCTCTTGATTTTACGACAGGTAACAACTACTTCTAAATATAAGGGTAAGTTGTGTTTTGGGTCATTACGTGGGATTTTGGTGTGATCAAAAGTAATATGATCATTGGAGTCAAGGTGTGCAATCATGGCTTGGAGGTGCATGGGATCTACATCCGTAGAGACTCCCAAACTTTGCAGTGTTTTATAAAGTATTTTTTTATGGGCAGTAGAGATTTTGAGGAGATCTAAAATTGATATCCTAGCAAGAATTTTCTCTAACTATTCTATCAAATTGTACTGAACTTCTTGAGGGAAAAGTAAGGGATCTGGTATGGTCAAATGAGCACGTCACGTCCCTACTGCACAACTCTTTTCTAAGATCCTAATAGTATTGACCTATTCATCAGATGAATGGATACATCTTATGAGAGAATCAAAGGGACCATCATTAGTGGAATAAATATAAGCGATAGTCCTATAGTCATTGGAAATTTTTCCATGATATGGTTTCCTTTTCTTTTTATCCACATGGTTATGGAAGGGATCTTTGAAGATACCCATTTTCTCATTTGAACCTTTTCCTGAGTCAGAGGGAGAATCTACAACGATGTTTTCCTCTGTAATGAGGTCTTGTATATAATGATGTAGTCTCAAGCACCTATCTGTCTTGTGTCCTTTAACATGGTGGAAGTCATAATACTCATGCTCTTTGAACCAACCAAGTTTTGGAGCATCTTCTAGGTATGGTACTGTCATTGTTGGGTATTCCACCATGTTTACGTTATCTAACTTCTTTAGTATGACAGATAGGGATTATGTTAATTATGTAAATGTACATTTATTGGATGCCTTGGGATGAGGTCCTTACGAGAGCTTTAAAAGTAGACCAGACTGCATGATTTGGACACTTTTTGAGTCCGTAATGCCATCGCCGACAACATGCTTTTTTTTGTTGAAAAATTTTGGTTTGTCTACAGGATTTCACTTCATGTTTGTCTTTAATGACCATTTTAAGTTTTCCCTTTGTGATGAGGGCCTTCTTGATTTGACCTCCCTTCTCTATGACTTCTTCAAAGTTAGAGCCGCAGTGCATTTGTAAATGGAAGGCTATCTCTAGGTTTAAGTTAGGAACAAATATGCTTACTAGTTATTTTTCTGGTAAAGCACAAGGAAAACGGTTGGCCAACACTCACCATCATTATAAAAAGCTTGCAAATGTCTCATTGGGTTTATTTTTTGCATTGCAGAGGTCATTCATTGTGATATCATTTTCCATGTTGAAGGAATAATGCGTACAAATTTCTCTACTAGTGTGGGCCACATTGTAATAGAGCCCTTGGGTATGCTAAAGAACCACTCTAATGCTAGCATCCCTAGGCTGCGTGGGAAGAGTCGTATCAAGAAATTATCATTATACGCAACCTCTTGGAAAGACATATAAAAGTCCTTGATGTGATCATGAGGATCGCCTTTGATTTTATATTTATCAAATTTTGGAACGATAAAGTTCTTTGGGAAGGGTTCCCATAACATGTCCTTATCGAATGGGTAAGGGCATAGTTCTTCATACAAGTATTTCCTGCTATGTCCTATGTTTCCCTCCTGCAGCATAGTAAGTGTGTATTTCATCGATTATAACTCCCGTTAAATGAGTTGTTCTTTAGTAGGTGATATTGGTCTTTGTGCCTTAGCCACTTTAAAGGTAGTGTTAGTATATGGATCAAAGTGGAACTCACTAGATTTCATTTTGTCTTTGTCTTTGTATATGTTTCTTCTTGAAGAGCCTAAGTTTGCTAATTTTTGGCTCAGTTTCAAGATTTTTTTTTGAAGGATCTCTTCTTCAACTAAAGGATCCTCTTCCTCATTAAACTTGGGAGGTGGTGAGGCTTTGCACTCAATCTTCACTTTATGTGAAGCTTTGTAATAAGGTCACCATGGCGGGTCTCCTTCAATGGAGGTATGATGTTTCCCGGAAGTAGAGGCATACCTTGTATCAAAGGGGTTATCCATGTCTAAGAGGGATATTTGTTCTTCCATTTTATGATTAATGACCTTGGTTTCTACTTCACATTCATGCACTAGTTTAGATCCTAATTCTAGGACTCTCACGAGTACTTGATCTCTATTATAATATAGGAGCTTGTCGAATCAGCCTAGGTCTAACTTATGTTGTTCTCTAGAAGAGTCAGAATCCTCTCTGTTATGATCAATTAATGGCTCTGCGTCCTTGACTTGTGAAAAGAGAGGTGCTAAGTTTTTTTTTGCTAAATGGAAAGGATTCAAAAGGGTTGTCTCCTAACTCATGTTTGTTTTATTTGGATGCCATCTTCGTGATTCTAGGCATCACTAGTCAAATTTATACGAGGTTTCCTCCAAATATTTTTGAATTTTATGTGAAACCTAGACGTATGTTTGTGTAATTCATTCGAGGTGATGTTGAAATAACATTGTGTGTTCTAAGAGTAATGCTATGCAATTGTTTTTATCATTCAAAGAACACTCATACGAACACTTAAATGAAATAATCACTCAAATTTGTGTTATCAAGTTATACCCTAACTATGATTCTGGTGAAGGGTCCAAAGCAGATAGTGACAATATCCTATCAATACGTAGGTCAAGTTAGAATTCTAACAAGGCCTAAATATTAAAGTGGTATTGACGCAATCTCTCGACGAGGTATACTAAAACTAGTTTAAATGCTGATGAAAGCTAAGTTTTCTGAAAAATGGAAGTCACGAATATGTATAGTGTAACAACACTATCCTGATACATTAACCGAGAAAGCAAGGTGTTAGTATCAAGATGACGTTATTACGGTATATATAAGGTGATATAGACACTCTCAAAAGACTTAGATGACGTTGGAACTGAAACTAAGTATGAGTATAGCAAGAATTTTTTAGTTGCATGAGCAGTGTAACCGCATAATAAAGGGACTTATATCAAGTTCTCAAGAAATTGAAAACATGATGTAAGTACCAAGATTGTGTGACTAGAATGTGAGAAAAACTATCAACTTAAGGAGAGATAAATGATGAACCGAAATCGCAGTAGTGAAGATGATCTTGAAATCAAGATCAAAGGACTATCAAAGATATGAAAATGTACTTGCACACTATAGATGTTTAACAACCCAGCCACAAACATGGATGGGCATAAACAAACAAAAAAGTGGTGAATACTATCTTTGATAAGACTCATGAGGTATGCCTCCTTCTCACCCCAAAATGGGTGGCGAGAATGCAAGGGTATAGATTAAAAAGATGAAAATAAACTAAGCACCACTTGGGAAGAGTTTCACCTCATCCCAAGGTGAGAATGAAACCAAGCTAAGTGAGACATCATTATTTCCATGATAAAAGACACTTATATCTAACTTACATGGATTCTTTGCCTTATTTTAAGAAACAAGGTTTAGATTTCAAGTATGTTTCCACTTTGTGATGGCTTGACGTGACAACGAACTAGTAAAGTGGGCTCCAAGATAGAATGCCTTCCCTAATAATATCTCTCAACTAGGTGTCACAAGTTGTCTAAAGTGAGCACGATTTACGCAAAGAGTCATACTGACTAATTTGGGAGTATCTCAACTTTACTTTACCCCCTTCAAATACAATGAGAAACTAGTGCGTTCACGTTGTATTCATCATTTAGGCAGCGATACAGAAAACTTTGACTCTAACTTGTAGTGTAAATATAGTCACGTGGGTAAGTGGAGTGCTTCTTGTTTCATCCACGAGGTTACTCAACGGTGGTTTAATTTAGGGTTCCCAGAACCACCTCCATTTTTGTAACTTAAGGAGTTATGCCAAAGGGGTTATGTTCTAGTTGAGCGGATAGGGACGTACCCTTTTCTGAAACCTGCAATACAGTGTGAAGTGAAGTGGTGTGTTTTTTATCTTGCTTAACTTAATGTGGTTTTAAGTAGCACACCATTTGGAAACCTGTATGAAAACATGTGTATTAGAAGGTTTTGTTTTGTTTTGAATCCTTTCTTTGACAATCGTTAGGTCCTACATGTACAAAGTTAGTAATTTTCCATCAAATACTGATATCAAGAAAGATAATTTACACTTTTTTATTCCTAAGATCACTAAAAGGCATGAAGGAAGAGCATACACAATGCTAAAATTACACTAAAAAAAATCATATAGAAAGTAATTTTAAACGTGCTTTGCACTTTAAACCAATTTTGAAAGTTTAATCTTTTAAAAAGTGTAAAATAAGCATTTTTAGACATGACAAAAGGTTTTAGAAGTGCTTTTGATCTCCAAGATCACCTAGAAGGTGCGAGGAGAGAGCATACACACTTCACAAACCTCGTTCTAGCTAAGAAACTAAAAAATTTAAGCTACGTTAGTTAAACAACCAAACAACAACCTGTAATCACTTTGTTAGACCCTGCAAACCTCATAAAAATTGAAGGAAATGATCTTATAGCTCGGAGGGAAAAATTCAAATTTTAACACAGACACATGCCCGTCTAAAATGACACATGTGCGGACCAGACAATAGATACACATCCTAGCCAATGTGGATGCATGGTAGGAATTTATGACAGTGGGGTCCAACACATGCGCAGACCTTCGAGCTAGGTACGCTAGGGTTTCAAAGGAGACACCCTCAGCTAAACGGATACACTTGCAAGAAAAATTTAGTAAATCCACAATGTGAAAAAACACTAGTGCACACAGAGGCACGAGTGTATGCCTAACATTCAGACGGAGATGTTGATGTTTCAATAGGTATGTGCACGAGCCAAAATGACAGAGTTACACAACAAGCTAATATAAACCAACACGTCTAGAGGGACGAATACGCCTGATAGCCGATGGAGACGTCGTTGGTTCAATGGATATGCGGCCCATTCTAAATAATATTTCAATAAAAAAATATGACCAAAAGGGTGTGCGGCCAGCTTGACGCTTGTGCTAGGGTTTCGATGGAGACACCCCCTTTAGGACACCTACGTGTACCCCCTGAAAAACCTACAAAAGTCACAAAAATTAAAATTTTCAACATTCAAACAAGTTAAATGTTAGTTAAAGAAGCCTATTTCTAGTTCAAACCCACAAAATATGTATGAATAAGGATGATTTATCTCACTTAAAAAATGAAACAAGTAAATAACAAGTTGTTTCTCCTAGAAAACATGAAAGTGGACTTAAAAAGCTTGAAAAGGCTCCTAGAGGAAAATGGTTCAAGTCCCACCGAGCGTGCCAAATGTGTGCAATGAAAATTTTGTTAAATCTATGAACATGGGGTAAGAATCTCTAAATAAACCCCAAAATATTTGAAACAAACAACTCAAATGACCATCAGATTAGAGGTAAGCAAGAGATATCTATTTGCATGCATATATAAAGCTTGAAACAAACAATCAACCTCTAAACATGACTATATCAGTTCTCTACTCCATGAAAGCTATCTATAAAATGAACCTATTAAAGTTTAGCAATCAGTTATGTGTTTATTGATGTCTCAAAATCTTAAGAATGAGAGCTCACCATTAATGGCTTCTCCCATTTACTTCAAGCTTTGAAAGATTTAGAAAATACAAGTAAATAGCTCAAATATGAAATGAAATGACTCTAAAAATACTAAAGCATAACCTAAATCAGAAATGAGATGAGAGAGAGAGAGTTCTTAGGAAAAGGTAGGAGGGGTACCCTCCTATTTATAGTTTTTGGTTTGGAGAAAAAGGTGTTTTGGAAGCATGTGGGACTAAAAAGGAGCCAAAAGGTGCTTTTTAGAAAAAGCACATTGGGAGGTGTGAACTAGATTTGGAAAGCCAAGTGGCTATTTGAAAAAGGTGAGATATTTGTTTAGAAATTCAAACTCTCATTAGAAAGTCAATAAGAGGGTTAATTAACCTAAAATAGGTTAATTAAAGAGAGAGCAAGCTTATAGAAGTTGGTTAGAGAGGGATTAATAGATTTAGGGGGTTTAGAAGAGGTTTAAAATGAGTGATTTACTAGTGGGAAGGGGGTGTGCTTAGTAGAAACTAAGGCGCACACAAACAAGGATAAATAACCAAAACAACAGTTAGTTTGAAAACACATGAATGTAATAAGACAAGTGTAAAAGACACAACCAATGTAAGAACTACCAAGCACAGTAGTGTAAAAAAACAAGAAGCAAGTAAGATGCACAAAGTGGATTACAAATATGGGACATCATTCACGATTTCATAAGACACACAAAGTCATCATGGCCACAATGAACAAGTGTGTATACAAACATAGGTCAAAGCCCGCATACAATGGCAAATAATGGAAGACAAGTAGAAATAAAAAAAGCAAGGATTCATGGAGACAGATAATCATGCAAAACAATTGTTGCACATGGAGCAACCATTAACATGTTAGAGAAATAAAAAATATGTCAAAGCATGTATGATCAAGTAATATAATCTGATGTTAAGTATAAAATGAAACAATAATACCTTGATGAGACGAATGTGGATGCCCCCAATGACCAGTATAGGAAGGGTATAAGGTGATCATTCATGCTACGTGTAAGAGTCATGTATCCATGATCACACTAAACAAAGGCATGAATGCACATGTGTGTATGATATAGATAATGAAATATAAGAAATCAATCTAACATGTGTAGTAAAGTGATCATGCAAAAAACTAGTAAACAAGAGTAAATGTCCATAAGGAAATGTAGCATGTTGTGGATGGATGGAATGGAATGTAAGATGGAATGATAGGAGCAACGTGCCCCTTGAGTGTATGGAAGTGAATGGAATGAGGTTCATTTTTTTATCTCCCTCATCAGTTAAGAATGAACCGTAAACGAGAGTGCATCATCAGGTAATGGTTGAGTAGCATTTTTTGTGTCTGTCATGTTGTGATGAGTGTGTGTGTAGGACTGATGAGATGCGACATGTAGAAAGGATGTGCATGAACCCTATAGCCGAAGCGTATATAAAAACTTGTTTCAATGAATGAGTGATGATTTAGCACTAAACATATATCACTATATGATGAACGAATTAGGATGAGTGATGATTTAGTTCTATGCATATATCACTATAAGATGAATGGATTAGGAAGAGTGATGATTTAGCACTAAGCGTACATCACTATAAGATGAATGGATTAGGAAGAGTGATGATTTAGAAAAAGTGTATAGCACTATAAGATGAACATATTAGGAAGAGTGTTGATTTAGCACTAAGCGTATATCGATATATGATGAAAGGATGGGTGATGATTTATCCCTAAGTGTATATGACTATATGATGAAAGGTAAGGAGTGGTGATGTAGCCTAAGGTGTATGCCACTATAAGATGCAATAATGGGGGTGGTAATTTAGCCTAAAGCGTATACCATTACTAGAGGAAATGAATGGAGCAGGTGATGTTTTATCCTAAATTGTATGTCACTACTATAGGAAATGATGAAGGTGGGTGATGATTTAGCTTAAAGCACATGTCACTATTAGAGGAAATGATGGAGGTGGGTGAAGATTTAGCCTAAAGTGTATGTCACTATCCTAGGAATTTCACACAATGAAATGTCGCATGATGAGTGTAAGGTACATTTTATTGGTAAACCTTGGAAGTTGAGTATGCATCAAGGAACTAAAGTGCGTTATAGGGTGGTGAGTGCATCGCTTAAAAAATAATGTAGCATGTATGGTGAAAGAAAAAACAAGAATAAGATGTGGTGATTAAATGAGATGTATTGGGAGATGAGAAAAATATTTAACCCACATGTCAAACAGTATAAATGGTATTCAAAAGTTCCTTTAGTTTGTTTTGGGTGTCTCTGGATTGCTCTAACCTTTAACTCACCAAGAGCATGACCTTAAGAAGCAAAAAATGATGGTTTTATGTGATTGAAGTGAAATAGAATATTTTGGTTGATTTGAACATGTGTTATAGTTTAAATAGCATGGTTTGGGTCTAATAAATATTTTTAATTGATTGTTTAATCCAAATTAGGCTTTTAATCCAAAAATTACATGTTTAGTGAAGGTTTGTTGACTTGAGAAAATGAACTATTTTGCAAGTTTTGAGTAATTTGAGCTCTTTGAATCCATTTATCTTGTTGAATGATTAGTTGTTGTATGATAATCTAAATCATATTGGTATCATATCCTAATAATACATTCTAGAAAAGAAATTTGTGAATTTTTACAAGAAGTTGTTAAGTATTGACATGAAATAAGAAGAAGAGGAAGAAATCCAAGGTGAAAAAGAATTGGAGAGAGAGTGAAGAGAAGAGGTTAGAAACACAAAAACACCAAGTAGAAATCCTAAGTGAGGTGTTAGAAGAAGGAAGGTGAAAAAAATGTGCTTGAGAAGAGAGAGAAAGAGTGAGTTTAGAAGGAAAAAAGAGAGAGAAGATGAAGAATTTATTGTTAGAAAAGATGGAAAAGAGTGAGAAGAAGTGTGACAAGGTGAAAACCAAAGAATTTACAGTCAAGAAACTATGGAAATGGCTAAGTGGTGGGGAAGATTACAAATAAAATTTTCAAAAGAGAAAGAGCAAGAATGAACAGTTGAGTTAATATACAAATTTCAAGAAGAGAGAAGACCATGAAGAGTTCTTAGGGGCACAAGAACCAAGAAAACAAGACCAAGATTGATAGAATGATGAAAGAGTGAAGCAATAAATAATGGGAAATTAATAAAATAGTCATGGAAAGTGGGTAAAGGTAGTTAAATAATATGGGAAACTACAAGTGCAAGAAGAAAAATAGGAAGAGCAAGTGAAAGAGAAGAAGGAAATGATGAAGGAGCTGATCAAAAGGGTTGATAAAGCTCATTTTTTTCAATCTAATTTTTCTTTTAGTGTTGTGAATGCAAGTGTAGTAGGGAAGAAAGAGATGGAATAGTAAAATGAATATGTTTATCTCAAGATGGTGTCCTTATTCTCAAATTTTGTAGCTATAATCAAGAAAGAAGAAACAAAAGATAACAAAAAAGATGGAATAATAGTCTTGTATAGTGAGATTTCATCTAATATGAAGTTGAATCAAATATGTATACTAAAATATAAGGTGAAGAAGCTCATGAATATTCCAAAAGGCATAATTTTTTGCACAAATGTGATCATTTCAAGGCCCAAGAATCTAGTAAAAGACACGATGTAGTTGATGAAGACAAAGAAAGAATGGAACTCAAGCAAGGATCAGTTCAAGGAAGTCCAATTTAATTGGAAGTACATGAAAAAGAAGACAAAATTGAAAGAATTTTTTTGTTCCCTTGGGAGTGTGATGCAGGAGCATCTCTCCTTGGGACATATTTTTTGTTGTCAAAGAAATTTTTGGTGCAAGGTGTTTTAGGAGGTCCTAGAATTCATTAATGGGTCATTAGAGTTATGTCATGATGTTGGAGTGAGGTCTAGATTTCAATAATTCAAATGATGTACTTTCCCTCCAAAAGTGGTATTTTGAAATTGGGTGTTACTCTAAGCTATTGTAGTCTTGTTTATGATGAGTTAGTGGTATTAAGTGTTAGGGGATCTATGTAAGGTCTAGTTGTTATGTATAAGACTCATAATGTGTGTGAAAAGGATAAAATATGTGTTTAAAGGTTGATAATTTCTTAAAAACTCATAACATGTGAGGAAGATTCAGTTAGGGTTTGTAAATACTATGTATTTTGAGATGAATCTTGCATTTGAAGTTAGTTACTCATTTGTGAAGAAGGTATGCTCGTGGAGAGAGCTCTGAAAAAGAGATATTTGTAATGTAATATGCTGAGATGAATAGAAAGCTCTATTTTATAAGCTTAAATTTGTAGTTTTGACTGTATTTCCAAGTAACTTGTATAATCTTGATGGTTAGATTGTTAGTTTTGTGTTTATAGCATCTTGATGGAAGATTCGATATTGTGTGGGGGAGTTTTGAGTACCTTGTGAAAGGATAAACTATGTTTTTCATGAAAAATTGCAGGCTTCCTTGTGTGTTCAACATTTTGATAAGAGATTGAATGAATTATTGTTCCATTTCTATGAGAAACTATGAAATTCATAAAAGGAAGCTTGACGTTGATGGTATTATTATGGCCCCCATGGTAATTGGACTCTATATGCATTTATAGTATTTGTATTCATGTGTTTTGGTGATGTTGTGATCAAGCTAAGGTAAATAGTGTAATAAAATTCAAGTTGATATTTTGATGAGAAATTTGTTTAGAAGGGTGTAAATTGTGATCTTGATGGTTTGTAACTCATTGCATGGTCTTAGCTATCTACATATAGCCTTACAGGTGAAATACTAATTAGTTTTTGTGAGAAATACTTTGCAGACTAGAAACCCCTATTTGAGGATAGTGAAAGGGGGTTAAAAGTTATATTTGTGGTTATATGGTTTGATTAGACTTGTTATTATTATGATAATCTTGGAAAAGTTATAAAAAAATATTTTGAAAAGATATGAGGTCTTAGAAACAAGGGTTTTTTATTTTTATAGAAAATTTTTCTTACTCAGGCCTTGACAAACCCTCTTAGGGTTTGAACAAGAAAGGAAGGTTTCAGTAACTTAAACACATAACTCAAGGCTAGGATTGATAATAATAAATCTCAAAAATTATTTATTACATATTATTGAGGGACTAGAGGATGAAGAGTATTTGAAAATTCATTATTTCAATCAGACTCAATTGAGGACTTTAGGTGGAGATTTTGAAGCTAAGATTCAAGGCATATTAACTAGTGAGTGTCTTAAGGACAAGTATTTGTTTGGAAATTTTTATGATTATTTCTAGGAGTAAATTAGATACCTATGAAGATGGTTATGAATTTTTGAGGTCAATGAACTTGTCACAATTTTTGACAGTTGAAGAACTCAGATAGATACACAGGATAATCGTCTAGATTGTAAGGAAGAGACTAGAGGAAGAAGACTCAAACATTTTACGTTTATATTTAAAGATTTGAAAAAATCATCTTATTAAATTCCCTTTAAATATTCAAGAGGATTTAATTCTTGAACACTTACTAGCTGATAGAATTTTGTGACTTTACCATGCTAATGTGTATGAGTGGCTTAGAAGGATTAGATTCTAAAATGTGAGATTTAAGCCATAAACCTTGGAATTGAGACTTGAAAGTTGATGCATAGTTTCTAAGGAGTGAGAGGAATAAGATTAAAAAATTTTGAGGGTTTAAAGAAGTTCTATGTAGACACAATTTTTACTAGTCTTCTTATAGGTCTGTGGCAAGGCCTAAAGATCTAATAGAAAACAAATGAAGTGAGATTATAAGTAATTTTACTTTAAGAAGGGGACATGAAATTTTTCACAAAGCTTAAGCTTAAAACATGGTACTAAGAAAGTATTATAGTTTGATTTGGAAGTACTTATTTCAAAATTTTGGTGAGGAAAACCCTAGAGGAAGGGCTACTAGAGTGAGAGACAAGACAAGAATACGAGGTGGTGATTAAATGAGATGTATTCCAAGAGTTGAGACAAAATATTTAACGCACACATCAAATAGCATAATGGGTATTCAAAAATGCCTTTTTTTTATTCTAGGTGTCTATGTATTACTCTAAACTTCAACTCACCAGGATCATAACCTTAAGAAGCCAAAAATGACATTTTTGTGAGATTGAAGCGAAATAGAATATTTTGGTTGATTTGAACAAGTGTGATAGTTGAAATAATATGTTGTTGGTCTAAGAAACATGTTAAATCGATTGCTTAAGCCAAATTAGGATTTCAATCCAAAAATTACATGTTTAGTGAAGGTTTCTCGACTTGAGAAAGTGAACTATTTTGCAAGTTTTGAGCTCTTTAAATCCATTTATTTATTTTAATGAGTTGTATAATGATCTACATCACCCAATAAATAATAAATCAAATATAATACACTAATAACCAAAAACCTTTGAACTCCAAGAAATTATATCCTAAAAATTATTATGTTTGAATATTGGCGCACAATATGGATTGGAGATTAAAAAAATATTAATACATTGTGAATGTTTACATATAATTATGAGGTGTACTAGTCCTCATACCTAATCCATAAAAATGATTGAAAGGATCCCATATATGCACATCCCATGATAAATATACTTGAACATGAGGCTAAACACAATATGCAAAAAAAATAAAATTAAATGTGGTTCTTACTCTACATTTGGTTAGAGGTTATGTTTAGTGAATTGAACTAGATGTTGGCTGATATGTATCAGGGAATGTGGGCCACATATAGAATGAAGTGTCCTTCAAATTTTCGTAGCCTTGCACGACAAAATATAAATATTTTATCATTTTGAAAATACCAAGGGGTAAAATATGATTAAAAATCAATTCAAATTTAACCATGGATTTGTCATCTAAACAAGAAACCTATATATTGGTTTCATTGTGTATCATGTTATGAAAATTTAGGTGTTTGAAGGCATTCTATTGTAATTTCTTGAATTTTGTAGAGGTGTTTTTAGTGTGGTTGGGACACTCGAATGTATGAAGGCAATGAGTTCCTTGTGTCGTACTCTACTAATGCAGCTAATTTGGAAGTTACAACTTCAAGATCATCATGTGATGTAAGTAATTGGATGTGTGAATGATTAGAATTTATCACATAAATAAATCAATAAAAAATTATTCTCCCTTCTTCACCATTGGGATCCACCTTCATATGGATCTCTTGGTGAAGAAAACATCAACGACCCCTAAATAAACAAATAGAGGATTCAACATTAGAAAGTTTTAAGCTAATTTCCTGTAAGTAGAAATCAAATCAAATCTATTAAATGAGAAATAAAATCCTTATATGAAATGATCAAATAATAGTAAAAGTTTCACTTATTGTTAATGATGTGAAATGTTATCAAGAAATCTTAATTTTTACAAAACACTTCTTGAGGATGCAAATTCACAACATAAGGAAATTTGGTGGCCTTTGCTAACATTTTCCTCCTCACTTTCAAATGTCCTCACCTAATAGAATGTTTCACCTCTGGAAATATCTACAAAGCATTCCAACACTTCAAAAGGGTACATATTTCATAAAGAATCATTTGTAGACAATCGTGGTATGCTATCACAGTAAATGTAGACACACATGCCTGGTCAAATGATAAAATCAAAAGGACTATTTTATGTATCAAAAGAGTTTCCAAATGCATCATTTGATCTATATCAATGGTAAAAATTCAACCATCCCTCACTAAATGAACGATATCCAAATTTATCCCCGCTTAATAATTGTGGTTAATAACACTAGTATATTCCATTTCCTCTACCTCATTTAGAACAATAAGATAATTTTTTTTAATATCCATTTTAGAAGGATGGTGTAATGGTAGATTTCCTTCATCACTCGCACACATCATATTCACATGCACCAAAATGGAAACACATTATTTCCAGGATTCATTACTAAGAATGTAAAGAGTTCATTCTTCATCACTCAGTCACAATCTAGTGAGCTCAAATTCCCTCATGTGATTAGTCGAAAACTTGGCAAATGTATATTTCTTGCAAATTGTTTGTATGTGCTTAGAAAATGCAATTATTTTAAAGAATAGAACATTGATCCTACTTTGGTGGATATTTGAATGGCTATGAAGGTTGTGATATTTTTATCCTACTTTTTAAACAATCGTAATATGTGATTACATGTGACGTTTTACCACTCCAGTAGTAATTGTATGATTCTCTGACATATTCCTCCTCCTGTTCGGGAACAATTTTGTGGCCTTTGTCTTCATCTCTTACCTAATGAATCTTATCACTACTGGTCTTACTTTTTAATTCCATTTTATGGCCTGCCTAGTTTGAAACATCTAATGTGACACAATTCTTCCACTTACGTGGCTTGCCCAGTCGTTTAACGTCCACTGTGATATAAATCTTCCATTTTTGGCCCACCCGGTTGTTTTGCATCTAATGTACCAAAAATATTCCATTTGCATAGCCTTCTCAGTCATTTAACATCAAATGTAATTGAATTATTTAATTTTTGTAGCCTTACCATGTGTTTAACATCCACTGTAATATGATCATTCACTTTACATGGCTCACCCAGAAATTTGGTATCCAATTTAGCTTCATACCTAACTACATCTTCATAAGTAAACTTATATTTAGATGGTGACTGGGGGAGCTTTGTAACTGACATTGATAAACCAAATAATCCTACAATCAACAAATGGTATAAGCTATGTAAGGAGGCCTTAGTATTTGATATAATTCTAATCATACATAAATACATAATAGAAATTTAGATATTCTAACCATGCAACATGTACCTATTATCGGCATTTATGGATTTTTAACAACCAATCATTACGTAAATCTTATCCAAAATTTCACTTATGAAAATTGGGATATTGAAAAATTTAGAATGGAGAAACATTATTGAAACCAATTCCAAAAAAGAACATGATGAGTGTGTTAGATGAATATGGGAATGTCTTGATAAAAATTTATTTAATACTTCATTTCTACTTAATAAAATACTGCAAACATGATTTATGATATGCAATTTGAATCCAACATGGTTGACATTGTGAAGGTTTTATATTTTACATTTTAAACACGAATAGTGTGAGATTTCATGGTTATTATAATATAACAAGGGATTTCGTGCATGTGAAGAATTTGTACTATGTGGAAAAGCAACCATGAGTAATTATTGAAGCATGTGTAAAAATGGCAAATGACTCAAGAGTAAAAAATAAAGAAGCATTTATACAAATGTTTTGTTTTTTTGCACTATTTAAATGCACCTTATCTTGATCAATGTCTATTATGGTAACTATTTTATGATATTACAAGTCTCTATTTAGTTAATTTTCATGTTCTCACTTACCAAGTACCATCCATGCTTGTTTCTATCATATATATGTGATATCTTCAAATTTTAAAATAAATGTTGTCAAGTATTTCAAAATCCACGTCATTTTAATATGGACTTGTATTAAAATAAAAAAAACATTAATGCAAAAAAATGAGGTGATGATGGCTGAGTTAATTTAAACTTGATCATAAGTGATAAACAATATGTGTATATTTATGTTTCTATAACTACGAAAATATAAAAAGAAGAGAAACCCAAAAAATCATGAAAAAATTCTTTATTGAAGATGTTTATGACTATCCCTTCTTCTCGATCACTTACCAACCAAAAAAATAACATAGATATACATAATCCTTAAATAAATCATCTACATATTCAAGAAAAAACAATAATAAAATCATGCCAAAGTTTTGAAATCTCTTCTTCTAGGTACGGTTTTGTTTGAAAACCAAGCCATGGGTAATAATGGTCGACTTTTTGGAATTTAGGATCTAATTATCAAATAACCACAAGTACCCAATTGTAGCTACTTCATACACAAACATGTTGTGAACAACATAGCCCTACTTTCAATAGAGAAAGTGAAAAAAACTTTATTCTATGGATAAATGGTTTTCTTCCTTCTAATAGGTAAATAATGGTTGTAGGATCTTTTTCCTTTCTATTAATAATTCAAAAACTATACATAGAGTGTGGAGCATTATTTCATCATGTCTAAGAGCCTAGATTAGACATTTTTATTCTTCGAATACCATTCAAAAGTACCAAATTTTACTATACAAAAACCCAATATGGGATTATAATAGATTATAAACATAATTGTATTTGATCATTCATTCATGTGGGGCATCAAAACACACTTTGGAATATCATAAAAGGACCTTATCTTATATTATGCTTAAACAAGTCCCATGAGCACATCAATAATTTTAAACAACACTTTTCTCAATTGAAAAAATAATTGATGCAATGTACCTCACCCTAAATGAAATTAATGGAATAAAAATCCATACCTAGATACAAATATATAACATCTGTAATTTTAGATCAATATAATCCTGATAACAAGCAAAAATAAACTATTTCTTGTAGACAACATTGAGTATTTCTATTTCGTGAGGTGAAGATCCTCAAAATCAAAAGAGATAAATGCAAATATTTACAAAAACAATATGATATTCAGAAAGAAAATCCAAAAAATAAATCAATAAACAATACTGTGAAAAAATTACTTAAAAAGGAATACATGTTGCATAGAAGCTATGAAGGAAAATGCATCCATATAGTATCTATAAAGACAATGGAATGGATCTTCCATTAAAAACATTAGAAATTGTGTAGAGAAAAATGTTTTTCGGTGACTAAAATCAAAAGGCATTTCAAGAATCGATCAGTTAGGGAATTGTTTCCTCCACGAAATAATTCAAAATTAGTTTTTGATGGAATATATTAACCATAACAAATTTTCTTGAAACTTTTACGAGTGGTTAACCATGGGTTATCTTTGATACTCGTATTATTTGTGGTAGCATCAATTTAGGATAACATTTTATATTGGTAAATTTATTTTGACAAAAATAATTACTAGATAAATCAATTAAATAAGCTAATCAATGTTTTTTGGTTACTAATTTTAGGATATATCTAGGGGTGGAATAATGTTATATAAGATTGATGAACAATCAATCAAATAGGATCTAATCTGAAAACCATCACCACAGTAGAAACCATACACACAACATAACCATTTTTTCCAATATTATTATAGAGAGTGATATTATAGGTCTCTCACAATAAAGGTTTTACCCATGATGTTTTTTCCACTCACAATTCAAATACAAAGGGAGATGAGGGGTATAAATAGCATGTGTAAGATCAAACTCCCCCTTCCCTATTGTTGTCATTAAAGGTGGTTTCCACTAAGGGTGGCCTATACAAAGGGTGATAATACATGTGAGGTGAGTAGGAAAAAATACACATTTCATGATACATGTGCACACATTAAACATGATTAGTGGAATAACTAACTTCTTAAATAAACTTAATATCATCACATATAAACAATGCACCAACACTCCCCCTCAAATGTTACTTATGAAGGTATATACAAAGAAAGAAAGGTAAGAATACTTTAAAAATTGGTCTTAGAAACTAGACATGATAAGGTACCAATGTAGAATAAATATGATCCCTCATAAAGTAGAGCAAAAAGATAAAACTCATAGAAAAACTCCACCCAAAAAGAGAGATAAAATGAGCGGAACTGGAAAAAATGAGTCGCCCAAGATTTTTCAAAAATATAGAAATCATAATTTAAGTGTGTGAAGGTGTTAATATATGTTGCAAGGTGTCCTAATAAATATTACAACACACAAGTAGTATAAAATGTGGAAGAAGGTAGAGTGGATGAAACAAAATAAATCATAAAAAATGCACTTAGCAGAATAAAAGACACTAAATACACATTACATGGGATGAGATTCATCACTAAATATTCACCTGATGGGATGAGATCCATCATTTAAAAAGTGCAATACGTGTTACAACACTAGATTTCAGAAAAGATGAAGAGCTATAACTATATGATCAAAATGAATCCACTTATCAAACATTGATAAAGAGACTATAAACACAAGGACAAATCCATGTAAGGAGACTATTGATATATCTAAGAAATGTCAAAAATACAAGAGAACACCATATCACTATCTAAATTTGATGTAAGGGACACTCAACACCCACAAAATGATTCCTGTAGTAGATGTAAGGGACATTCAACATCCACCAAATGAAATTAGTATCTCACCACATATCCCTTATAATGTTGAATGGATAGAGAGGATGTAAACATATATATGTGTGGAGTGAATCCATTACTCAAACATAGACAAGATGAAATTTTATGTAGCATAATAGTTACTTATGATAATAATACTATCATTCTCTTGAAGGTCGTGTCGAATATACAAAATATATGTATACTTCTCAAGAAGAAAGCAAGAGAGTTACTCTACAATTGCTAAAGAAAATATCTCAAACAAAAAAGGAGTATTAAAATGCATAAGAGAATGAAGAAGATGAATGGTTGACGTGTCCTTCCTGTAGTTACCTCTCAATGAACACTTACATTTCTAACAAAATTGATCAGATATCCATCCCAAATGAACACAGATACTTGAGGATGATGTTTGCATATAATTAAGTGAAAAATGAAGTAGTAGTGCATTTGAGGAAATATTTTAATTTGTGTCAGGATGAACATTTCTAACAAATAAAATATTAGGGTTCTAAGGCCTGAGTGAAGGTGTATAAATACTCATGTGTTTCTTAATATCCTCATGAAAAGTAGAGTGAACAAAAACTATATATATGTGAAGCAATTGATCCCAATGAATTACCTACATCAAAACAAATGTTGTGGTGAGAACACCACTTAATAGTATGGATAGGTCCAAGTAATACCATTTGAATGTCTACCAATACCTTTACTAATAAATCCCATGGAATGAAACATGTGAAAAAGAAATCCAATCATTTCTCTCTCAAAATATCCAAGCAAGTAAACAAATGGATCAAAAATTGGACAAACAACAAGTGCAAGAGTAGGAAATTATATGCACCATAATAGATCCTTATGAAAATAAAAATATGATCAGTTAATTAAAGGATGTGTTGAAGATACAAAAAACATATACCTATCAAGAAGAAAGCAAGAGAGTTACTATACAAGTCCTAAAGAGAATATCTCAAACAACAAAGTAGATTTGCAATGCAAAAGGAGAGATGAGTGGGTGAAGAAGATGATTGATCAATGTGTTACTATTGTAGTTCCCTCTCAATGAACACTTATTATTTTTCTGTAAGTGATAATAAATCCATTCCAAATGAACAAAAATGGTTAAGGGCCCGATACTTGCATAGGATTCACTAAAAAATGAACTACTAGTGCATTTGAGGAACCATTTGAACGTGTGTTAGGTTGACTATGTCTGACAACTGAAATATTAGGGTTATCATGCCTAAGGAAGGTATAACTGAAATCATGTGTTTCTTAAGATCCTCATGAAAATTGAAGCAAAATAAAACTAGAGATTTGTCTTTAATTGATCTTAAGGAATTACATGCATTGAAACCAGTGCCATGGTGACAATGCCACTAATAGGCCAAATAAGGGAAGTAACAACCTTTGAATGTATGTTAATACTTCTTCCAATAAACCCATGGAATGGAGCACGTGAGAACCAAATCCAAGTATGTATTTAAAAATAGATAGACAAGTAAGTATATGGATAAAAATGGGACAAAAACATGTGTAGGAGCAGGACCATAAAATGCACAAGATGAAATAATAGGAGCACCATTCTCAAAAAGTGTAGCAAAAAAACATCAAATACAGAAAAACAAGATGCAACATAACAATCATATACATGCTCAAATAATCACAAGTTAGAGTATGTGCAGGAACATGTTTAGAGGACCAAGTGCAACTGAATGTGGGTCTAATAAATCAATATGATGTTGCAAATATATAAATATTTGTTGACAATGAATACATGAGCGTGTCCTTTTCAGATTTTTTTTTGCGCTGAAGATTTTTTTTAAGATACCTATTCTCTTCTACAAATTGAACAATATATTATTATAATGAGTATATCTCATAAAATAACATATTTCTCTCTGATCGGAGAGCGTGATAATTGGTACAATAATCCATGATAGATGAAAGAACACATTCAAAAATAATGCAACTACCCAAAAATGTAGGATTTTATGAAAATGCATCTACTATGAAGAGATCAATAGTTATAATACTTACTTGATGGATTTTGTGCTTAGTCTAAAATGAATGTACAATGAGAGGAGTAATTAGGAATTAAGACAAAAAAAAATTCTATGCTAGGGCCTAATGTCCTATTAGACCAGACCTAACCCTCATGACTTCAACACATGACATAAATAAGTCACCAAGTAAAAATGTTTCCCCGAGAAAACTTAACAATGGACTAGGGAGTGAGGTTATGGAAAGGGTAGACCCCAATGGGGTCTAAGGTGGCACTGTCGACATTAAAATTTTCCTCCGTAATTTCTATTTTATTAATGTATGTATTAGGAATAGGATGTTGTTAAGTATAATTAGTAGTGGCATCCAATAGAAGATAACATCATTCTTAGTACGGTGCCGCCAATAAAGTAGAGTACGGTAACAGTCAAAGTACAATAGGAATGTTGTAAAAAGTAAATACTTGTCGTAAGTGGTCCGGTAATGTTAAAATGTTAAAGTTTGGGTAAGTAGAGAAGTAGGGTCTACATGATTAGGAATTAGAAATATTATATTTGTAATAAGAACAAGGAGTGATGTCATAAATATTTTGTGTATTTTATTTGTAGAAAAGTCTAAAAAATTGGAACCCATGTGAGATGATAAGGTTTATCTTATCTTAGAAGATAAGCCTACATGTAAAGGCAAGATTTTAGACATGGAATATGATTTACCGGAAGAGATTTCCTATCCTATCTTAGAGATAGGGTGGATAAGCCTGAATTCCTATAAATAAAGAGGTCACCTCCCCTCATTTAGCATAGAAGCAAGTAGTGAGAAATATTGTATGAGTAAGTGTGTAAAGGAAGCCATCATTTTGAAGGTGTGTTAAAGAAGCCATTAAGAGGTGTAAGTAATTGTGAAGTTTCTCCCATAGTTATTGTTGGAAGGCAAGTGAAGTCAGTAACACTTGAAGTACCTCATGGGTGAGATTGTAACAATTTCATGTTGATATTATAATTTACACTGATATTTCAGATTTATCATCATTCCTTCTTATCATAGTTTATGGTATTCTTGTGTTACATTTGTTGTTGTGTTTCCAGATTACATCCACCAAACTAAAGGCTGTGCATTAGTAAATAATCATAGCATGAGGAGTTCCCGGTGGTGAATTATCATAGTGCTAGATTGGTGATGACAACACCCATTGTGGGGTCTGGGGGAATTTCCCTAGGCATGCTCCCTATTGTGATATAGGGTAGAGTCAAGGGGAAGTTCCCTTGATGCCAAATACAAATTTGAATTTGAATGGCCTGGAAAATATGCTCACAAAACCAAAAACCCCCTTTTTATAAATATTTTTTTTGCTCTTTTACAATTAGTATGACTTCTTAAAAATATTCCCTTTGTATAATATTATAGACCTAGTAAAAAATCCCCCCTTTTTACAAAAAAAAATCTCTCTCCTCAAAAAATTCTTGTAAAAAATTATGACTAAAGGTTTGGAACCCAAATCTATCTCAAACTCAAAACCTCTACAAGATATGGTCTATCAATCACACTGCCAACCCTTTCCAAAATATAGGTGAGAAAACATTATTTTGAAGACTTGCAATTTTCAATGTGGCTTTGAAAAAGGATATCCCTTATGGAAATCTAACTCAAGACCTATGTGACCTTTAATGTACATTACATTGGAAAGTCTCAAGTAACCAATCAGTCAAGTGAGAACCTCAAACACAACTATGTCAGAACTTGTACTTACAACGGGTCACATTGGAGAAAAAGAGCTCATAACTCATAGAGATTTCAAATCAAATTTCCAAGTTGCTTAAGGTTTGTATATTCATGCATTAAGAACCTTGTTCCTCTATACATTGGAAAAATATTGAGGATTTTGAATCTTTTACACCGCTAAACAAGGTGAGGAGAGAGATGAGGAACCCTCTAATCCAATAGACAAGAGAATAAGGAAGATTATTTGGATGAACCAAGATCATGTTATGATTCTAGTCAGGACTGAGTTGTGAAAAATATTGAGCTACATAGGGGAGAGATCCAGGATCCCAAACTATTTCTTATGAGTTTCATCACGTCAAGTTCTAGAGGAGAGGGCTAAGTTAGGTTTAAGCGAGCTATGCATTACGGGCTAAAAGTATAGATCATATTTACTCATCTAAGTGTAGACACCAAATTTGAGTCTTACGATGCCCTGTACCCTGCATCTCATCCCGCAACCTAACCCTACCTCACCACCTAAACCTTGCACACTTAATTATTTATTAATTACCTTATAATTAATAAATCCACATCTCCAACCCTGCCACCTCACCTCGCCACCTCACCATGACCTAGCCCTAACCATAAACTAACTTAATTAAGACCTATGACTTGTTTCAGACTCACACCCATGACTCATCACCACTCACCTGCACCAAAATGAGCCTAATAATGACTTGACCAAGCCCACAACTAATCCCTCGGGAGAAAAGGAGGGAAATTTGGCTATTTTACTAAAAATAGCCACTTTGACCTAATCGACATCGGTTCCTACTCGACCGCCATCGGTTATGTAACCGCCGTCGGTTATGTAACCACCATCGGTTCCCTGTAAATGACCTCCCCAAACCAAAGAGAAAGGATCCAGAATTCATTGGGTAGGAGAGAGAGAAGTGAAACAAGTAGAAGAGGTTGTAGAGAAGAGGATCGAGCCGAAGACTGTAACTGAGCAACTAGATCGCTGTCACATTCGTCCAAGCATTGGGAAAGATTGAGGATAGCTTCATCAGCTCGCTTTCCATTACCGAGTCATACCAACTAAGCCTTGCCGTTGCCACCACATTCCTTGGACCTGTATCTTCATCAGGAACTAGTAAGTAGTATCTTGTATGTTTCTAAACACCATTTCTTGAACTTTTAATTCATAATAAATTATAAGCTCACTCCTAGATCTACCACCTGGCAGCACTCTGCACCTAACTTTCATTCATCCACCCCGATATTGCCCCAAAGATAGTTTTCTCACTCTCTGAGTTTTCTCCATCACCCTACTACCCCCCCTAATCATTTATCAACCCTATAAACACCATAACCATCTTACAACTGACTTCCATTCAAAACCCCTAAATCACTACCCCTACCGATATCGGTTATCTGCTACCGGTATCAGTGTTATAACCGCAGTCGGTTATCCAGTGACCGGCATCAGTCATTGTGACGTATACCAAAACCAACCTTCCCCCTATTTTCCCCCAAACCATCTCATATCTAGCTAGGTCTATCCTTGTAATTTGATTTGAATGTATCAATAACCGGTGACCAAACAAACATCATGACATTTTATTATTGGTAGTTTAGTCTCTATTGCTTTTTAACGAGGTACCTAAATCATGATTTCACAATAGATTCTTTGTTATAATTTTCATTAATTCGTATTAAAAGGGGAACTGACCACCTTCGAAAGGAAGTCTAACATTTCCTGGGCTCAAGGTAGTTCCCTCACTTATTGTCTAACTAAGATCTGGTGGTCTTATATTCTTACTTACAGGTAGTCCTTCCCAGACAAAAAGGAGTCCTTCACAATCGATCTGATCTCTCTACGGTACACACACACCTTCCCAACACTCAACAGGTATTCCTCCTAGCCCTAACCCTTGTCTGTTTTTCAAGAGAATGAAAGGATACAAGCAACTCTATTCTGGAACAAAATTCTGTGCGAAACATTTTGGCACCCACGGTGGGACCCTTTGCGGGTTTCTTTCTTTCTTGCTTGCTTTCATATAGGGAGCACACTGGCTGTTTCTTTCTTCTAAATATTCACAAAATATTTTGTCATTTTGGTAAAAGAATTTGTCTTTCTTTCACATCTTTTCATTAGTGAAATTCATCTTCTTTGCTTCATCGAATATCATTTTCGATTTGGGTTTAAAACAAGTGCATCAAATTCTTGCTTTCTGTTTTTAATTCTAGTGAACGTAGATTAAGTAACAGGTCGTACACGTGGAGGTGATATCCATGGTATTGACAAGAAATTAATCTTACTCTCACTGCACAACACATACCAAATCACATCATAATCAACGCAATAGCTCAAACATCCCCCCTTCCCGTGGTATTCCTCCACCCGATTGAGGTAGCCTTATGAGCCAAAACAAACTTGACATCTCCCTTAGGTCTTTTGTTTAGGATTGACATCATCTGGTGTCTAAGGCATAAGCCCAAAGTGATTAAAAATAATCCTAGGGTTAGTCTCTTGATTTGCTTGTGCATCTTGCTTGTTTTTTAGTTTTGTTTCTCTGTCATACACTGTTTCAGTGATCACTTCAAGATAGTTTGGTAGATATATTACGCATTGTTATCCCCAAACCAGCAGCTTCTCACATCCTCTCTTTGCTTTCACAGTGGCCGACACTGGTCCTATACTACCGACATTGGTTAACTGACCGACGGCGGCTACATTCTAACCAACATCGGTTATCTGACTGATATTGGTTACTGTGTTTAAAAATTCTTGACAAACCAACAACCTATCAATTCTAACATTCTGTTGTTGTTTCTGTTCCAGATTGATTAAATCCCTATTGTGTCCTCTTGTCCATGGTTGTTATCACTTGGCAACAAGCTGCAACCATGGTTTCACATGCCTCTTCCGTGCCTTTGCCTGAGTCACCCCCTTCACATCTTATGGGGAATCCTACGGATACCAGTAATTTTCCCAATATCCCTGTAGGAGATAAGGAATTTGCCAAATTTTTGGATGCCAATCCGAGTGTCGTACAATAGTATTTGTCTCATATCCCTGACCGTACACCCGACGATCAGCTCCTCATTGGTATGCCTTTTAGTATTGCCGATCACTTAGCCCCTTCCCCACCTAATAACTCCACCTCACCGTCTTCATCCTTAGCCCCGTCTCCCAACTCAGTGGCTTCGGTGGTTCATACTGCACCAATTGGATTTCCTTTCGTTAATCTGGGGCCCCACATATCACTACTATCCACTAACCCTACCTCATCTCTCTCACAGACTGCCTCTTTCATAACTTGCTCTCTGCCACCTATCCACACGAGATTTCCCTCACAAGCTCCGCCCACCTTTTCATTTCCACAAACTCATCTAGTGGCCTCAACCCCTTATATAGGACACCCTTTTTCGGCTGCCCTAACACATTCATCACCATTATCTTATCAACATTCAATCCCACCATTGTCTAGTAGTGGCTATTGGCCCAATCCTCCTCTGTTTACAATGACAACACCATCATCAAACCCAACCAATGATTTAATCAAACAGATGATGGATAGAATGCAAAATCTTGAGGCTTTTGTTTCAGGAAGTTGTAACACCCTGATATATGAGCAAGTTTGTTGGGAGCCTATTCATCCTTCTGTCCCCCTTCATACATATCCTCCTCAATGGGAATTACCAAAATTTACTCATTTTAATAGTAAGAAGGACCCTCAACAACACTTGCAATCGTTTAGACATGCCTGCTATCTGATTGCTCATGATGATGCCTTACTACTCCGTACCTTTCCCATGTCCTTATCAAGACCTGCATTGGAGTGGTACAGTGCTTTAGCCCAGCACTCAATCTTCTCCTTTAACCAGTTAGCCCAATCTTTCTTGGATCACTTCTCTACCAATATTGCCAAGAAAGTATCCATTACCGACCTCTATGCCATCCGACAATTTGAAGACGAGTCTATCGCAGATTTTGTTGGACGATGGCGGGGCCTCATCAACCAACTTACTTATGCCTTACCTCAGGCCGAGCTCATTGAACTCTTTACGTGGGCCTGCGCTAAACACATTTCTCCCACCCTCCAAATTCAAACTTTCCGCACCTTTGATGAGGCCTTTACTATGGCTTGGAAACTAGAGATTCGAGCCTTAGAGGAGGAGTAATTGAGGTTACGCAACAAAAGATCAAATTTCCGGACCCAAGACTCTACCACCAAACCTAACACCACCAACTCTCACGCATCGGCTGCTTCGAATCAAAGGGGGCCATACACGTGGTGACGGTAAAATCTCAAGCACTATCTAATACCCAGCCGAAAGCCACCTATAAGTATAAAGCCAAGCCCATCAACTACACTCCCTTGGGAGAAACTTATGGTGTGATCTTAGACAAATTTCTTAAAGCAGGAGGTATCACCTTGCCTCCTGTTAAACCTCACTCCGGGTTTGATTCCACCCACGCTATACCTTCTTGGTATAAATAAAATGACTTCTGTAACTTCCATCACGTGAAGGAACATAGTCATGAAAACTACAAGATGTTGAAAAACATAGTGCAGGAAATGGTCGATGCAGGGGATATACCCCTCGATAATCCTAATGCCCGCTAATTGAAATTTAAAAATCTTCAAAAAACCATTTCCAAATCATGCATCTAACAGTAACATAAACCAAGACACCTCAGCCGAGGAGAAGAGTGTGCATGAGATCCATGCGATTTTCAACTCCCAACCCAGGGCTTCCGTTGAGGAAATTCTGAATCAAGCTTCTTCACCAATGCAGGGATTCTCGCCCCCTTCTCCTTCATCAGGATAAGAGGACAATCCCGTTATTCCTTTACCCATAAAGGAATTAACCGCCTAGATTTCTCTTCTCACAAATGAACCTTCTTACACCAAATCCCTGCAAGATTGTGAGCAGATGTTATCTAACTTATCTATTTCCCAAACATCTCCTTCCACCACTCTTGCTGCAAAAGAAGAAGGCTTGCCACTTTTTTTGTCATCCTTAGAGGAGAAACCCCTTGAGCCTACATCACCAAACTCCTTAATCATGACAGATCCCCTCGAAAATTTCCTTCTACCTATTAGTTCTTCATCACCTAAATCTTTCCAACGACCGGTTGACCTCTTAACACCCATTGATACAGCGCCTCATTTACCCCCTGTATCACACCCACAGTGGACCGGAATCACAACCCACCTCTCTTCCATACCAAATTTCCTGTTCACATGTGAAGATTGTCATCCCATAGAAGATAGATGAGTCTTATGGGAGCATTTGAGTACACCATGCTCTACTCAAATACAGATGACTAACCCAAACACCTCTACCATATACCCGAAGTGTTTACAAAAGCTCAAAATGCCTATGTCCTCACCTTCACCCCCCTCATCTCTACCGAATCCCTCAGTCACCTCTATCAACCTAACCAAACCTTCCCCTACACTTGGGACTTCACCAATACCCAGCCTGACACACCCACCTAAATGGTTAGATTTATCCAAAAATAAAGTCGTCAATCCACCTAGGAGATAGACCCAATCTCCTCGAGTCCAATCTATGCCTCTGCCACAACTAAAACCCTCACCTCCAATCACACTGATACAGCAGGCACGGCTTCAGCCTCCACCATCACACCTACCTTCTATATTAAGGCCTCACCCCTCCACCTTGCCTCAATACACCATGCCTCCCACATCTTCTTTAACATGACCTATACCTTTTGCACCCCTACAGACATCCATGGGCGGCTCAACACCATCGCCCCAAGTATCTCGCCTACCTACCAACCCTAAGTAAACTTGATCATCAAAGGACTTGTTTGCTGTCGCTCCTCTCTCCCCGTGGTTGTTTCCTGCCACCACGACAACTGGGGCCTCATCATCTAACCAACTAAACATAAATTCTGCGCAGAAGAAACCATGCCTAGTTAAAACTAATCATCAAAATCCCTTACCTAAATCACCACCCGTACGAACCAATCGTACCCAACCATTACCAAAACAATCAAAAATCTCACCCACTCAATCAACAGCCTCATCTTCATTTGAATTTGACCCGCTCAAAGGATCTTACTCCAAGATCCTTGATATGTTGGTAGGGGATGCGACCATTTCCCTACCCCCGCTCAGACTCTATGATCCATCTAAACCTCAACCCATAGGTTATGATGAATCTAAAATCTATGCTTACCATCGCATACCAGGACACGATGTAGAAGGATGCAAAGCTTTGAAAGCCATCCTTTGCTAGTCACCTATCTCGGATAGATAGCCTAAGAAAGACAATTTATGGAGAGAGAAGCCCTTAGCTTCGATCCCTTATCCTATACCACCTGTCCCTGCCTCGCCAAAATCTATCATCATTGCAACCCCGCCTCTTGAGAACAATGACTTATCCCCACCATCTTCCTCCTCTCGTATTCATGAGATCAACATGATTAACATTGCTAATCGAGGTCAGAAAAACAATGGAAAAGCTAAAGAAAACACATATGTGGCTTCTCTTTCTCCTTCTACCATCCCAATTGCACCACCACCTAAAGTGGTCATTTGTGGACCTGCCTATCCTGTCTCTGATGGAATTTCCCACTGCACCATGATCAAACTTCACCAATCTCCTGTAAAAATGAAACTCTATGATCTCATTCAAACATCTAAATCGCATCGACAAGCTCTATTTGAGATCCTTCAAGGGATAGAGGTCCTACCTAATGAAACCTTGTCTGTCACCTCCATCTTAACACCCAACCACGTTGCTTCTCTCACCAAACAACCTACCTCCCCAACCACTTCTGTCCCTGTACAACAAGTCGTTAGCTTGCATGTTGGCCCAAGAAGATGATGACAAAAGAGAACGCGCAATTTATTTCATTAGCCGAACACTGCTTGACTATGAAACGCGCTATACACAAGCAGAACGAGAATGTCTCACCATAGTCTTTGCAACCAAACGCCTAAGACACTATATGCTAAATCAAGAGACAAGGGTCGTAGTAAAAATCGACCACTTACGAACTTTCCTCACACAAGGGTCTTTGTCTAAAAAGGCTGGACGTTTTATAACCTTAATGGGAGAATTCGAATTAACGTTTGTAAATCAGAAGTCAGTTAAGGGACAAATCATTGCGGATTGGTTAGCTGATAACCCATTAGATGGAGGTGATCTAGTAGATTTGGATTTTCCATATGAGTGCGTATACTACATCGAAACCTGACCCGATATCTCTGAGTGTCCTTGGTACGCTGATATCATTAACTATATCATGGATCATACATATCTAGAAGGAGCTACACCGCAACAAAGAAGATGGTTACACATTATTGTAGCCAAATATGTTATTATAGAGCAAGTGCTCTATCATAAAGCGTTCGATGGAATGCTCCTAAGATGTGTCGACATAGAAGAATCCAAGAAGATTCTCCATGAATCTCACAACAGAGTGTGTGGAGGCCACTTCGGCGGCCACGCCACTGCTCGAAAAATACATCGAATGGGCTATTTTTGGCCCACCCTAGAACATGACGCAATAGAGTTTGTACGCAGGTGTCAAAAGTGCCAAGAATTATCCCATGAGATCCACATGCCGGCACAATCTCTGCAACCAATCGCTACTCCATGGCCCTTTTCTACATGGGGCTTAGACTTAATAGGGAAGTTCTCTCCCTCGTCCACAGATGGCCATAATTTTATAATCACGGCCACTGAATATTTCACCAAATGGGTAGAGGCTATGCCTCTTACAACTGTACCTGGTTCTGTAATCGCCAAGTTCATTTTAAACCAAATTATTTGTAGGTACGGTATCCCACAAATCATTATCTCTGATAATGGAACTTCTTTTAAGAATGAAGAAGTTCGTGAACTATGCAATAAGTTTAAGATAAGCCATCATACGGCCTCTTTGTATTACCCTCAAGCCAACAGGCAGGCTGAAGCGACAAACAAGACATTGAAAGCCATTCTCCTTAAAACGGTAAAAGAAAACAAACGAGATTGACATTTGAACTTGTATCTGGCTTTATGGGCTCACCGAACCTCAATAAGAACACCAACAGGAGCAACTCCTTTCTCGCTAGTGTTCGGGGCAGAGGCAGTTCTCCCACTCGAGGTTGAAATACCCATTCTTCGCATTTCGTTATAAGGGATTCTGGATGAAGACGCTTACAGAGAAGCGCGTCTTTCCCAACTAGAGAGCCTAGATGAAACCAGGTTAGATGTTGAACATCGAAATAGAGTCTATGCTGACTGGATGTGCCGGAAGTACAACAAGAAGGTCTATGAATGTGACATATACGAAGGTGATCTAGTTCTAAGGCTGGACAGCCGGATCGACAAGAAGACCGGTGAAGGAAGGAAATTCCGGTCCAAATGGTTGGGACCATACCGAGTCACAAAGGACTATGGAAATGGTGCTTACCTCTTATGTACGCTAGAAGGTGAGGAATTTGGTGAAACAGTCAATTCCCTGCACCTCAAGCATTTCTACGCGTAAGCAGCTAGCACTACTTATATAACTATCTACATTGCATTTTCATATAAATTAGGATCATGTTGTCCACCTGTTTCATACACAAATTGTGATCAAGGAATCTATTCTCAAAGCAATTCATTACGAACTCATGATGTTGTTGGCATAAAAATTTCTAATCATATCTCTCCATTTTCATGATATCATCAATTATTTCAGAATCATTTTATCAAATAAAGATAGACATGACGAAGTCTTAACGGTAACCATACCAAGATCTGCAAGTCTATTCTCGCTTTGATTTCTTCTTAGGATAAGTGTCATTGCCTATGGTCTGTTCTAGAAGCTTCATGGTGTCACATCTATCCCATATGTATATCTCTTTGGAAATAAGCACATACTGACATTTTACTCAAATAAACAAGTCAAACGTTGATCAAACAGAAAAATTTTTAATTTTACACATTTCCTTGCCCCACCAACCTTCGGTGATGAGCTTGCATCTCTTACTAGTGACGTAGGGTTGGGAAAGGATGGAAATGCCCTTACTCGCCTACGCTTTGCCCACGGTGATAAACCCACGCTTATTACTAGTAGCGTGGGGCCAAGTGTAGGGGGTCCTCTTGACAAATAAATGCAAATGGTCATACGCAAGCAATTCAAAATTTGAAACTTTGAGTCAAAAACAAATGAAACAGATGTTCAAAATTTCGAAAGAGTTAAAAATCCTAAAAACCCAGATTTTGTCTGCCATGTGGCCATCTACAGGTCTAATTTTGGATAAACCACAGGGCAAGTTGCATCCAAAACTATGAAGTCACTCGGGTGGAGTCGGCTTGTAGCTTCCAATTTGGTTCCGCCAAAGCTTTGTCTATCTTTCATCACTATCATTTCATCATATTTCATAACTTGCGCCCTTCTTGGCTCTTGGTGATGAGCCCTCGCATCTTATTAGTTGCGTGGAGTTAGGAGTGGGGCAAGTTTATCTGTTCATCATATTGGTTATTTTCACCACTTTGCCAAAAAAAAATGAGGTATCCAAATTGCTCACAGAAGCTAAGATTCAAAATTACAATATATCTACATTGTCATGTATCAGCATCATGAAACACAAAAAGAAAGTAAAGAAATTACATCATTTGTTCACCATTGCATACATTCTAGAAAGCATATAAACATACATCGTAGTATACACAAAGAAGCTAGAAATAGAAAGGGAAAACATGAGTGAAAAGCTTTTGATCCAAAAACAAATGCATATATATAAATAATCAATGTTTATATACAATTCCATCATGCACTAGGCATGGTCAAAACGCTCAAAGAGCCCGTGATATACAAAAGAATATATAGTAAAAAATACGTAAGAGCTAAGTGGCTTCTCAACCCCTACGCGACCCCTCCAAAGGTGCGCGCCCTCGCCTAGGACTCCGGCTATGCTGGCGCTCTGAATGTACGAAGGGCGCAAGGTCCCGAGGGGCAGCTGCGGTCTCACCATGAGAATGTCTCCTCATAAGGCGCTCAACCGTCCTGTAGCCCGCTAACTCTGTGCGCAGGGTCGACACCATCCTGGCCACTTGCCAAACGGGAGCGAAGACATCGGTATGTCGACCAACCACTGAGCGCTCCCCAGCATCTACAGATAGCTCCGCGTGGGTCCTATCCATGGGGATCATCAGGGAATTGGTACATACCCTGCGGATCAGATCCCGTCACTCGTCAACAGTCTCTGCAAGCAAAGGAGAAAACGAATTAGAAACTAAGCAAGAGGCTAAAAGATACAAAAATAAAAACTAAGGAGAATCCACAAACAAACATTAAAAGGGAGAAAGGGTAACTTACTCAGATCATCGGGCCTCCAGGATGGGTCGTTGGGGCTAGCACCCGCCGCAGATGCCGCTGCCGACTGAGGGGCTGCTCCTGTAGTGGGAGCAACGTGTCACCCTGCAACAGACTCGTCCTCTCCACCATGGCCCTGGGAGAGTGGCTCCTCTGAAACTAGAGTCACCCTCTCTATGCTCTCCTCGGCCCTCTCTGACTGCATAATGTCCTGAGTGTCATGCCACTTAGGATCACTGTCATCAGTCTGCTCCTCCGACCCTCCCTCTGTAAGCTCCTCAGAGTCGGAGTCAATATCTATGGGGTCGTCGCTACTGTGGGTGGGGCCCGTGAAAATCTGAAGTAAAGGTGCCTGAGGCGCACCGACTCTCCCTCTAGCACGAGCTATCCTCCTGGCTACAATGGGAATACCAGGAGTAATCACTGTCCAACCTTGGCCTCCAGGCCCCCCTCTGGCCTCTCGAACCGATCTGTAAACTGGCACCACTGGGGGAAGCATATCCATATACGGTAGGCCGAACTGTTGAGGAACTCTGCCAAAAGGATGCACCTCCACTCGTCCCACTCGATCAATGAGCTGCCCTGTGGTGGAGCAAGAGATCAGGGTAAGAGTCTCCTCGCCCCATATACCGGCCATAAGCTGGTACGGTGTCGCCTCCATGTCTGCAGTAGTAAGGGAGGTAACTGGCTGATGAGGTGCTCTGAGCACCGACATGTCCATCCATCTAGCTGCCCTCACAGCCCCAAGATCTGCCACCTCCACACCCCTGCCATAAGGGATGAAACGCTTGTACACCCAACTCATAACTAGAGTCAGGTGGCTCAATGACTATCCCTGTAAACGGACCACCCTATATAAATCATGATAGGTGGTCCCCAAAATATCTACACCCCAGGCGTATATCCGGCCATGCCCCTCTATCTGTGTAATTATGGGGGCCCAGCAGTATAACAATGTGTCCCCTCCCTTGTCCCCAATCAGTCTCGAGGCAAGGATCCCCATAATGGCCTATTGAAATACGGGGATAGGCAAAGAAGGAATGGATCGAACTCTCACTCCCTTCTTTGACCCCGTGGAGATGGCTACATCTCCCATATAAGCTGCCCACTATGCAATCTGTGCCCGCGAGCCTTCTGTCTCTAATGTAAGTCTCCTCCCGATGATCGGGACCCCCAGAATATGGTAGACATCCTCTAATGTGATGGTCCACTCACCACGGACCCCTGGCAGTCAGAAGGTGTTCCGATCTGCATCCCAGTAAGAGAATAAGTCACAAAGGATGTGACTAGATGGTGCAACATGGGGCACGCGTGATATGCACAGTATGCCTGCCCTCTGAAGTGTGTCCTCCTCGTCCTGTGAGAGGGCATCCAGTACCCCTGAGAGCCAATCACACACTCTCTCTCTGCTCCATCTAATGTACTCCTCCTTCGCCTGCATACACCCAAAAAAACACAAAATAGAGAAAGTTAGCATCCAGACAATACCAAGAAAGCCATAAAAACACGTAGAAATGCTAAAAATACAAGTGCAATCTCAAAAGCAAGCTCCTTTTGCATTCTGTGCAAAACCGCTGCCTTGAGCAGGGAGGCGGTTTTGTAACCGCCACCTTGAAGGCGGTGGTCGTGTAACCGCCACCTTGAAAAGGGCAGTTGTCATGGTCCGAAAACCCACGTGGGTTTTAATCTAAAAAAATTCTAAAACATGCAAAAAACGACCATGTAAACTAAAAATGGAGCCTACCCAGTAGGCGCCCCCCCTAGATGAACCTTTTAACACTAGAATTTTCAAAAACAACCCCCCCATTACAAAGAATTTAACATTTCAAATTAAAGGGGGTAAAAACAATAAACTGAAGAAAACCAACCTGTGATCGCTGAGGGTGGTGTTCCGCACGTGGGGGTATGATCACTATCTCGCTGCGGACGTTTTGACTCTACTCGCGCAAAAAACCGTCACCGTGGGTCCCAGAGCTCAAAATCAATCAAATCGGCTCACGCAAATGAATAGGAAAATGGGCCCACTTTCATATATATAGCACCCTCATTCGTTTTAAATGCCTTTTTCACAGGTTTAGAGCGCTGACAGAGGTAAGTTCCTATCCCCGCACAAATGGTACGTTCTCTTTCCCTATTATTTTAGCATTTATTTTCCAAATTATTGTATCTATCTGCACTTGAGTACTCTTTTCATTTTGCAGGGAGCGGGAGTTTGGACGGCGTCATTACAACACACGGACGTGTAAGGTATAACTTCTAAACTTCCCATTTCGGGACAGCCAGGTCTCCTCGCAAGGTGTTCGGGATCCAGAAAAGCTCTCCAAATATGCGTTAACATCCTACATGCCCCGCCTAGCCCCCGTGTGCTTTGTTTTCCCCTTTTCCCCTCTTTTCTTGCCCCTTTTCTCTTTAGTAACGAAACCGCCGCCCTGCCTGGGCGGTGGTCTTGTAACCGCCGCCCTGAGCAGGGCGGCGGTCCTGTAACCGCCGCCCTGAGAAGGGCGGCGGTCCTTTACGCATTTTCCAGAACGTTCTTTTGACGTAACTCACGTAAAAATCAACGTTTCACCAGCTTTCCTTGCCGACTTAAGCTTGCATTTATGTTTTTGGTCCCCTGGAATAGTGTTTTTCCTTTGTTTATTGTTTAGGAGTTTAGTTTGGTTTTGATCTTTGGGTGATTGAATTCCTATAAATGAATGGCTTGTGCTCAAACAAATGGTCTGCCCCTCATTCACTTTCATCTTCTCTTTTCATGTTGTGGTCTGTTAGTTTGCTTAGAATTGATAGTTTAGTTCATTTCCATGCTTAGTTAGCATTGATTAGCTATTGGTAAGCCACATATCCAGCTTGTGCAAACAGTGTTGCTGTTTTATCTAATCCATTAGAGTAGAATAGCTTAGGAAGTCATTAAAGTTGTAGGTTTTGCTCTTCAAACAAAATAGTTTTCAGGTTCTGGATGCTTCATGTTACATGACTTGCAATAGATCCCGCTAGGAATTGCATAAGCCAAGCTCTGTACTCTTGCGCTATCCCTCTCCTACCCGCGTTTTATTCGGTCAATGTCCCAAGCTGCCTTTATCCCAATATATATTCTTGTTGATGCTAACATTACACGCTTTTCTGGATCCACGTGAACACGAAAGAACGAGGAGATCACACTGAGGGAGCAAGATCACATACACTATCGGATTCGCCACTGTTCTGCGAAATCCAGGTTCCATCTTTCAAAGTTTTAGTTAGAATCATATCAAATAAAGTAGTTAATTTATTTATTTCAGTTAATTCTATTCTCGATATTGCCAGGGAAGTTGTGGGGATTGATAGTTTCCGAGAAACTATGATTCACTCCTCACTTCTGAGGTAGGATCGAGAATCTTGCAAATAGATTAGTTATTTCATTGTTTAGAATAGATCTACAAACTGCACAGACAAATAGCTACACTCGGTTATTTTGTTTGTTTTAATTATTAGTTTAGCTGTCAATTCTAAATATTTTAAATAGCTGCTTTCTTAAATTCATATAAATCATCAGAATATACAAAAAGAAGTCATATATGCTATAAACATATTTCGTATACTGTAGAGTTCACTTTATTACAGTTTGTTTATATTTTGCTTTTGCATGACAATTACGGGACCCAGGGAGCCCAGAGAATACGTTTTCGAGCCAATCGTGCCTCAGCCCAATCTCATAACAGCAATAACTGATATTGACCAGAATCTTAGAATCCAAGTCTTCCAAACAACAGCAGACTTCCAACAGATCAGATCTCAGTTAAGAGGATTAAACATAGAAGACGACCAAGCACATACATTTTGGTCAAATCAGCCAAACTACAGATTACCCTAGAAAAACATCCACATGACTGTAGAAGGGTTTGAAAGAGAACAAACATTCGGGTGTGATCCTTTAGTTCCACAACCAGATGCAGGAGACACCCTCACGGACATAGATACTGGCCTAAGAATCCAGGTTGCAAGAACACCTGTGAGGTATTCTGAGAAGATCGCACAACTGTTGATTCTAAACATAGAAGCTGAAAAAGCATATGATTATTGGATACTAGGGATCAGGACTTGATTCCACGTATGACTATAGCTGGTCCACAACAAACACGAATCTACGGTTGTGACCCACAAATCCCGCAGCCCAACGAATCCATAAGAGAATTAGACATAAACACTGGCCTACGCACACTAGTATTTCAGTCTACTCCACTTCCACCTATTATCATCGAACAATTATCCTTGCTGGACATAACAGCTAACAAAGCTAGAGAATTCTGGACTAGGCCAGAGAACCGTCCATAGAGTTGACTATATTTACCATCCACCATATGACCCTATCCGGAGAAATACACGAAACTATACCGGGTCATTTTCCACGTATTCCACAACCCATAGATCAAATCACGCCAGAGCTCGATATTGATTGGAGCCTTCGAGCAGTCATCCTTGCTGACCGATCTATCACACCAGTCCAGGTTAGAAGGGCCTTCTTTGCCTTAGATTCACAGATTCCATTAGTGCGTGTCGAAGACATCAGACTACCTAACTAGTCGGTCTATATACCACACGTATTCCATCCCCACCGGCTGTCCAAGCATGACCTCAGGAGGTCGGGTACGCGGAAGAGTTACCTGTAGATTCCCATGCTCGCTTGTCACTTTTCCAGCGTACAAAATTGGTGAACCCGACATGAAACAAACAAGTGTTTCACCTTCTCCATCTCACTAGCCTTCACATCAGCTTCACCAACAAAATTGGTGAACCTTACGTGAAACAAACAAAATTAGTAAAACTGACATAAACTGTTCACTTTCTTGTTTGGATTCATAGTATTACACTTTCGTTCAAGTTTAGTACGCCTTCTTACCCACCTCATTAGCTTTCATAAATCACCTTCGCTTCTTCCCATTATTCTGCGGGTATTCATATACCCCCCGAATATGTCGGGATTCGATGCATATGGCAGACCCCTCCTGGGTCTTGAGGCATACTATGCCCAACAGAATAGACAATCATCACCCTCACTCTCAATGTGGGGCGACAACTATTCAACTAGTCAGTTGTCAACACAAACTCCAAGGACTAGATATAGCTCGTCCTTCCAAACAGAGGGGTTGGAACAACTCGCTCAAACACAAACAGAGCCTTCAGGCTCAAATAATATGACGTTCACTGGAGAATCTGTCTCATCTCCTCAGGTACTACTTAGACCACACATTAGTAGACAATCAGACCCATACTTAGTTCTAGATGACGAGTACTCAGCGCGTTATTCCTGAAACGAACGACGTTCTCAAGGCATGTATCCACCTGTAGGAGGTTTACAATTACAACCCGAGGTCTCTTTTCAAGAAAATACCTCTATGCCACTACATATAGGAAATAATCTCGGAGAAACTTGGCAAGATAGCGATCAGTTCATAGCAGGATATCACATGCCTATACAAAACCATGGTATACAACGAACGCCACCAGGGCAGAATATCGTGACTTCACCAAATGAAGTCATTTCAACTCTAATAGAAAAGGTTAGAGGGTTAGAGCTTGCTCAAGCAAGTCAAAATTCGAAATTCATGCAAACAGGGAGTTCCAATCCTCCACACCATCCTAGCCAAGATCTCCTCACAGGAGTAGGCACGTTAGGCATGACTCCTTAGTATTCGCAACAAATACCAACTCGACCCACCATCTCTAGCATCGTTCCTCCTGGTCTAGTGCAGAACAATCCATTTCTGGATAGTACCCCTTCGTACTTAAACATGTACTCAAAATCACCGCAAGGGGATATGTACTCATCCCCTGGCATGTTTACTCAAATACAGGGGTTGCCTTATGCCCCTGCCAATGCATACGCTACGCCATATCAACAACCCGTTCCACCGCCGCTCCCTCAACAGGCACCATCAATGGTCGAAACATATGCGATAGGGACTTACTCAGAATATTTGAAAGAGCCCTTAGATTTCACCATACGAAGTGTCATGCTTCCAAGGCCTCTTCCCGATTTTCCCAAATACAAAGGTGAGGGAGATCCGAATGCGCATATCAAAGCTTACGCTACAGCCATTCGGGAATTACTCCCATGGGATGGGGTTGTTGCTAAAATATTCCCCAAAACTCTGGAAGGCATTGCTCTCGATTGGTATTATAGAATACCTGAGGCTTCCATACATTCATTCAAACAACTTGTGTCTGAGTTCATCAAGGCCTTCGACATGAACAAACTGTTAAGGACAGGAATCAGGGAGTTCTTACACATCAAGCAAGAACATAACGAATCTGTCACCCATTTCATCCAAAGGTGGCGTACAGTCCTTTATTCCTCGGAAAGTGCTCCAAACATGGATCAAATGGAACTATGTGATTTGTTCCTTCATTCGCTTAGCAGAGAAGTAAAGGAAGAAGTTCAGAAGTTCCCATTACGAACTTACGATGAGGTATTGGAGAGTGCCCTTCGAATAGATCAAGCAGCGATTGATAGTGGTCGCAAAACATATGGAGCAAACGGGAAGTTAATTGCTCCCAATCAAAACACTACAAATTATCCCACTACCACAAACGTTAATCAAGGACCTAAAATCCTTAATAAAAATCGGGGTGTAACAACCGATGGAGTAACCGACCAACCCAAGAAGGTGAATGTTGTCAATACTCCATCACAAATAAATAAGCAACGAAACAATAACTTTACCCTGACAGTCAACACAGTGGATTTTAACCATCCACAACAACAACAACAACGGCGAAATCCCATACAAGGGCTAAGCCAAAATTCAACTAGGTATCAAGACCAAAATTCAAACCAAAGACAACAAACGCAAAATTTCAATAGACAACGGTTCGATCAAAATTACGGGTCACGATATGCACCAAACCAACAAACTATGAATTATAATCCTAATTCGTATTGTGGCTTCCACAAAATCTGGGGCCATGACACTAGAACGTGCCGTGACTACAATAAATTCATGCAACGCTTGCCAAATGAACAAAAACAACTTTTTATGGATATGTTCTTAGCAGATCCTACGTCACCAACGTCAAAAACCTTTTCAAGGGATGTTTCCCCTCAAAACGCACCCCTAAAGATCTTCAATGATCCACTCCCAAATCATGATAACAACAAACTAAATCCAACTGGGATAAACAAGGGTGCAATGACAGGAAACAATGATCATGAAGCCTCGACTTCGCTAAATCCATTAGTTGCACCGCAACTAGGAAGTCAACCACGACCTAAGGTAGTCGGATTAGTGGAGTTAGACTCTGAATTACCCATCGAAGCTATAACAAGGACACGAGAGTATTTCTCTCAACCAAGTCCAAGCCGCCCGCCAGAAACAGATAACATCCAACAAATCGTAGCAAAACCTGTGGGTGCTTACGATTTAGTTAATGATCTAACAAAAACCTTCTCGCATATTTCGTTTCTTGACTTGCTAAAGAACTCCCCTGCCCACAGGGCTGCTCTTTTAGAAGCGTTAGGTTTAGGTCATTTAATTAACATCACTCCACCACCTGAAACACAGGTAAATCATATAGACTTTGATGTTCATCCTCCGGGACAGGCGGATAGAGATGTCGAATTCATATTCGAAATAAGTAAAATGCCTACAGATGCTGAGATCACACGCCGAGGCGATCCATCCTTACACTTACAAGTACGGGTTTATAATAACTACGTAAAATGGGCAATGGTTGACGATGGGGCCGCAGTTAACATAGTCCCCTTCTCTTTCCTCCAAAAACTAGGATATGGGGAAACAAACTGTTCCACCACTCGAAATACATTAAGAGGCTATGATAGCCTTAAAGCCACTTCAATAGGAACCATAATACTACCGGTCACCTTAGGACCCAAAAAAATTATGACTGAGTTTTATATTATAGATCGGGAAACTAATTATAATATGATCCTCGGCCGACCATGGATACACCACATGAAGGCAATTCCTTCTACACTATTTCAAGAAGTAAGGTTTTTACATTTAGGAAAGGTATTCGTGGCCAAAGGTGATCCAAATCCATTTGATGTGCACCTAGCTGACTTAAAGAAAAGACCAGGTATACACTCAGAATTTGAACTTCCAACAAACCAACTTAATAAACCTACCGATGCAAAAACAAAAGAAAAGTTGGTACCTACGACAGATCTTGAAACTGTCAGCATAGCCAAAACAAACCCAACCCCCAAAGATAAGGCTAACACTATAGAAACAGTTTCATTAGGGACTACTGCAAAAATCGTTAAGTTAATAGAACAAGATTTACCAATGTTCTTACCATTTGATTCAGTAGGCATAGGATATTCCTTAGGGATTGGCTATCTTCCAGCAGAAGATCTCTGCATGGTGGAAGTAGAGTGCGCAAACACAACAAACCCCCCAACCTCTATATTCCCAGCTAAGTATTGGACTCTCCATTTTGATGGGGCTAGGTGCCGTTACGGAGCAGGGGCAGGTATAATTCTTACTTCACCTGAGGAAAAATTCCTGCCATTTGCCTTTAAACTAAATTTCGAATGCACAAATAATAGCGCTGAGTACAAAGCCCTCCTCCTTGGTCTCACCTTAGCCAAAAGAATTGGTGTTGATAACATCAGAGTTTTAGGAGACTCACAATTAGTGGCAAACCAAGTTTCTGAAGTATATGAAACTAAAGCCGAACATTTGCAACTTTACAAAAACGCTGTATTAGATTTAAGCAAGGCATTTAACTTCATATCCATTGAAGCAATTCCCCGAGAGAAAAATATTCTCACCGACTCAATAGCAACTTCAGCATCACATTTTACCCCAAGCAATGAGTTAGAAAATACCCATTTCACGGTGTCCATTCGTGATGAACCATTGATAAAAACAATGACAAATCCCCTTTCAAGCGGAAGTGAATCTACCACCCCAGACCATGTTGATAATGATATGGCCACTTTGGAATACTTAAATGCCTATACGGCATTACATCTCTCCTATCATATGCTAGATTTGTCCTTAATTCCACATTCGTCTTCCTACTTCGGGAATCCCATGACGAGTTTTCCCTCACAAATAGAACCTAGCATATACGCAGTAGAAAATGGGGATGATTTGGATTTACCCCCAGCACCGCCTGAGTTTGAAGAGGGTAATGCCTCTTTGATCGAAGAAACGATCGATGTCAACATCGGAACGGAAGATGAACCGAGAATTTTAAAACTAGGATCTTCGTTAACACCAGAGGAAGTAGAAATACACACTCAGATCCTCAAGGAATATCAGAAGGCATTTGCATTTAATTATAAAGAAATGACAGGGGTTGCACCCCACATTGCGGTACACAACCTCGTCACTAAATCTGATGCAAAGCCAGTTAAACAAAAATCAAGACCCATGAAACCCAAGGTGGCCCTCATGGTAAAAGAAGAGGTAATAAAACTCCTCCAAGTAGGATTCATCAAGCCAGTCGATTACTCCCAATGGGTATCTAACATCGTTCCTGTCCTCAAGAAGAATGGAAAGATACACATTTGCATAGATTTCCGAGACATCAACAAAGCATGTCCTAAGGACGACTTCCCATTGCCATCTATTGATGTCATTGTTGATGCAACAGCTGGGTTTGAACTTTTGTCTCTCATGGATGGATTCTCGGGATACAATCAAATCAGAATATCTGAGCAAGATCAAGCTAAAACTACGTTTATAACTCCTTGGGGAACCTATTGCTATGCTGTTATGCCTTTCGGTCTCAAAAACGCTGGTGCCACGTACCAGCGGGCTATGACATATATATTTCACGATCTAATTCATAAAATCATGGAATCTTATGTAGATGACTTGTTGGCTAAGGCCAAGAAGCGCTGTGACCATCCGGAAATACTCCGTGTCATTCTTTCACGTCTAATAGAATACGGAGTCACGCTAAATCAAGAGAAATGCGTCTTCGGTGTAACAGGAGGGAAGCTCCTAGGTTATATCATATCATCACGAGGAATAGATGTTGACCCAACCAAAATTCGGGCTGTCCTCGAAATGGTTCCACCTTCGGATGAATCTGGAATCAGGTCATTTCTCGGAAAGCTGGGTGCAATCCGAAGATTCATCCCAGACTTGAGCTTCGCTATTCATCCAATTAACAATCTACTCAAGAAAGACTATAGCATTAATTGGACCAAAGACTGCAATGAAGCTTTTGACGCAGTTAAGCGTTTCTTGTTGTCACCACCTACGCTAATGCCACCTAAGCTAGATCGCCCGTTAATTTTATACTCACGAGCTACCAATGTCTCGTTAGCTTGCATGTTGGCCCAAGAAGACGATGACAAAAGAGAACGCGCAATTTATTTCATTAGCCGAACACTGCTCGACTATGAAATGCGCTATACACAAGCAGAATGAGAATGTCTCGCCATAGTCTTTGCAACCAAACGCCTAAGACACTATATGCTAAATCAAGAGACAAGGGTCGTGGTAAAAATCGACCACTTACGAACTTTCCTCACACAAGGGTCTTTGTCTAAAAAGGCTAGACGTTTTATAACCTTAATGGGAGAATTCGAATTAACGTTTGTAAATCAAAAGTCAGTTAAGGGACAAATCATTGCGGATTGGTTAGCTGATAACCCATTAGATGGAGGCGATCTAGTAGATTTGGATTTTCCAGATGAGTGCGTATACTACATCGAAACCCGACCCGCTATCTCTGAGTGTCCTTGGTACGCTGATATCATTAACTATATCATGGATCATACATATCCAGAAGGAGCTACACCGCAACAAAGAAGATGGTTACACATTATTGTAGCCAAATATGTTATTATAGAGCAAGTGCTCTATCATAAAGCGTTCGATGGAATGCTCCTAAGATGTGTCGACATAGAAGAATCCAAGAAGATTCTCCATGAATCTCACAAAGGAGTGTGTGGAGGCCACTTCGGCGGCCACGCCACTGCTCGAAAAATACATCGAATGGGCTATTTTTGGCCCACCCTAGAACATGACGCAATAGAGTTTGTACGCAGGTGTCAAAAGTGCCAAGAATTCTCCATGAGATCCACATGCCGGCACAAGCTCTGCAACCAATCGCTACTCCATGGCCCTTTTCTACATGGGGCTTAGACTTAATAGGGAAGTTCTCTCCCTCGTCCACAGATGGCCATAATTTTATAATCACGGCCACTGAATATTTCACCAAATGGGTAGAGGCTATGCCTCTTACAACTGTACCTGGTTCTGTAATCGCCAAGTTCATTTTAAACCAAATTATTTGCAGGTACGGTATCCCACAAATCATTATCTCCGATAATGGAACTTCTTTTAAGAATGAAGAAGTTCGTGAACTATGCAATAAGTTTAAGATAAGCCATCATACGGCCTCTTTGTATTACCCTCAAGCCAACAGGCAGGCTGAAGCGACAAACAAGACATTGAAAGCCATTCTCCTTAAAACGGTAAAAGAAAACAAACGAGATTGGCATTTGAAGTTGTATCCGGCCTTATGGGCTCACCGAACCTCAATAAGAACACCAACAGGAGCGACTCCTTTCTCGCTAGTGTTCGGGGCAGAGGCAGTTCTCCCACTCGAGGTTGAAATACCCAGTCTTCGCATTTCGTTACAAGGATTCTGGATGAAGACGCTTACAGAGAAGCGCGTCTTTCCCAACTAGAAAGCCTAGATGAAACCAGGTTAGATGCTGAACAACGACATAGAGTCTATGCTGACCGGATGTGCCGGCAGTACAACAAGAAGGTCTATGAACGTGACATATACGAAGGTGATCTAGTTCTAAGGCTGGACAGCTGGATCGACAAGAAGACCGGCGAAGGAAGGAAATTCCGGCCCAAATGGTTGGGACCATACCGAGTCATGAAGGACTATGGAAATGGTGCTTACCTCTTATGTACGCTAGAAGGTGAGGAATTTGGTGAAACAGTCAATTCCCTGCACCTCAAGCATTTCTACGCGTAAGCAGCTAGCACTACTTATATAACTATCTACATTGCATTTTCATATAAATTAGGATCATGTTGTCCACCTGTTTCATACACAAATTGTGATCAAGGAATCTATTCTCAAAGCAATTCATTACGAACTCATGATGTTGTTGGCATAAAACTTTCTAATCATATCTCTCCATTTTCATGATATCATCAATTATTTCAGAATCATTTTATCAAATAAAGATAGACATGACAAAGTCTTAACGGTAACCATACCAAGATCTGCAAGTCTATTCTCGCTTTGATTTCTTCTTAGGATAAGTGTCATTGCCTATGGTCTGTTCTAGAAGCTTCATGGTGTCACATCTATCCCATATGTATATCTCTTTGGAAATAAGCACATACTGACATTTTACTCAAATAAACAAGTCAAACGTTGATCAAACAGAAAAATTTTAATTTTACACATTTCCCTGCCCCACCAACCTTCGGTGATGAGCTTGCGTCTCTTACTAGTGACGTAGGGTTGGGAAAGGATGGAAATGCCCTTACTCGCCTACGCTTTGCCCACGGTGATAAACCCACGCTTCTTACTAGTAGCGTGGGGCCAAGTGTAGGGGGTCCTCTTGACAAATAAATGCAAATGGTCATACGCAAGCAATTCAAACTTTCAAACTTTGAGTCAAAAACAAATGAAACAGATGTTCAAAATTCCGAAAGAGTTAAAAATCCTAAAAACCCAGATTTTGTCTGCCATGTGGCCATCTACGGGTCTAAGTCTGGATAAACCGCAGGGCAAGTTGCATCCAAAACTATGAAGTCACTCGGGTGGAGTCGGCTTGTAGCTTCCAATTTGGTTCCGCCAAAGCTTTGTCTATCTTTCATCACTATCATTTCATCATATTTCATAACTTGCGCCCTTCTTGGCTCTTGGTGATGAGCCCTCGCATCTTACTAGTTGCGTGGAGTTAGGAGTGGGGCAAGTTTATCTGTTCATCATATTGGTTTTTTTCACCACTTTGCCAAAACAAACATGAGGTATCCAAATTGCAAACAAAATCTAAGATTCAAAATTACAATATATCTACATTGTCATGTATCAACATCATGAAACACAAAAAGAAAGTAAAGAAATTACATCATTTGTTCACCATTGCATACATTCTAGAAAGCATATAAACATACATCGTAGTATACACAAAGAAGCTGGAAATAGAAAGGGAAACATGAGTGACAATTTTTTGATCCAAAAACAAATGCATATATATAAATAATCAATGTTTATATACAATGCCATCATGCACTAGGCATGGTCAAAACGCTCAAAGAGCCCGTGATATACAAAAGAATATATAGTACAAAATACATAAGAGCCAAGTGGCTTCTCAACCCCTACACGACCCCTCTGAAGGTGTGCGCCGTCGCCTAGGACTCCGGCTACGCCGGAACTCTGAATGTACGGAGGGCTCAAGGTCCCGAGGGGCAGCCGCGGTCTCACCATGAGAATGGCTCCTCATAAGGTGCTCAGCTGTCCTATAGCCTGCCAACTCTGTACAGGGTCAACACCATCCTGGCCACGTGCCAAACGGGAGCAAAGACATCGGTATGCCTACTAGCTGCTGAGGGCTCCCCGGCATCTACAGATAGCTCCGCGCGGGTCCTATCCATGGGGATCATCAGGGAATCGGTACATACCCTGCGGATCAGATCCCGCCACTCGTCAACAGTCTCTGCAAGAAAAGGAAAAAATGAATTAGAAACTAAGCAAGAGGATAAAAGATACAAAAATAACAACTAAGGAGAATCCATAAACAAACATTAAAAGGGAGAAATGGTAACTTACTCGGATCACCGGGCCTCCAGGATGGGTCGCTACGGCCAGCACCCACCACGGATGCTGCTGCCGACTGAGGGGCTGCTCCTGTAGCGGGAGAAACGTGTCGCCTTGCAACGGACTCGTCCTCTTCACCATGCCCCTGGGAGAGTGGTTCCTCTGAAACTAGAGTCACCCTCTCTGTGCTCTCCTCGGCCCTCTCTGCCTGCATAATGTCCTGAGTGTCATGCCACTTAGGATCACTGTCATCAGTCTGCTCCTTTGACCCTCCCTCTGTAAGCTCCTCAGAGTCGGAGTCAATATCTATGGGGTCTTCGCTGCTGTGGGTGGGGCCCGCGGCAATCCGAAGTAAAGGTGCCTGAGGCGCACCGGCTCTCCCTCTAGCATGTGCTATCCTCCTGGCTATAATGGGAATACCAGGAGTAATCACTGTCCAACCTCAGCCTCTAGGCCCCCCTCTGGCCTCACGAACCGATTTGTAAACTGGCGCCACTGGGGGAAGCATACCCATATACGGTAGGCCGAACTGCTAAGGAACTCTGCCAAAAGGATGCACCTCCACTCGTCCCACTCGATCAATAAGCTGCCCTGTGGTGGAGCAAGAGATCAGGGTAAGAGTCTCCTCACCCCATATACCGGCCATAAGCTGGTACGGTGTCGCCTCCATGTCTGCAGTAGTAAGGGAGGCAACTGGCTGATGAGGTGCTCTGAGCACCGACATGTCCTTCCATCTATTTTCCCTCACAGCCCCAGGATCTGCCACTTCCACGCCCCTGCCATAAGGGATGAAACGCTCATACACCCAACTCATAACTAGAGTCAGGTGGCTCAATGATTGTCCCTGTAAACGGACCACCCTGTATAAATCATGATAGGTGGTCCCCAGAATATCTACACCCCAGGCGTATATCCGGCCATGCCCCTCTATCTGTGTAATGATGGGGGCCCAACAGTATAACAATGTGTCCCCTCCCTTGTCCCCGATCAGTCTCGAGGCAAGGATCCCCATAATGGCCTGTCGAAATATGGGGATAGGCAAAGAAGGAATGGATCAAACTCTCACTCCCTTCTTTGACCCCGTGGAGATGGTTGCATCTCCCATATAAGCTGCCCACTGTGCGATCTGTGCTCGCGAGCCTGCTGTCTCTAATGTAAGTCTCCTCTCGATGATCGGGACTCCCAGAATACGATAGACATCCTCTAATGTGATGGTCCACTCACCACGGACCCCTGGCAGTCGGAAGGTGTTCCGATCTGCATCCCAGTAAGAGAATAAGTCACAAAGGATGTGACTAGATGGTGCAACATGGGGCACGCGTGATATGCACAGTATGCCTGCCCTCTGAAGTGTGTCCTCCTCGTCTTGTGAGAGGGCATCCAGTACCCCTGAGAGTCAATCACACTCTCTCTCTTTGCTCCATCTAATGTACTCCTCCCTCGCCTGCATACACCCAAAAACACACAAAATAGAGCAAGTTAGCATCCAGAGAATACCAAGAAAGCCATAAAAACACGTAGAAATGCTAAAAATACAAGTGCAATCTCAAAAGCAGGCTCCTTTTGCATTCTGTGCAAAACCGCCGCCCTGAGCAGGGAGGCGGTTTTGTAACCACCGCCTTGAATGCGGCGGTCATGTAACCGCCGCCCTGAACAGGGCGACAGTCATGTAACCGCCGCTCTGGCCAGGGCGGCGGTCGTGGTCCGAAAACCCACTCGGGTTTTAATCTAAAAAAATCCTAAAACATGCAAAAAATGACCATGTAAACTAAAAATGGAGCCTACCCAGTAGGCGCCCCCCCTAGATGAACCTTTTAACACTAGAATTTTCAAAAACAACCCCCCCATTACAAAGAATTTAACATTTCAAATTAAAGGGGTTAAAAATAATAAACTGAAGAAAACCAACCTGTGATCGCTGAGGGTGGTGTTTCGCACGTGGGGGCATGATCACTATCTTGCTGCGGACATTTTGACTCTACTCATGCAATAAACCGTCACCGTGGGTCCCAGAGCTCAAAATCAATCAAATCAGCTCACGCAAATGAATAGGAAAATGGGCCCACTTTCATATATATAGCACCCTCATTCGTTTTAAATGCCTTTTTCACACGTTTGGAGCGCCGACGGAGGTAAGTTCCTATCCCCGCACAAATGGTACGTTCTCTTTCCCTATTATTTTAGCATTTATTTTCTAAATTATTGTATCTATCTGCACTTGAGTTCTCTTTTCATTTTGCAAGGAGCAGGAGTTTGGACGGCGTCATTACAACACACAGACGTGTAAGGTATAACTTCTAAAATTTCCATTTCGGGACGGCCATACTCAGACCCACCGTTTTACACCTCTTCATGGCTAAAACGCTTCTCCAAGGGGGCAATATGTACGTACCCAAAATTGTAAGGTACTGTACTATGGAACAGCGTAATAAATGTCCCAATAATGATACAGGTCTCTTCGCAAGGTGTTCGGGATCCAGAAAAGCTCTCTGGATATGCGTTAACATCCCGCATGCCCCGCCTAGCCCCCGTGTGCTTTGTTTTCCCCTTTCCCCCTCTTTTCTTGCCCCTTTTCTCTTTAGTAATGAAATCGCCACCCTGGACAGGGCGGAGGTCCTGTAACCGCCGCTGTAGACACCAAATTTATGTCTTACAACCCCCTGTGACCCGCATCCCATTTCGCAACCTAACCTCATCACCTAAACCTTACACAATTATTTATTAATTACCTTATAATTAATAAATCCACGTCGCCTTACCTGCCACCTCATTTTACCACCTCATCATGACCTAGCCCTAACCCTAAACTAACCTAATTAAGACCTATGACTTGGTCTAGACTCACACCCATGACTAATGCCTCCTTACTCGCACCCAAAACCGACCTTGTAGCTACTTGACCAAGCCCGCAACTAATCCCTTGGGAGAAAAGCAGGGAAAGTTGGCTATTTTACTAAAAATAGCCCACTTTTTCCTAACCGATACCGATTCCTACTCGACCGCCGTCGGTTACGTAACTGCCATCGGTTCCCTGTAAATGACCTTCCCTAATCAGAAACAAGGGTCGAAGGATTTTAGGATGATTCGGGATCATTAGAAGCGATCAAAGAAATATGGATTTTACTTGGCTAAGCAGAGACAAGTGAGGAAATAAGAAGAGTTTGCAGAGAAGGACATCAAGCCCAAGATTGCAACTGCACAACCAGAGCCCTGTGACACTCAGCTGATCATCGAGAGGGAGATATCTCATCTTTTGATCGTCAGGCCATCCTACTTGAGTTCTGCCTTTGTCATCACAGTTCTTGGACCTGCATCCTCGTCAATAACCAGTAAGTAGTATCTTGCATGTTCTCTTTGATAATACTTCTTAGACTTTTGAATCACAGCCGTCATAAACCTATTCCCAGATCTACTACCCAGTCACACATTACATCTAACTATCATTTTTCCACCCTCTCATCACCCCATTACCTAATCCTACTCATTTACTAGCCTTACAAACAACACAACCACCTTACAACCACCCTTACAAACATAGCCCCTACCGATATCGGTTAGCAGCAACCGGTATCGGTTATCGTGACTCAAAACCAGAAACCAACCTTTCCCCCTACCTATTTCAACGAAGCAATTAAATTGGTATTTTACAATCTTTCGTATTAATTCATATTAACAGGGGAACTGACCACCTTCGAAAGGAAGTTTTAACATTTCCTGGGCCCAAGGAAGTTCTCTCATTTATTGTCTAATCAAAATCTTGTGGTCTTGTATTATTATTTGTAGGTAGTCCTTCCAAGACAAAAAGGAGTTCTTCGCAATCAACCTGATCTCTCTCTACGGTACGCGCACACCATCTCGACGTTCAACAGGTATCCCTCCTAGCCCTAACCCTTATCTGTTTCTAAAAGGAATGAAAGGATAGAAACAACTCTATTCCCAAAAGCTGAAACATTCCGTGCGAAACATTTTGGCACGCCCGGTGGGACCCATTTTTGGGTTTCTTTCTTTCTTGTTTGCTTTCATATAGGGAGCACACTGGCTGTTTTCTTCTTCTAAAGATATTCATAAGGTGTTTTGTTATTTTGGTTAAAAAAAAAAAAACTTGTTTTGCTTTTACATCTTTGCATTAGTGAAAGTCATCCATTTTGCTTCATTGAATATCATTTTTGATTTGGGTTTAAAACACGTGCATCACATTCTTGCTTGCTGTTTTCAATTCTAGTGAACATAGATTAAGTAACAGGTCGTACACGTGGGGGTGATATCCATGGTATTGACAAGAAATTAATCTTACTTTCACTGCACAACACATACCGAATCACTTCACAATTAACACAACAGCTCAAACATCCCCCTTTTTTCGCGGTATTCCTCTGCCCGATTGAGGCAACCTTATAAGCCAAAACAAACCTGACATCTCCCCTAAGTCTTTTGTTTAGGATTCTGACATCATTCTACGTCTAAAGGCATAAGCCCAAAATAATTAAAATTAACCCTAGGGTTAGTCTCTGGATTTGCATGTGCATCTTGCTTGTTTTTAGTTCTATTTTCCCTGTCATACTCTGTTTTCTGTGATCACCTCTGAACAAATTGATAAAGGTACTAAGCATTGTTAAAGATCAAATCAGTAGCCTTTTATATTTTCTTATACCAATATTATTACACCGACATTGGTTAACTGAACGACGTCGGTTATAGTTGTGTGCATGTATACTTTGCTTAATGCTAAATCAAATGAAGCAAGAACTACCACCTAAAATAGTTCTACAATTTAGCTAAAACAAAGCATAAACACCATCATGATAAGAATTAAACAAGGGTTAGATGCTAGCATTCATCAATACAAACTTTGAAACTAACAATGCTAAATATCTAAACTCCTCTATTCTCTAACAACAAATAAATGAATGGACCTAAGTAAGCTCCATGGCTATCAAAATAGTTGTCCTTAATGCTCCAAGAACCTAGGAATGGGGGCTAATCAAAGTTGGGCTACAAGACCCTTTTGACACCTCCCATATGACCCAAGCACTTTAAGAAAGAGGCTTAACTCTTCAATATGATGAACTCTCAAAAGGGCAAGGTGCAAGCTCTTAGTCTCTTTGCTATATGCTTTGCATTTACTCTCTTAGAAAGTTTAGGTGTAAGTAAAAAGGTAGGTGGAGGGCTCTTTATATAGCCCAAAGGATAAAGGATTCAACACATTCTCATGAATGTGGGATAAAGGTAAAACATGATTAGGAATGGATAAGGTTGCTTTATTAAAGGTAACCTTACTTTAGAAGGGTTTAATACATGTTTAGCAAGTCATGGGAGTTGGGGGTATTTTAATTAATCAAAGGTGATTAATTAATAGGTAGGTGTAAGCTTATAGAAGCCAATTAGAGGAATATTAGTGTGATTTAGGCTATTAGAAGGGGATTAAATCAATTAAATATTGATTTATTGGTTAAATGGAAGGGAAAGCTAATTAATTAATAATAATTAATTAGTCTAGGTAGAAGGGGTGATTTATTAACGGAAGGTCGTTAATTAGGGTATTTGTTGGATAGGCAACTTAATTAATTAGCTTAGTGTAATTAATTAATGATGATATGAGGGAAAATGAGTGCCTTTGACGATATGTCGTTGATTTGCGAGAAAGGGGATAATTAGCACAATTTAAGTATTTAAAGTGCTTAGGCGTAATTATAGGTGTCTACATTTGCCCCTCTTTGGGGTGGCGTAAGTGATGCCACTTCAAAGATAGTAGACAGAAAATATTTTGAAGAGATAGAAGAAAAATTAGTAGGAGGGAGAGATGCCCCCTCGAGTGTCGATGGGGTGATGAAGGAAGCCGATCGACGATCGAAAAATATGAGAAGTAGGCAGAAGAATGGGGACGAGGCAGGATGCCCCGAGGAGAGGGAGAATTAGGGGTGAAAGGGAAGTGGTGTAGAAGAAATGTGGATGAGGGGAGAGAAGAGCTTAACCTCTAGCCGCTTATTTGTTTGGAACAAATTGGATGTCATCATATAGCCATAGGAACTACATCATCGGTCCTTATGAAAAATATAAGCATACGACAAAGGTAGAATGGCATGAAAAGCCATACTATGAACAATTGTCCATTGCTGAAAATACCAACTCCACGCAACATACAATAATGCAATGCAATACGAGAAGGAAACAAGCTCACATAACAGGGAAAACAAGTACAAACGCACATATCTAACCCAACAACGGTCAAGACAGTTGTACAAATGTTTTGTTATCAGTGTTGAAGAGATCCACAAGTTCGTGATTGACGACAAGGGTTAAAAATGATGCCCCAAGCAAGGATACATGCAAGGGGAAATGAAAATGGACACGGGGTCCATGAAAAGCATTTGTGCGCAACGAAACAGTACCAGGCAACCAAAAGTGCCCCAGAGTACAGACGAAGCAAGCAACTAGCTTTTGTGAATAGTTATGAATCCAGTGATCCGCGAGTCGTATTAATCGGGGAAGATGTGAGACAAACCAACAGGATATGGAGAAAATACCATGCGCAAGACACAAGTTTCAGCCGTAAGAAGCAAGTTACCATTTTGTAGGGTGTTTTACTTTTTAGGAATTTTTTGAAAAATTTTGCCTTGTTTTTAGATTTTTTTGATATAGTAAATGTTTGTATTGTTTTGGCTTTCTGAATTGTGATAAACAATAGAAGAAAGGAGAAGAAGAAAAAGAAGGGCCTAGGGGCAATAGAAAGTTCCCTAGGTGGAAGAAAAGAGAAACAAACGACAAATAATGTCCTTGTTTAGTGGAAAAATTCTATTGTTTTTGTGTTTTTCTCGAAACAATGTTCTATTGTTTTTGTATTTTGTGAAACAATTTTCTATTGTTTTTGTGTTTTGTGAAACAATTTTCTATTGTTTTTGTGTTTTGTGAAACAATTTTCTATTGTTTTTGTGTTTTTAACAGTTTACCAAAGCTATGTGCAGGTAACCAAGAAAGCATGGATGCCCCCAGCGTTAGGTGGGGAATATACAAGGGCAGAAGCCACGCGCTTATGAACAAGAAGGTGAAATCGTTGAGTTGCCCCCAACGTAAGATGGGAAATAACGAAAGACCACGTCCCTTACAGACGAATAGAAGAAGGCAAAGCCGGATCAACGCTGGACTAGATGGTGTGCACAAGGAAACTCGAAGGTAGAACCAGGTCCAGGAAAAAGACAACTACCCTTCGAATACAGAATGCTTGTGAACAACGAATCCTCCCGAGGCGCCGGAAACTGGTTTTCACCCAAGGACATGTCTAAAGTGCCACAATTGCGTGGTTTTCACTAGTGGACGACCTGTTTTCTCTTCTTCTTCTTTTTTTTTTTTTTGTTTTTGATTTTTTGATTTTTTGATTTTTTGATTTTTTGATTTTTTGATTTTTTTTTTTATTTTAAGACTATCTTGTGCCATGTTTAGGCATAAAACCTCTTAAGATGCATGGAATTCATGGGCTCCCGAAGCTCATCACCATTGGGGTGAGCCAACTTGTATGCCCCTGTGCCATACTTGGCAACTATGACATAGGGTCCTAACCAGTGTGGTTCGAACTTCCCTTTCTTTTCTCGCTCTGCTCTGGTGTTGAACTAGTTCTCCTTCATAACTAAATCACCCACCTCAAACTGGCGAGGGATGATTCTCTTGTTGTAGTTGCGGGAGATTCTGTGTTGATATACTTTCAGGTGATTAAGAGCGCGAATGCGCCTCTCATCCAGGAGCTCTAACTCAGCCAATCTTGCCACTCGGTAATCTTCATCCTTATCCAAATAGTCCCGAAGAGAAATTCGCAGGGATGGGAGTTCAATCTCTAAAGGGATGATAGATTCTGTCCCGAACACAAGGGAATATGGCGTCGCACCCGTAGGAGTGCGAATTGATGTTCGGTAGGCCCAGAGGGCTGGGTGGATTTGTAGGTGCCAGTTTCGACCAGTTTTGCTAACCATCTTCTCCATTATCCTTACCAAAGTCTTGTTTGTTGCCTCAGCTTGTCCATTACCCTGAGGGTAATATGGCGTGGACCATTTCAATCTGATTTGGAACCGTTGGCAAAGACCTTTCACAGTTTTGTTCTTAAATGACTTCCCATTATCTGTGACAATGGCTGCAGGGATACCATATCGGCAAATAATGTGATTCATGATGAATTTAGAAATCTGTGCTCCTGTGACATAGGTTAAAGGGACAGCCTCCACCCATTTTGTAAAGTATTCTGTAGCTGTGATGATATGTGTATGACCATCAGATGAGGTAGGAGTAAGCTTCCCTATTAGATCAAGTCCCCACTTGGAGAATGGCCACGGGGTAGTGATTGGTTGCAATGGTTGTGATGGAGCATGGATGAAATTTCCATACTTTTGGCATAGCACACATTTTCTAACATAATTACAACAATCAGTTTCCATGGTGGGCCAATAGTAACCTACTCTTAACAGTTTCTTAGCCAAGACCATTCCGTTTGTATGTGCTCCGCATACTCCTTCGTGTACTTCTTTAATTGCCTGGATTGACTCCGGCACATCCAGACAACGTAACAGATTCCCATCGTAGCCATGACGATAAAGTGTACCTCCTAACAGGGTGTAAACGGGCTATCTGGCGAATTAGGCTCTGCTTTTCAGAGCGGGAGATTTCGGGAGGGAATGTACTGTCCTTAAGATAGGTGAAAATGGGTTCATACCATGGTGAATGGGGACCAACAACCTCACAAGCCAAGCAAGATTCTGGCATGTCATACGCGGGCTGGCGTAGATTTTCTACGAAGAATGGCATATCATTGTTCCCTGGCGGAATACGAAGCATAGATCCCACCGTTGCCATAGCATCTGCCGATCTATTCTGCGCTCTTGGGATTTGCTCAAAGGTAATGCGCACAAAATACTCCTTCAGAGTTTCCACCAACTTCTTATAAGGTATGAGCTTGTCATCCTTAACTTTATACTCATCATTAACCTGTTTGATGATTAGCTGTGAATCACCTACAACCTTCACATGTTGAATATTCCACTTGATGGCTAGCTTCATCCCTGCAATGAGTGCTTCATATTCCGCAATGTTGTTCGTGCAAGGGAAGGCCAGGCGGAAAGCCTGTGGTATAGGATCACCTGAAGGAGTAATAAGGACCACTCCTGCACCTGAACCATGAAACGTAAAAGATCCATCAAAATGTATCTGCCATACGATAGATTCTTCAATGTAGAGCAAAGATGCATCTGGCAGATCCAGACTCAAAGGTTCTGTGCTTTGCAAAGGTGCTTCCGCTAGCTGGTCAGCAAGTACTTGTCCTTTAATTGATTTTTGATGGACAAATTCTATATCAAACTCACTGAGTAGAATGATCCAATTAGCCATTCTACCTGTGAGGGCAGGTTTGGACAACAAATACTTGAGTGGGTCGACCTTGGATATGAGCTTGGTCTTAGTATTTAGCAGGTAATGGCGAAGTTTCTGAAAGGTAAAAACAACAGCCAAGCAAGCCTTCTCAATCTGAGGATAATTACATTCATAGGCGATGAGGGTGCGACTCAGATAGTACACTGCTTTCTCTTTATGGCTAAGGTCATATTGGGCGAGCAGTGCACCAATAGCATATTGCGTAGCGGAAATATAGAGCAAAAGTGGTTCTCCCGGAGTGGGAGGCATGAGGACAGGTGGATTAGCCAGGTACTGTTTAAGCAAAGCAAAGGCTTGTTGTTGCTCAGGTCCCCAAATGAAAGTGATGTCCTTCTTAAGCAAATGAGTGAATGAGTGACATTTATCTGCAAGCTGGGAGATAAAGCGGCGAATGGCTTGAATTTTCCCTTGCAAGCTACGCAGTTGCTTGATATTCTCAGGTGGAGGCATTTCTGTGATGGCAGATACTTTAGCAGGGTCTACCTCAATACCTCGTCTTGACACAATGAAGCCTAATAGTTTCCCAGATAGCACACCAAAGACACACTTCTTTGGATTTAGCCTGACTTTGTATTCACGTAGGCGTTCAAAGATACGCCGCAAAATGATAGGATGTTCCTCTCTTGTTTTGGACTTTCCCAGGATGTCGTCTACATAGTCTTCCATGATGTCATGAATCATATCGTGAAATATTACTGTCATGGCCCGCTGATAAGTTGCTCCCGCATTCTTAAGGCCGAATGGCATCACCTGATAACAGAAGGTGCCCCAAGGAGTTGTGAAAGCTGTTTTGTGTTGGTCTTCCTCAGCGATCTTAATTTGATTATAACCCGAAAAGCCATCCATAAGTGATAGCATTTCATACCCTGCGGTTGAGTCAACAATCATGTCAATGTTGGGCAACGGAAAGTCATCTTTAGGGCAAGCTTTATTGATGTCCCTAAAATCTGTGCAAATTCGGATACCAATAGGTTTCTTCTGGACAGGAACAATGTTCGATATCCATTCAGAATAATCAATTGGCCTGATGAATCCTGCTGCAAGCAACCTTTCCAACTCTTCTTTAACTAACAAGGCCACTCTTGGGTGCATCTTTCGAAGCTTCTGTTTGATAGGCTTAGCGTCTGCGTGCACAACCAAGTTATGCACGACCAAAGTTGGATCTAAGCCGGGCATGTCTTTGTAAGACCATGCGAACACATCAATAAACTCTCGCAGTAGCATAGTGAACGTCTTTTGTTCTCTGGCTGAGAGTGATGCTCCCAATTTTACTATCTTGGGATCTTCTTCAGTACCAATATTGACATCAATGGTTTCTTCAACTAACAATTTTGATAAATCCTCCATACGCGTGGGATCGGGAGGTAGGTTGAGATCTTCATCCAAGGATGTCTCTACGAGATTTTCATCCTTGGCGTGGTCACTTTGTTTGTCCTTTGATTTTCTTATTTGTTTGTCAGCCAATGCCTCAAAGAGGTTTTCACTGTGTGACTTGGACTTTGATTTTTTCCGAGGCTTTTCTTTAGAACTCTTGCCCTCGCTTTTCTTTAAATTTTGCTGACCACGAAGTTCAGCCTCCTCGCCGAAGTAGGCGCAGGTGTCTAAGTCGATAAAGAAACCCTTCTTGTGATCTCCAATGGGAATTGTATCCCTTATGCCCATGAACTCTGCAATAGCCTCGTCATTCTCGAATAAATCTAGTGGCACGTGACGTTGTTGGTCCCATTCAACAAGGGAGGGGTATACAAGGTCAAGGGTTGGTTCATTGGGGGTGATGGTTAGGACAGCATTATTCATGAAAAGGTTCGTGGAGGCCAGATCCTCATATTGGCTACAACAGGAATCCGTATCGCTGTCTAGATAATCGGAGCTATCCTCATGCTCAGAACAAGTCGCATCTTGATCGTTGGGGTGTGCTCCATAAGGGCGAATCCCAATGCCATATCTTTCTGTTTTGAAATGTGGAAGAGGGACTGGTTCTCTTTGTCCTTGTTCATTCCTCCCACATCCTAGGCCTTTGTAGCCCATGGAGTACATCATTCTGCTAGATTTTTCATATTCTGGGGTTTGATAACAAGATGGCTGAGTGTCCTCAGGGACCCAAGTAGTAGGTGGATCAAGTAATTTTTCCTCAGCTAACAAGCCTCCAGGTAGGAACGACCCAATAGTATGTTCCTCTCTAGGTCTCCTGAAGCGGTAGTTGGGTCGACCTCTAGTCTTGGGCGACAAGGAGAGGTCAGAAACCAAGAGCGCTTGTTGTACATTATACTCCCCACAGCCATATTCCAGAATTTTCATCTCCCATGAATTAAATGGAGATGTTGAAGTAGATGCCCCATGAGTGCAAGAACTAAGAGAATTTGAATCTACTCGAGATTCCATGGCCTCAGAATGAAGAGGGACAGCTATATCTGTGGAGGGACATGCGTATGTACCCTTTCGTGCAAAGCTATTAAGAGCTCTACAATGAGCAAAGGGCTCTGAGTCTCCTGGTATTGTTACTGTATGTCCCTCATGCTTCAGCTTGATGCATTGATGAAATGTTGATGGCACTGCTTGCATGGCATGGATCCATGGTCGGCCTAGAAGCATATTATATGGAAGTTCCAAGTCTAAGACGTGAAACTTTGTCTGATGGCAAGTGGGGCCCACCTCCATTGGCAGCGTAATGGTGCCTGCTGACTCTCTTTCCGCGTTGTCGTATGCGGTGATAGTGATGATATGGGACTCAAGATCTACCTCTGTATGTCCCAATTGTTTGACCAACTTAAGCGTGCAGATATTCAATCCTGATCCATTGTCCACAAGCACCCGTTTGATTTTCCTGCGGGTGACAACTACCTCAATGTATAAGGGAAGATTATGTGTAGGATTCTCAGTAGGGACCTCCCTATGGTTGAAAGTGAGATGCTCACTGGGTGCAATATTTGCCACCGCGGCTTGAAGGTATGCAGGATCGACTTCTAAAGGCACTCCCGACCCCTGAAGAGTTTGATACAAAATTTCCTTATGCACATTGGATATCTTGAGAAGATCTAAGATCGAGATCTTAGCAGGTGTCTTCTCAAGTTGTTCTAAAAGGTTATATTTACCAGTTTGCGGGGTCAACAGAGAGGGTTCTGGAATCACGAGGCGGGCACGCCTTGTTACCGCAGCGCAGTCCTTTCCCTTGATCCGGATGGTATTGACACGGTCAGTAGGGGAGCGAATACATCCGATAAGTGAATCGTAATGATTGTTATCTCTCTTGGTATACAAGTAATTCGTGGCTTTATAGGTTTGGGATGACTCTCCCCGATCCGGTTTTTCCTTTTCCGACTTATCATGCTTGGGGAATGGTTCCTTATAAATCCCCATTTTCTCGTTAGGTGTTTGCATGTGGCTAGGGTTATCCACCTCTATCTCCCCGTTGTCAATGAGGTCTTGAATATAGTGGCGAAGTCGCAAACATTTGTCTGTTTTATGACCTTTAACGCGATGCATTTCGCAGTATTCATGCTCCTTATACCATGAAGGTTTAGGAGTGTTGTCATCAAACGGTTGCGTTGTAGGATAGGTCATCATGTGGGCCGCATCCAACTGTTTTAGTATGACAGACAACGGCTCATTGAGGGAGGTGAATGTTCGTCGCTTTGGTGGTGGTTGAATTGGGCCCTTGGTCAGTTTAAAAGGTTGACTGGTTTGGACCGTTTGAACACGTTTGGAATCAGTGATTCCGTCTCCCACCACGTTTTTGTTTTTGTTAAAGATCTTTGGCTTTTCAGCGGGTTTGACACTTTGGTTGTCTTTAGATTGGGTTTTGAGGGTGCCTTTGGCAATGAGAGCCTTTTCTATTTGAATCCCTTTCTCGATAACCTCCTCAAAGGTGCGGACACAATGCATTTGGAGGTGGAAAGCTATATCTGGGTTGAGATTAGGGACGAAAATACTGACTAGCTGCTTCTCAGGGAAAGCGCAAGGGAAGCGACTAGCTATCCCTCTCCATCGTTGGAGGAAGCTGGCGAAGGTCTCATTTGGGCGTTGTTTTGTGCTGCACAAGTCTGCCATGGTGACGTCACTCTCTATGTTATATGAGAAATGACGCACGAATCTTTCCGCCAATTCTGGCCAGGTGAAAATTGATCCTCGTGGCAAGCGCGTAAACCATTCTAATGCTTGACCTCCGAGACTCTTAGGAAAAAGTCTGATGAGGTAATTATCACTATAAGACACCTCTTGACATGCCATGTAGAAATCTTTAACATGATCCCTTGGGTCTCCCTTTCCTTTGTATTTGTCGAACTTTGGCATATCAAATTTCTTTGGAAAGGGTTGAAGGGTCATTGTCTTGTCAAAAGGATAGGGGCATAGTTCTTCGTATTGGTATTTCCTAATACTCCCTATATTGCTTTCTTGTATGCTCGCAAGCGTTGCTTTCATAGATTGTACTTCTTGTGCGAGCAATTGTTCTTTAGTGGGAGAAGCGGGGATGTGTACATGATGATACCCTGTGTCTTCTTCTCCTTGGTTTTCTCGATGGAGTTCGTGGATCCTAAACTTAGGCTTTGACTTTTGAACGTTCTTGTTTGTGTCTTTCTGTACTTGGAAAGTAAGCAAAGCTAGTTGTCGGCTTAAGTTACTGAGTTGTTGTTGGATTGTGACTTGGTTTGTGTCTTCTTCTTCTAAAGGTTCCTCCTCTTCGTATTGTGGAGGTTCTTCCCCTGTCTCATGTTCTATCTTGTTTCTTCGTGGCACTTTGATGAGGGGTATTCTATGCCCTACCACTTTATCATTTTCTACGTAAGAAGTGGAAGCATGTCCGCCTGTTAAAATATCTTCCATATTGATAAGGGGGTGTTCCTCCTTAGTAGTGTCATTTGTTTGTAGTATTGGTTCCTTCTCAATGGGCAATTTGGCCCCTAATTCCATGACCCGTGCCAAAACTCTATCTTTGTTTCTAAGGAGAAACTCATCTAGTAGAGTGGGGTCAAAATCAAAGTCTGCGTGTGGTGATTCTAATTCATTTCCACTATGATCGACCATCTCTTCTATTTCCTTTTCTGCAGAAAATAGTGGTCCTAGATCGTGTCCGATAAATGGGTTTGACCCTTGTCTGTTAGAGGTTTCCCAAGCTTGCGCCTGTTGTTCCTCATATGTTTGTTTCTTTAACCCTAGACGCGTCTTGGGAGCCATGTTTTCGTGATAAGTTTCACTAAGGTAAGTTGTAGATTTGTTCAAAATTCAATGACTACCCCTAAGTGAAACACAAGATGTACGTGTTAAGAGTAAATTAACAGTGTGAGAATACCAATGTGATAGAATGATAAAGTCACCAATGAAACAATCGTTTGGTATCAAAACTTAATCAAATGAAGTACCTCCTAGACTACGTTTTAAAGTAATTTACGACGCCAGATGATTAACAAGATGTCTCCACTTATGCCAAGTTCAAAGGAATGAACAAGACGTAAGTAAATACATGAAGTTAAATGCGATCTCCCAATCAAGATATACGATGAGCAAGCTCAAGTCTGATTAAGACCTATATCTCAAAAAGTGTCAATTACGATTTGCGAATGACACAACAATATCACCAAGATATGTTAACCCACTTTGCAAGAAAGTGGAGTATTGATATCGAGGTGTTATTGATATAACACGCACAAATGGTAGTTCCTAACACCTTTTGAAATCGAGGTAATAATAAAACTGAACAAAAAAAAGCTCAAAGTATAGCTAGGAATAGTTAAGAATGTGTGCAGCGTAACCGTACAATATAGGTATTTATGTCGAGTTTACAAGAAACAAGACGTAAATATCGAAATTGTAATGATACGAGACAAACAAACTAACTCCTCTATGGAAGTCCGCAGTGATGAACCACGCCTAACTACAATGACGATCTTGACGTGGGTATCAAGATCACAATGGCTACCAAATGACGTGAAAACGCCTCCACTCACTTTAGACGTTTAACTAACCCAGCCGCAAACATGGATGGGCGTAAACGGACATAAAAGTGAGAGAAACAGTCGAATGGCAACACAAAGGTAATCACACCTCTTTTGATCAACAAAGTGTCAAAAGAATATGAAGGAAATAAATCAAGAAAAAATGACAAAAAATGCTAGTCTTACTTCGGCAGAGTTTCGCCTCGCCCTAAGGCAAGTAAAAACTAGGCGAAAGTAATACGTCACACGTTTCTCAAAAAGAAGGTTCACAACTCAACACTGTTTTAAAGTGGTCAAAGTGGGCTCCTGGCCAAAGTATATTCTCCTAGGTGGTTCTCTCGCCCTAGGTGTTACAAAGTTGCCACGAGCGAGCGCGATTTACCCAAAAAGTCACACTGACTAGTTTGGGAGTATCTCGGCTTTACTTTACCCCCTTCAAGAACAGTAGGCAACTAGTGCGTCTACGTGTACTATCACTGGGGTCGCCACAACGGACAACCTGTAACTCTATCTCACAAAGGAATCACTAGTCAAGTAGGTAGTGCGGAGCACTTCCCGTTTCGTCCACAAGGTTCCCTCTTGCGTGGACTACTTTGGGGTTCCTGGAACCACCCCCATTGTTGTAGCTTAAGGCGTTATGCCAAAGGGGTTATGTTCCAGTTGAGCGGAGAGGGACGTACCCTTTTCCGAAACCTGCAATACAGTGTTTTGAATATGTTGTTCTTTTTATCTTGTTTAATTAGGTGTGGTTTGCTTGAACACCTTTTGGCAACCTGTATAACAACTGTATTAGTAGTTTTTGATTTCGTTTTGATTCCTCCTTTCTTTGACAAGCGTTTTTAGGTCCTGCACTCAAGCGTTAGTAGTTCTCCAAGAAAATCACATTATTTAAAAGAGGATTAAGAGTTGCTTTTGATTCTCAAGATCATCCAAGGATGCAAGAGAAGAGCATACACAACAAATAATCCAACTAAAAAGTAAAGAAAATCTTTTCAATCAATGAACCATACAAAATTCTTTGATAAATGTTCATTCCCTTAAACCAAAAGTGAAAGATGAAGTTTCCAATTTACCAAATGTTATAAAATGAAGACTAAAGTTGCTTTTGATTCTCAAGATCACCCTAAGGTGCAAGAGAAGAGCATACACAAACTTTATCCCAACTATATAGAAATGGAAAACTTCAAATCAAAGGACCATTGAAAAATGCTTTGTAAAAGGTTCATTCCCTTAAGCAAAATGAATAATCAAGTTTCCAAGTTTAATCCCAATGTTAAAAAGATATAGATCAAAGTTGTTTTTGATTCTCAAGATCACCAAAAGGTGCAAGAGAAGAGCATACACACGCTTTGATCTAAATCGAGTAAGCATGGAAATACAACATTCATCAAAACATTAGACATGTTAGAAAATGACCAGTTTTAAAATAACAGAAAAACCTGCAACTTCTGTAAGTGTAAATCCCAAATTTATGTTTTCATTGCATAGTTAACTTCAATACCTTTCCAACGCAAAAAAAAATGGAGTCATTTCGAGGTCGGGAGCAAAAGTTATGGCCTTCGGAAGATGGGTTACGCATATGCTCTTATGCTCATGGGTATGCACTTGACATGCACTTAAAAAATGTCAAAAAAAACGTCCCTTAATATGCAAAATGGGCAAATTTTTCCAACCAAGATTCAATTTTGACAACAACCCATCACATTAATATATGAATAGAAGACTCAACGCTATCAAACATTAACATACATGCTCAAGAATTTAAGATTTTCAAGAAATTGACAAAACTAGCATGTAGAATGATGAAAAAGTAAGCTCTAAAAATGAAAACATGATGAAATCTTGAAATTTTCTCACCAACATTAAATTTTGACAGCAACCCACCACATTAATATGTAAATATAAGACTCAGCACTATCAAACACTAACCTACATGCTCAAGAATTGAAAATTTTCAAGAAATTGACAAAACTAGCATGTAAAATGTTGAAAAAGTAAGCTTAAAAAACATGAAAACATGATAGAAATCTTGAAATTTTCTCACCAAGATTAAATTTTGACAGCAACCCACCACATTAATATGTAAATAGAAGACTCAGCACTATCAAACACTAACCTACATGCTCAAGAATTGAAAATTTTCAAGAAATTGACAAAACTAGCATGTAGAATGTTGAAAAAAGTAAGCTCTAAAAATGAAAACATGGAGAAATCTTGAAATTTTCCCCTCAATTCCAATTTTGACAGCACTTCACCTCCTTCATACCTACAAGGAAGACCCAACACATGCAAACTCAACAAAACATGTTAAAAAAAAACAAGTTAGATCAACATGTGTAAAAGAGGGTTAGTAACCAAAAATAAAACTTAACTACAAAAACTTGAAATTAAGTGCAAAGGACAATGGAGTAAGTCCCACCGGGCGTGCCAAATGTGTGCATGTATACTTTGCTTAATGCTAAATCAAATGAAGCAAGAACTACCACCTAAAATAGTTCTACAATTTAGCTAAAACAAAGCATAAACACCATCATGATAAGAATTAAACAAGGGTTAGATGCTAGCATTCATCAATACAAACTTTGAAACTAACAATGCTAAATATCTAAACTCCTCTATTCTCTAACAACAAATAAATGAATGGACCTAAGTAAGCTCCATGGCTATCAAAATAGTTGTCCTTAATGCTCCAAGAACCTAGGAATGGGGGCTAATCAAAGTTGGGCTACAAGACCCTTTTGACACCTCCCATATGACCCAAGCACTTTAAGAAAGAGGCTTAACTCTTCAAGATGATGAACTCTCAAAAGGGCAAGGTGCAAGCTCTTAGTCTCTTTGCTATATGCTTTGCATTTGCTCTCTTAGAAAGTTTAGGTGTAAGTAAAAAGGTAGGTGGAGGGCTCTTTATATAGCCCAAAGGATAAAGGATTCAACACATTCTCATGAATGTGGGATAAAGGTAAAACATGATTAGGAATGGATAAGGTTGCTTTATTAAAGGTAACCTTACTTTAGAAGGGTTTAATACATGTTTAGCAAGTCATGGGAGTTGGGGGTATTTTAATTAATCAAAGGTGATTAATTAATAGGTAGGTGTAAGCTTATAGAAGCCAATTAGAGGAATATTAGTGTGATTTAGGCTATTATAAGGGGATTAAATCAATTAAATATTGATTTATTGGTTAAATGGAAGGGAAAGCTAATTAATTAATAATAATTAATTAGTCTAGGTAGAAGGGGTGATTTATTAACGGAAGGTCGTTAATTAGGGTATTTGTTGGATAGGCAACTTAATTAATTAGCTTAGTGTAATTAATTAATGATGATATGAGGGAAAATGAGTGCCTTTGACGATATGTCGTTGATTTGCGAGAAATGGGATAATTAGCACAATTTAAGTATTTAAAGTGCTTAGGCGTAATTATAAGAAGCAAGCCACCACCATGGTTTCACATGCCTGCTCTGTGCCTTTTCCTGAATCACCTCCTTCACATTCTATAGGGAATCCTACAGACAGCAGTGAGATCCCTAAAATTCCTGTAGGAGATAAGGAATTTGCCAAATTTCTGGATGCTAATTCTAGCGCCGTAAAATACTATTTGTCTCATGCCCCTGACCATACGCCCGATGGTCAACTCCTTGTTGGCATGCCTATTAGTATAGCTGCTCATCTAGCTCCCACTCCGCCTAATAACACCGCCTTGCTTTCTGCATCTTTAGCTCCGTCTCCCAATCTGAGTGCCTCAGAGGTTCATACGACACAGATTGGCATTCCTTTGGTTAATCTTGGACCCCACATATCATTACCGCCGACTGCTCCTACCTCATCTCTCTTGCAGACTGCTTCGTTCATGACTTGCTCTCTGCCACCTATCCACATGAGCTTTCCTTCTCAAGCTCCGCCTACCTTTTCATTCCCATACACATATCCGGTGACCTCAACATCTTATATAGGACATCCCTATTCAGCCACCTCAACATATTTGTCCTCCATACCTTATCAACACTTAACCCCACCAGTGTCTAGCGGAGGCCCTTGGCCTAACTTGCCTCCGTTTACCATGACCGCACCATCATCTCATCCAACCACGGATTTCATCAAACAAATGATGGACAAAATGCAAAATCTGGAGGCTTCTGTTTCAGGAAGTCGTAGCGCCTTGACATACGAGCAAGTTTGTCGGGAGCCTATTCACCCTTCTGTCCCCCTTCATTCATATCCTCTGCAATGGGAATTACCGAAATTTACTCGTTTTAATAGTAAAGAGGATCCTCAACAACACTTGCGATCATTTAGACATGCTTGTTATTTGATTGCTCATGATGATGCCTTGCTACTCCGCACCTTTCCCATGTCCTTATCAGGACCCGCCTTGGAGTGGTACAGTGCTTTAACCCAGCACTCAATCTTCTCTTTTAACCAACTAGCCCAATCTTTCTTGGATCATTTCTCCATTAACATTGCCAAGAAAGTATCTATCACCGACCTCTATGCCATTCGACAATTTGAAGACGAATCTATCACAGATTTCGTCGGACGATGGCGGGGCCTTATCAACCAACTCACGTATGCCTTGCCTCAGACTGAACTTATCAAACTTTTTACGTGGGCCTGCGCTAAGCACATCTCTCCTACCCTTCAAATTCAAACTTTCCGCACATTTGACGAGGCCTTTACCATGGCTCGGAAACTAGAAATTCGAGCCTTAGAAGAAGAGAAATTGCGGTTACGCAACAAAAACCCCAATTTTCGAACCCCAGATTCCACCAATAAACCAAACACCACCACTCCTCATACGTCCACTTCTTCGAAATCAAAAGGAGCTGTCCACGCGGTGATGGTCAAATCTCAAGCACCGTCCAATACCCCACCAAAAACCACCTATAAATATAAAGCCGAGCCCATCAATTACACTCCCTTAGGAGAAACTTATGGTATCCTCTTGGAAATATTGCTCAAATCCGGAGCTATCACCTTGCCTCCTGTTAAACCTCACTCCGGGTTTGACTCCACCCGCGCTATACCTTCCTGGTACAAAGAAAATGACTTCTGTAACTTTCACCGCGTAAAAGGACATAGTCATGAAAACTGCAAGATGTTGAAAAACATAGTGCAGGAAATGGTTGATGCAGGGGATATAACCCTCGATAATCCTAATGCCCATGCTAACCGGAATTTGAAAATCTTCAACAAACCATTCCCGAATCACTCTTCTAATAGTAACATAAACCAGGATATCTTAGCCGAGGAGAGTGTTCATGAGATCCATGCAGTCTTCGACTCCCAGCCAAAATCCTCTATTGAGAAAATTTTGAATCAAGGCCTCTTCATCGACACAGGAGCCCGAACCTCCTTCACCCCCATCAAGACAAGGCGAAATCATTCCTTTATCCATACAGGAGTTGACCACTCAAAGTTCTCTTCTCATAGATGGGTCTTCTTACACCACATCCCTACAAGATTGCGAGCGGATGTTATCTAACCTATCTATTTCCCAAACGTCCCCTTCTACCACTCTTGCTGCACAAGAGAAAGGCTCGCCACTCCTTTTGTCATCCTTAGACGAGGAACCTCTTGCATCGACATCACCAAATTCTTTAACCATAACAGATCCTCTCAAACATGCCCTCCTGCCTATTAGTCCTTCATCACCTAAATATTTTCAGCGACCGGTTGATCTCTTAACACCTATTGATACAGTGCCTCATCTACCCCCTGTATCACACTCACAGTGGACCGGAATCACAACCCACCTTTCTTCTATACAAAAGTTCCAATTCACACCTGAATACTGTCATTCTCTAGAAGATAGACGAGTCCTATGGGAACGTTTGAGTACCCCCTGTTCTACTTAAATGCAGATGACCGATCCAGACACCTCTACCATATACCCGAAGTGTTTACAGAAACTCAAAATGCCTATGTACCCATCTCCACCCCCCGCATCTCTACCAAGTATCTCATCCACCTCTATTAGCCTAACCAAATCTTCCCCTACACTTGGGAGCTCACCAATACCCAGTCTAACACACCCACCTAAGCGACTAGATTTATCCAAAAATAAAACCACCCCTCCACTTAGGAGACAAACTCAATCTGTGCCTCTATCACAATCAAAACCATCATCGTCACACCTACCTTCCATATTGGGACCTCATCCTTCCACCTTGCATCAATATATCATACCTCCTGCATTTTCTTTACAATGACCTATGCCTTCTGCACGCATACAGAGATCTAAGGGTATATCAACACTATCATCCCATGTATCTTGTCCACCCATCAACCCTAAACAAATTTCATCATCAAAGGACTTATTTTCCGTCACTCCGCTTTGGCCGCCATTGTTTCCGGATACCACGTTACCTGAAGCCTCATCATCTAACCAGCTAAATGTAGCTCCTGCACCAAAGAAACCACGTTTAGTTAAATACAATTATCAGAACCCTTTGCCTAAACCGCCACCCGCACGAACCAACCATGCCCAAACATTACCGAAACCCGCTCAATCAATACCCTCATCTTCCTCCGATTTTGACCCACTCAAAGGATCTTACGCCAAAATCCTTGCTATATTGGTGGAGAATGCGACCATTTCTCTACCCCCACTTAGACCATATGACCCGTCTAAACCTCAACCTATAGGTTATGATGAGCCTAAAATCTGCGCTTACCACCGCACACCAAGACATGATGTGGAGGGGTGCAAAGCTTTAAAAGCCATCCTTCGTCAGTCACCTCTCTCAGATAGAAAGGTTAAGAAAGACAACTTACGAAGGGAGAGAATTTTAGCTTCAATTCCCTCTTCTATACCACCTGTCCCTGCCTCACCAAGATCTATCATTATTAAAACCCCACCTCTCGAAGCCCATGATTCATCCCTACCATCTTCTTCCTCTTATGTTCACGAGATCAACATGATCAGTGTTGCTACTCGAGCGCAGAAAAGCAATGAGAAAGCTAAAGAAAGCACACCTGCGGCCTCTCTTTCTCCATCTACCATCCCGATCGCACCACCACCTAAAGTGGTTATTTGTGGACCTACCTACCCCGTTTCTAATGGAGTTGCCCACCGAGCTATGATCAAACAGCTTCACCAATCACCTGTAAAAATGACACTATATGATCTCATTCAGACTTCTGAATCTCATCGACAAGCTCTCGTTGAAATCCTCCAAGGGATAGAGGTCCTACCTAATGAAACCTTTCCTGTTGCCTCCATTTTAACACCCAATCACGTTGCTTCTCTCACCAAACAACCTACCGCCTCAACCACTTCTGTCTCTTTACAACAAGATGCTGCTGTCAATTTCTCCGAAGACGAAATTGTTGACTTTGGTACAGAAGATCCTGACCCTGCTCTTTTCATCTCAGCTTACGTCCGGGACATTCGAGTACGTCGTGTGATTATCGATGGGGGCCCTAGTCTAAACATCATCTCTTCAAAAGCCTTCCAACAAATGAATATCCCTTCTAGCTACATGTGTGCCAACCCCATCATGTTGCGGTCATTAAATGATGCTATTACCTCTACCTTAGGCACCGTGATCCTTAACATTCGTGTAGGGCCACGTACCTTACCCGAACTCTTCTATGTCCTTGAGGGAGAGTTCCAATATAATATATTGTTAGGTCGCCCTTGGATCCAGGCTATGGGATGCGTTCCCTCAACCTTACATAGATGCATAAAATTTGAGTACGAGGGGAAGTCCTACACCATAAAAGCTGATCCTCCCCCCTTCAAAACCTGCAATATGTTATATCACCCTAATGATGTACTTGTACCAATCAAGACACCCATTCATCCAACCCAACCATCCACTTCAAACGTGCCTCCACCATCCACCTTAACCACACCTACGCCTTCAACTAATGAAACCACCATTGCAAATACCACTTCCTTCCCCGCAGATAACATCCCAACCTCAGACCCCTTAGTAGATGTTTTTCAACACCTTACTCTGGGGGAGTATCGCCTATATAACATTAGTTCTTTCCATACCCCACAGGAGTACGGATAGCTACATGCACATCCTACCTATGACCGTCGTGTGGGGGAAGTAATCCCCTACGGACCACCTCATTGCCACACCAACCTAACATATGGGGGTGTCGACGCATCTTCCATTACCCCTGAACCTCCTCTTGGTGTGGTTCCCTTCCAATCCGATTTTCAATACCTGACAAATCATCGTTTTTCCTTCACCTTCTTGACTCGCTGTGCTTGGAAAGGCTTTGGTTTTGGTCTTTATGAACAAGGCCGACATACAATCATTCCTGTAACTACACGCAAGCACAATGATCGTAGTGGTCTTGGATTTTCTGGAACACTTACACCAAAGGAACCTCGTGTCAGTTGTCTTCTAGAAGAGGACGATGTCACCCCTACCGAACCATCATCACCCATTTTTCCTTCATCACCCATAGAGTTGATAGATCCCGAATCTATCCCTCCTAACTTTTTTTTTTTCATAAATGCTATCTTCCTAGGTCCTCTCACTTATCAACGTGATAATGAGGACCCCTCTTCTATCCCCCTTCTATATCTAGACATGATTGAAGAGGAATCGCCTTCAATTAATGTTGTTGAGTGCCAGGATGATGACTCCATCCTCACCTATCTTGGCGCGGATGACTCTTATATTCAACGCGCCTTACCATCTGAAACTCAAACCATGTTGAACGAGTCTACTATAGAAATCAATATCCACACAGAGGAGGATCCTCACATTGTGAAGATCGGACAATCCCTTAACGCATCAGAAAAAGTCACCTTTACCACCTTTCTCTGTGCTTGCAACCAAGTTTTCGCTTGGTCCTACGCTGACATGCCAGGAGTTGATCCAGACATCGCTGTCCATAACATTACCCTGAAACCCGATTCCAAGCTAATTAAACAGAAACTGAGAAAAATGCATCCACGCATTGCCCTCTTGGTCAAAGAAGAGCTTCAACGACTCCTTTCTGTTTCCTTCATCCTGCCTATTGACTATCCTCAATGGATTTCTAACATCGTACCTATCACTAAAGTGACGGGGGGACTTCGGATATGCACGGATTTCTGAGATCTTAACCTCGCTTGCCCTAAGGATGACTTCCCCCTACCTAGTATTGACCAACTTGTTGATCTCACTGCAGGCCATGAGATGCTCTCTCTCATGGATGGCTTTTCAGGATACAACCAAATTTTGGTTGCCCCTGCCGATCAACATAAAACTGCCTTCATAACTCCTTGGGGAACCTTCTGTTATCGTGTAATGCCATTTGGCCTTAAGAATGCTGGGTCAACCTATCAACGGGCTATGACCTACATTTTTCATGAAATTATGCACACTATCCTTGAAGATTACGTCGATGATCTTCTGGGCAAATCTAAACATCGTAGTGAACATCTCGATGTTTTAACCATTATTTTTTATCGCTTGTTACAATATTCTGTCTGTCTTCAACCAAAGAAATGTGTCTTTGGTGTCCTTTCGAGAAAACTTCTTGGTTTTATCATCTCTTTGCATGGCATTGTGGTCGACCCATCTAAATTCAAAGCTATCCTAGAAATGCCCCCACCTACTAATCTCAAACAGTTGCATAGTTTACAAGGTAAGCTCCAATCTATCCGGCGTTTCATCTCCCAACTCTCGGATCGATGTCAACCTTTCCATCACCTCCTTAAAAAGGACATTGACTTTCAATGGAGCGAAGAGTGTCACCAAGCCTTTGAAGCTCTCAAAACCTATCTCTTGCAGCCACCCGTGCTTATCCCACCTCAGGATGATCGCCCCTTCTACCTTTATCTTTCCACCACTGACCACGCTGTAGGGGCCATGTTTGCACATCGTGACTTCGAGAATTGAGAACAAGATGTCTATTATATAAGTCGTACTTTGGTGGACTATGAGACTAGGTATACACATGTAGAAAAGTTGTGCCTAGCCTTATCATTCGTGGCCACCAAGCTCCGACACTACCTCCTGAATCACAAAACTTTCATCATCACCAACACGGACCCCATTCATTATATGTATGCCAAACCTCATCTAAACCAACGCATCGCTTGATGGCTTATGCTCCTTACTGACCTCGACCTTGAATTTATACACCAGAAATCTATCAAAGGACAAACCATTGCCGACCAACTCACGGAAGCCCCTCTACCTGGGGCGCAATTTACCAATTTTAATTTCCCCGACGAACTCATCACCACTCTTTCCCTCAGGGAGGAGTCGTATCTAATGACCCTCTTCTTCGATGGATCTAAATGCCAGTGCGGCGGAGGGGCCGGTGTTGTTCTCATTCCTCTCGACGCTGAGCCTATGCCTCTTTCATTCCGACTAGATTTCCCCTGCACTAATAATACAGCGGAATACGAGGCCCTTGTTCTGGGTCTCCAGGTTGCGTTACACTTAGGTGTCAAATCTATCAATATTTTTGGCGACTCTCAATTGGTAGTCAATCAAGTTATGGGCATCTACCAATGCAAAAATGAGGAACTTCAAAAGTACAAACACTATGTGGATTCACTTCTAGCCTTATTTACTCACTATTCTATCCAAACCATTCCCTGCTCCACTAACAAATTTGCGGATACTATGGCTTGCTTAGCCTCGCAAATTCCAGCTTCATCAACTGACTCTGAATTTTTCGTCTTGGTCCAACAACTCTTTGCCCCATCTTACTCAGCCCCGGTTGTCTGTATGATAAATAATGTGTCTACTAATTCGCAAGATACCTGGTATCACCAATTTCATGATTACCTTACAACCTCTGTTCTCCCATCTGACCTTACTAGTACCGGAAAACGCACTTTTCTTAAATGTGTTTCTCGTTATGTCATTATGGGGGGACTCCTTTATAAACGTGGCTTTGATGGCATCCTCCTTCGATGTCTAACCGGCACGGAGGTCACCTATACCATCCAACAGGTTCATGATGGTATTTGTGGTGGACATTTCAGCGGCCTTGCCATGGCCAAACAAATCCTTTTCCTAGGTTATTATTGGCCTACTCTCAATAACGACTGCTGTGAATATGCTAAGCGTTGTGTTATGTGTCAACAACATGCCAACCTTCAACATACTCCTAGCCATCCGCTACAGGTCGCATGAGATCTTTGGCCTTTCTCACAATGGGGTTTAGACATTATTGGTGAGATTCATCCGCCTTCTTCACAACGTCACCAATGGATTATCACAGTAACCGAATATTACACAAAATGGGTGGAGGCTATTCCACTCATTTCAACTAAAAAATAAAAAATTGTAGAGTTCATTAACCACCACATTATCTATCATTTTGGTGTTCCTCATCGCCTGATAACAGATAATGGAAAATATTTTAAAAATAAGTTGTTGCAAGACCTTTGTGAAAACTTTGGTATCAAACTTAGTTTCTCATCACCCTATTATCCACAAGCGAATGGACAAGCCGAATCTTCTAATAAAACCCTAACCAAAATCCTTATGAAAGTTGTCAATGAGTTCAGAAGAAATTGGCATGATCACATCCCCTTTGCCCTCTGGGCTTATCGTACTAGCATTCGTACCTCCACTAATGCCACACCTTTTTCTTTGGTATATGGTACCAAGGTTGTCTTGCCCCTCGAAATAAAAATACCCTCCCTAAGAATATCTCTTCAGGATATTCTCACCAACGATGATTTCTGCCAAGAGCGGTTAGCCCAATTGGAGCTTCTTGACGAGCTTCATCTTACAGCTCTTGATCACCTTCAAATCTATTAAAAACGTATCAAACGTGCTTATGATAAGCAACTTCATGAGCATACCTTTAAGGTTGGTGATCTTGTCCTCAAAGAGAATCAACATGTAACCAAACTAGAAAAGAGCAAACGTGGAAAATTTACTCCCAATTGGATTGGGCCTTACATAATCACTCACACTTATGGATCAGGCACTTATCGTTTAGCTTCGCTTAATGGTAAACCTGAGCCTGAACCCCTTAATTCCTTGCATCTTCGACCATTCTACTATTGAATTTAGTGTTATATCACTTCTTATCTACTTATCGCTCGTCCCTTGAGCTCGTTTACCACCATATACACTTTATTTCCTACATCTCAAAAAAAAAATCAAGCTCACATAGTTTGATTCTCACCTCCCCTTAACGATGCCTTCCCCTTTTTAGTCTAGTCCATGACTTCAAAGTATTAAAATAACACATTCTTATGGGATTTTTCTTGAGTCAAACTTCCTACCAAACTAGATTCTTCATGCCAAAAGGATATCTAGCTATCTAAATTATATATAGATTTCTCCCTCGAAGGACAGCTATATTCCAAACTTTTGCTGCTATTATATATATACTGCTCCCCTGAAGTACAGCTATGCACTAAAACCGCATCTGCTACTATAAATAGACTGCTCCCTTGAAGGACAGCTATACACATTCAGCTTTTATCAGAAGCTTCTCGCATTGATCAGCTTCGTGAAGACCTCAAGAATAATACAATTAATATCCCTTTTAGACTTCCCGCATCGATCAGTCTATATTCAATAAAATAAAGCCACATTCAAAAGATACTTTTGAGTCATGGACTTGTCTATTTAGGATTAGGTTCTCTTTTCGTCAGAACACTCACTTTGTAACAAGTTCTCCGTACCTCAGCTATACCATCCACCTTGCACTTCACCATTTGTTTAAACTCAAGGGACGTGACGTACATCCTGATATATTGTGATCATACAACTCTTTTCACCTATTGACTCCTCGTCTATGCACGGTATCTAAAGGGTTCAAGCTCCTTATACGTTATTATGTGGTTTGTTTAGCTCTTTCCACCTACAGAGCACTTTTTCCTCTTTGACTTGCATCTAGGATTATGTGTTGATTTTAATCAGGACATGGTTCCCTACCACTTGGGTAGGCTAAATTTCGCTTCACTTATACCTATTCCAAAATCACCAATTCCTTACCCACACAAACAACATTACCCTACCAATATTAATATTTTTACCCACCAACAAATTGCCTAACCATACCTAAATTGCCTGAATTCACCTCTCCCTAATCCTAAGGGAGAACTACATTGGTCTGAGGCCCATCCTTGCTTTGTGTAATGGGCTATGTAGGCAGCACATCGGAGACATGGGGTCTCCCAAGGTTAGCTCGACCATCCCCTATCATAACCTATCATGTGTAGTAAATATAAATATTTATGTGTATTTCTATTTAATCACATTCCTCTTTATCCTTTTTTCAAAACAAATAAGGTCAAAATGAAAACATTCTTATTATTATCATAACTCAAATCAACATACATATTCAGTTTTATTTAGATGTTAAACAAATACATCTTCTCTATCATCGACACGCAGGTCGGCATCCTTATTTATTCTTATACCTCGATAACATTTACTTAGACCCTCACGCCTCATCCCGAACTAGGTGATGATCGTGATTGTCGACGTCTCTCGCTGGGCCTCTCTATCCTCAAAGGTACCACGGCTATTGGTACCGCCCACTGATCTTCCAATCTCTCCTGTAACATGTGAATACGCTCCCTCGCATGGAGATATCTTGCCTATAGTCCCTTCGCTCGTGACTCCGCAACCGCTAATAACCCTCTTGTCTCATTCACCTACGTTTGGATCTGATGAACTAAACTCTGCAGACGATCTCTCTCCACTGTAATCACAGCTATGTCAGGACGGTCACATACATCTCATAGTTCTACTACCCACCATAATCTATAGGCCTCTGTCGTTCCTGCATCCATTACCCTACGATCGGGTGCTATCTCCTCTAGCCCTTCTAGAGGTGTTGGTTGGGGAGGTGAGAATGCTGCCTCGGCGTCGATCCTCATATATGGTCTATAAGCCAGTGGTATATCCTGTACAAATCCAAATTGTCGTTGCACGCGATCTGGAGGAATCCTCTCATATTCACCTGGCCTATGCCCCGCAATCCACCTCAATCGCTCTACACCCCTCAACTCTTCAACTATATTCTCTGTTACCATATAGTTCCCGTATGGCCTCCAACAGATATCTGCAATCGTCACCATCTCCCATACCTGCCTATAATACTCAATGTCACCCGTCATAGCCTGGGATCTTGCCTCTTGTTCTGTCTGGACCCATTGTCTGAATCCCAATCTTTGCACTCTGGTCTCTCCTGACTGGATGGGTCGGCCTATTGGTCGCACACAAACAATGTGCTCATAGGCCCAACAATGTAATAAGTATGAACAATCCAGTGTCGTTCTGTGATTTCACCTACAAGCCCATAAACCCCTGTATAGCTCCGCCAAATATGCAGGTGCCCATGCAAAATTCACGTTCCTTTCCATCATTTCCCAGATAACACACATCAATGCTTTTGGAAATCTTCCTCCATCCACCCTCGGTAACGCATAATACCCTACCGCTATCATTAATATCACTGCTAACCTTGTCTCCTCAGGGTGTGCTGCATACATTATACCATACGTAAATGTCAAACCTCGCTGTGTCAAATCTCGTGCGTATGGACCAAATACTGTTGTTATCGCTGCCCGCCCCGCGCTAGGAAATGCCTAATATACTGGTTTTCCTGTAATTGGGAGTCTCAAAATACGGAACACATCTTCCAATGTCACTGTCATCTCCCTTGTTGGCAGATAGAAGGTATTCTTCTCTGGATTCCATCTCTCAATCAACGCCTACAACATAGCATGGTTATGTGCGATTCGTGAATAATAGCGGATTCCACTTAACCCCAAACGATTTATCAATGTCCATTCAGCTGGTGTTACATCCACTCAGATTCGTGACAACAGCGCTGGCACACTATCATTCATCCTCAACCCTACCTCTGCCTACATATGTCAAAACAACAAATAACCATTCAATCCATCAAATCCCCAAGGGTTTTTTCTCACATTCTGGAAATTCCTACAGCAACCGGTATCGGTTATAGCTAACCGGTACCGGTTCAGTAACTGCTATCGGTTACTGTTACTTTCATACAGCCTACCTAAACACACCACCTACGACAATAATTTGATCGTTTATCCCTCTCTGTACATACAGACATACCCGAAACCCCTGATTACCTACCCCATCACACTCACCTCATCTATAACCCTTGCTATCATGTTTTCTTTCTCATATCTACCCACTTAATCTCCCTCATCCTATTTACAAAACATGCAAAAATCAAATTACAACCAAAACGTTTACCTCTTGGGCTGCAGCAGCTTAAGGTGGAACTTGTCTTCCCTCTCGTCCCTGCCTGTGGGATGCTTCTCCTTGTTCAGCCATGCTCACCACCCTCTCTTCAAATATAGCTTGTATTTCTGCCCTCTTGATCTCAGCCCACACTCATGTTACCTGTCTCTTTCCTCCTTATTACTTAATTCTCTCATGCAATTATCTGTCTCAGTCGTCAAAAAAGCGTCACATTCGCGTATTTAACTTCTTGCATGGCTCCCAAAATAAGAACTTAAGTTGACACCCAAGCTTTTCTATTTTTAGAAAAGCTCATACTTGAATAACCGGTATCGGTTATGTAACCGATATCGGTCTATCATCTACCGACATCGGCTATCTAACCGATATCGGTTATATACCTACCTTTTTTCAATATAGTTCTTTTCTTTATTTTCTACCTAATTTTTTGTGGTGCCCGCCTCTTTTTCCTGCATAACAACACCGTTATCTATAATATTTTCATCAAATCCACATCTCATTACAATTTCATCAACATCATCTATCTATATTACAAAAACAAACAAGCCATCAACTAACGATATCAAAAGCCATCAATCTATACACCATTTGGATCCAACTCACCAGCTACATACATTCAATTTCACAAAACCAGTGACAAAACATACAACATTTCACAATATAACATGTCATCTATATATACAAAAGACATCAACATCATCAATATATCAACCATATGGATCAAATTCATCATATATTATATACCGCAAACCATCGACAAAACACTTAAAACATTTTAAAACACAACATGTGGGTCAAAATCATCATATCTATATATCCAAAGTTTCAAATATATACAATGTGCCCTACAAAGGGGCCTCTGTGATCTCATAATACAACAAAGTTGGCACGCAGGCCGCAATAACTGTCAATAATCTCGACTCGGCTCGCAGGCCAGTCTCTCATATCAAAAACATACTTAGCTCACAGACTGGTATCAACTGTACAACCCGTACTCGGCTCGTAGGCTGGTATATACAATAAATGAATAAATGAATACATCATATGTAGGCACGCAGGCCTCTATAAACATAACCGGTTCGCAGACCGGTGCCCATATCCAATATACAAATACAACAAAAATGCAGGGATCCCTCAGCTCTCCCCACTGCCCTCTGCACCTCTCCCTGCTGGTCCCTGTGCCGCCTCTTGCCTCCTGCCTGTAACAGACCCATCGGCTGTGGCTGCACCACCCTGGGATCTCTGGCTCTGTGAGGTCTCAGCCCTATATGCCGCATATGGCTGATACTCAGCTCCGGTACCATCAAGGACATCCTGATAATACCGGGCCTCCGCTCTCGCCTCCATATAGCGGGCCCGTGCTACTGTGGATGCTGGGGCTGGTCCCCCGACTCCCAAAAGTAATGGCCCCTGCCCTGCTAGTACACCCTGTGCCTATAGTGGCGCCTGTACCTGTGCCTGTGGTGGCACCGGTGCCTGTACCTATGCCTGTGGCGGCACCTGTGGCTGTGCTGCTGCCTGTGTAGCTACCTAGGGCTATGGCTGTGCTGCTGGTGGTGGTGGTGCATGTGCCTGTACCTGAGCCTAGGCTAGCTACCCATATAAGACACCTATCTGTGCCTGTGCAGCAGCAAGCTGCCCCTGTAATAACTATACCTGGCCCCTGAGCTGGTCCCTCTCTGCTGTCACAGCCGCCAAGTTTGGTTGTGCGAGCTGTGCTACCCTCGCTGCTCTCTGACCAGCCCACCAAACCATAAATGCTCCCGTGCAGCCAGCTTCATCCACGGTATCATCTGCAAGCCTCTCAGCTACCCAATCTGGGTCCACGGGCTGTGGTACAGGTAGTGGGGCCTCTACATCATCCCTCCGGTACTGAGGGAAGGGAGGTGGCTCATCCTGTCATAGCCCCATCTGCCGGCGTACCCTCTCCAGGGGTATCCTCTCATACTCTCCCGGCCTCCGTCCTGCTATCTAGAAAGTGTACTAGATCAAGCGTAACTGTAATCGGGCTCCACTGCGAGGGTGATGACCTCTGTAAGGTCTCCATACAATATCCAACGCTGTCAAGCCCTCTAATAAATTCCGGTAATATGTCACATCTCGTCTAGTGAAAGCACTGCTCGTGGCTGACCCATGACCCCCAACCACCTCTGAAAACCATAGATGTAGATGACCTGTGGCCCTGGCTACTGGGGCAGTCCCTACTGGTCTAATGCATATGATATGCGCATATGCCCAACAGTGCAACAAAAACGTCGAGCAAATCCCGAATCGCCTCATCCGGCGATAGCCCCACAGCTCTCGGTATAACTACACCAGGTATACTGGTGCCCAAGCATAACATGTGTGCTCCTCGACCATCTCATGTAACACCCCCATCAAGCGCCCATGGAAAGCGGCCTCCCTCTGAGTCCGGGAGGGCGAAGCAGGTGATCCCGATCATCATCAGCACGGTAAGCCGTGTCTCATGGCTGGTGGGCATGGTACATATCCCCATACGTGATGCTCGCACTGTGATAAGTTATAGTAGCGTAGCTGCATCCCCAAATATGTGTAGGATGCTATCCATGGCAGTCTCTGCGTCCACCTGAAAGACTGCCTCTCCATCAATTGGTAATCGAAGGATGCGATACACATCCTCCAATGTGATGGTCATCTCTCTAGTTGGGAGATGGAACACATTGGTCGCCGGATCCCATCTCTCGATGAGGGCGACCATCAAATTGTGATCCCTATCAATTGCTCTGTAACGCTGGACTCCGCCAAGTCCCACCTCGCGCATGATGGCCCAGTGTGCTGCGGACACGTGTGGTCGCATCCGTCCCAACAGTGGGGGCATCCTGTCCCGCATCGTCAGCTGCTGACGTGCCTATAAAAGCAACCCACTAGTATTAGCCCTACTCTTTATCAACACCAATCTACTTTAACCCTCTATACCCCCTTTTTTATCCCCCTGACCACACCTCGACTCTCATAACAAACCCCTCTATGCCAACGCGTATCTTACCCTAAAAACCTCTACGCTATCCCCCTCCCTCTTCACACCCAAACAAACCACCCAAACCATACCAAAACACCCCCACCACAACCCTAACCATACTAAAACACCCAAACCATACCAAAACACCCCCACCACCACCCAAACAATACCACAACACTCCTACCACAACCCAAACCATACCAAAACTCCCCCACCACAACCCAAACCATACCCAAATCACATCCAAAAACTCAAAACAACAACACAACCTAACCCATACTCAAACAACCCAAACCATGCCCAAATACCCAAACCACATCCAAAAACTCAAAACAAAACCACAACCCAAACCAACAAATTGAAATAAACCTAAGTCAGGACCGGTACCGGTCACTTATGACCGACACCGGTCCTCTCCACCGACGTTGGTCAACGCTATACGACCGACACCGGTCACCCACAGACCCACCCTACCCCTTAAATTTCACGACCGATGCCGGTCACTTAGCGACCGACATCGGTCACTGGAAAATTGCCGAGCCGAACCCGATGCAGCTACCCAATTCAATTTTTTCCCTATTTCTCCCTATATACCCACCCAATCACCCTAAAAACCTACCCACCTAGCCGCCTTGGCCTATTTAACCTATCTACCCTCTCCTTTTTTCAAATCATTTCCATTTATTCATTATTTTATCAAAATCTAACATTCCTACCCAAAACCCAAATACAGCATAATATACTCAAATCCACACAATGAGGGGTTTCGAACCTACCGGTACAACGACACGTCGTCGTGGTGGGATAGGTGGTGGTGGTCCAGCTGGTCTAGCACCTCCTGCTCCTCCTGGTTGTTCCATGGCTCTCACTCTCCTCTGCTGGGTCCTCCACCAATCAATTGCTGCCTCCTACTCAATCGGGCCCACTAACCACTCACTCCCCCACTCAAATAGTGCCACCTCAGCTCAACAAATGCTCCAATCTCAATACTCCACCTCAGACAACTCAAATTGGTTTTTTCAAATTGCAAATGTGACAATGACAGGTCGTATGTTTTTTTCTTTTTATAGGTTTTTGACCTATAACTGATATTTGGGTTATATTGTGCCCTAATGAACCGGTATCGGTCACCTAACCGATACCGGTCATAGCTAACCGATACCGGTTTTGTCCTTATTCACCCAATTTCTGCCCTTATTTACTAATCACCCTTTCTCACAATATCGCCTATATCCACCTTTGCTGAAAACCCTTTGTTACCTTCATTTTACCCGAAACAAGGCCACAACCAACCCATTTGGCCCGACCCAAGGCCGCAACCAACCTATTTGGCCCAACCCAAGGCCACACCCAACCACTTGGCCCGACCCAAGGCCGTAACCAACCTATTTGGCCCGACCTAAGGCCGCACCCAACCATTTGGCTCGACCCAAGGCCGCAACCCACCTATTTGGCCCGACCCAAGGCCACAACCCACCTATTTGGCCCGACCCAAGGCCGCACCTAACCATTTGGCCCGACCCAAGGCCGCACCACTCAAATACATCACCCAACATCAACAACATCCAATTCTATCCACCCATCATGTAGCTTTTTGTTCACCCAAGCTCACCTGTTCGTGTTTTAGCATGATTAGGGTCCTTGACTTGATCTGTCGACCAACTTTGCCTAGACCTAGACCGTGACGTTTATCTCAACCAAACCAACCATTTGGTACTGCCGAACATGCCTAAATATTCCTGTACCTTACCCGTTATATCCCCTGGAGCTACTTCCTATGCCTTGGATACCAGGATTATATCACCCTTGTTTGGATAAACTATCGACCTTTACCTATGAATTGTTGGTTTGCTCTTCAAATCATATACCCTGATCGCACTACTGCATTTCAACATGCGTCTGCTTCTTTGGACCTACCCCACCATCTCACCATCATCTCCACACCATTTACCCTTTATCAACCCTATCCCTGATTTCACGCTACCTCAATCTGTGATAGATTTGAGGGGGATTACCTGTACCCTTAACAGGGGTAACCACTTCATATTATTGTCCGTGCAGCTTTACAAAACAAGCTACACGACAATAAGGGGCTAATGTAGACACCAAATTTGTGTCTTACGACCCCCTGTGACCCGCATCCCATTTCGCAACCTAACCTCATCACCTAAACCTTACACAATTATTTATTAATTACCTTATAATTAATAAATCCACGTCGCCTTACCTGCCACCTCATTTTACCACCTCATCATGACCTAGCCCTAACCCTAAACTAACCTAATTAAGACCTATGACTTGGTCTAGACTCACACCCATGACTAATGCCTCCTTACTCGCACCCAAAACCGACCTTGTAGCTACTTGACCAAGCCCGCAACTAATCCCTCGGGAGAAAAGCAGGGAAAGTTGGCTATTTTACTAAAAATAGCCCACTTTTTCCTAACCGATACCGGTTCCTACTCGACCACCTTCGGTTACGTAACCACCATCGGTTCCCTGTAAATGACCTTCCCTAATCAGAAACAAGGGTCAAAGGATTTTAGGAGGATTTGGGATCATTAGAAGTGATCAAAGAAATCTGGATTTTACTTGGCTAAGCAGAGACAAGTGAGGAAACAAGAAGAGTTTACAGAGAAGGACATCAAGCCCAAGACTACAACTGCACAACCAGAGCCCTGTGACACTCAGCTGATCATCGGGAGGGAGATATCTCATCTTTTGATCGTCAGGCCATCCTACTTGAGTTCTGCCTTTGTCATCACAGTTCTTGGACCTGCATCCTCGTCAATAACCAGTAAGTAGTATCTTGCATGTTCTCTTTGATAATACTTCTTAGAATTTTGAATCACAGCCGTCATAAACCTATTCCCAGATCTACTACCCAGCCGCACATTACATCTAACTATCATTTTTCCACCCTCTCATCACCCCGTTACCTAATCCTACTCATTTACTAGCCTTACAAACAACACAATCACCTTACAACCACCCTTACAAACATAGCCCCTACCGATATCGGTTAGCAGGAACTGGTATCGGTTATCATGACTCAAAACCAGAAACCAACCTTTCCCCCTACCTGTTTCAACGAAGCAATTAAATTGGTATTTTACAATCTTTCGTGTTAATTCATATTAACAGGGGAACTGACCACCTTCGAAAGGAAGTTTTAACATTTCCTGGGCCCAAGGAAGTTCTCTCATTTATTGTCTAATCAAAATCTTGTGGTCTTGTATTATTATTTGCAGGTAGTCCTTCCAAGACAAAAAGGAGTTCTTCGCAATCAACCTGATCTCTCTCTACGGTACGTGCACACCATCTCGACGTTCAACAGGTATCCCTCCTAGCCCTAACCCTTATCTATTTCTAAAAGGAATGAAAGGATAGAAACAACTCTATTCCCAAAAGCTGAAACATTCCATGTGAAACAGCCACCCTGAGCAGGGTGGCGGTCCTTTACGCATTTTCTAGAATGTTCTTTTGACATAACGCATGCAAAAATCAACGTTTCACCAGCTTTCCTTGCCGACTTAAGATTGCATTTATGTTTTTGGTCCCCTGGAATAGTGTTTTTCCTTTGTTTATTGTTTAGGAGTTCAGTTTGGTTTTGATCTTTGAGTGTTTGAATTCCTATAAATGAATGGCTTGTGCTTAAACAAATGGTCTGCCCCTCATTCACTTTCATGCTCTCTTTTCATAGTTTAGTCTTTTATTCTTTTTAGAAGCCATAGTTTTGGTTATCTACAGGCTTAGTTAGCATTGTTCAACTGTTGGTAAGCCACATATCCAGCTTGTTCAAACAGTGTTGTTGTTTTATCTAATCCATTAGAGTAGAATAGCTTAGGAAGCCATTAAAGTTGCAGGTTTTGCTCCTCAAACAAGATAGTTTTCAGGTTCTGGATGCTTCATGTTACATGACTTGCAATAGATCCCGCTAGGAATTGCATAAGCCAAGCTCTGTACTTTTGCGCTATCCCTCTCCTACCCACGCTTTATTCATTCAATGTCCCAAGCTGCCTTTATCTCAATATCTACTTCTGTTGATGCTAGCATTACACGCTTTTCTGGATTCACGTGAACACGAAAGAACGAGGAGATCACACTGAGGGGGCAAGATCACACACACCATCGGATTTGCCACTGTTCTGCGGAATCTAGGTTCCATCTTTCAAAGTTTTAGTTAGAATCATATCAAATAAAGTAGTTAATTGCTTTATTTCAGTTAATTCTACTCTCGATATTTCTAGGGAAGCTGTGGGGATTGATAGTTTCTGAGAAACTATGATTCACTCCTCACTTCTGAGGTATGATCGAGAATCTTGCAAATAGATTAGTTATTTCATTGTTTAGAATAGATCTACAAACTGCACAGACAAATGGCTACACTCGGTCATTTTGTTTGTTTTAATTATTAGTTTAGCTGTCAATTCTAAATATTTTAAATAGTTGCTTTCTTAAATTCATATAAATCATCAGAAAATACAAAAAGAAGTCATATATGCTATAAACATATTTTGTATACTCTAGAGTTCACTTTATTACAGTTTGTTTATATTTTGCTTTTGCATGACAATTACGGGACCCAGGGAGCCCAGAAAATACGTTTTCGAGCCAATCGTGCCTCAGCCAAATCTAATAACAGCAATAAATGATATTGACCAGAATCTTAGAATCCAAGTCTTCTAAGCAACAGCAGATTTCCAGCAGATCAGATCTCAGTTAAGAGGATTAAACATAGAAGACGACCAAGCACATACATTTTGGTCAAATCAGCCAAACTATAGATTACCCTAGAAAAATATCCACATGACTGTAGAAGGGTTTGAAAGAGAACAAAAATTCAGGTGTGATCCTTTAGATCCACAACCAGACGCAGGAGACACCCTCACGGACATAGATACTGGCCTAAGAATCCAGGTTGCAAGAACAACTGTGAGGTATTCTGAGAAGATCGCACAACTGTTGATTCTAAACATAGAAGCTGAAAAAGCGTATGATTATTGGATACTAGGGATCGGGACTTGATTCCACATATGACTATAGCTGGTCCACAACAAACACGAATCTACGGTTGTGACCCACAAATACCGCAGCCCAACGAATCCATAAGAGAATTAGACATAAACAGTGACCTACGCACACTAGTATTTCAGTCTACTCCACTTCCACCTATTATCATCGAACAATTATCCTTGCTGGACACAACAGCTAACAAAGCTAGAGAATTCTGGACCAGGCCGGAGAACCGTCTATAGAGTTGACTATATTTACCATCCACCATATGACCCTATCCGGAGAAATACATGAAACTATACCAGGTCATTTTCCACGCATTCCAAAACCCATAGATCAAATCACGCCAGAGCTCGATATTGATTGGGGCCTTCGAGCAGACATCCTTGCTGACCGATCTATCACACCAGTCTAGGTTAGAAGGGCCTTCTTTGCCTTAGATTCGCAGATTCCATTAGTGCATGTCGAAGACATCAGACTGCCTAACTAGTCGATCTATATACCACACGTATTCCATCCCCACCAGCTGTCCCGGCACGACCTCGGGAGGTTGGGTATGCGGAAGAGTTACCTGTAGATTCCCACACTCGCTTGTCACTTTTCCAGCATACAGCCGCCCTTGGATCCGAGATATGGGATGCGTTCCCTCCACCTTACATAGATGCATCAAATTTGAGTATGAGGGGAAGTCATACACCATAAAAGTTGACGCTTCCCCTTTCAAAACCTACAATATGTTATATCGCCCTAATGATGTTCTTGTACTAGTCAAGGCACCCATTGATCCAGCCCAACCATCTACTTCAACCACGCCTCAACCATCCTCCTTAACCACACTCACACCTTCGACCAATGAAACCACCACCGCGAATACTACTTCGTTCCCCGCGGACAACATCCCAACTTCAGATCCCTTGGTAGATGTTTTTCAACGCCTTACGCTGGGGGAGTACCACCTATACAACGTTAGCACCTTTCATACCCCGTAGGAGTATGGACAATTACATGCGCATCCTACCTACGACCGTCGTGTGGGGGAGGTGATCTCCTACCCACCACCTAATTGCCGCACCAACCTAACGTATGGGGGTGTCGATGCATCCTCTGTCACCCCTGAACCTCCCCTTGGTGTGGTTCCCTTCCAATCTGATTTTCAATATCTAACCAACCGTCGTTTTTCCATCACTTTCTTGACACGCTGTGCTTGGAAGGGTTTTGGATTCGGTCTTTATGAACAAGGCCGACATACGATGATTCCCGTAACTACCCGCAAACACAAAGATCGTCGTGGTCTTGAATTTTCTGAACCACCTACACAAAAGAAACCTCATGTCAATTGTATCTAGGAAAACAATGAAGTCACCCCTTCTGAACCATCATCACCCATTTTTCCATCTTCACCCACAAAATCGATAGACCCGGAATCTATCCCTCCTAAATTTTTTTTTGTGAATGCTATCTTCCTGGGTCCTCTCACTTATCAACACAATAGTGAAGACCCATATTCTCTCCCCCTTTTGTATCCAGACATGATCGAAGAAGATTCGCCTTCAATTAATGTTTTGGAGTGCCAGGATGATGATTCCATCCTCACCTACCTTGGTGTGGACGACTCTTATATTCAACGTGCCTTACCATCTGACACCCAAACTATGTTGAATGAATCGACTATAGAAATCAACATCAACATGGAGGAAGATCCTCACATTGTAAAGATCAGACAATCTCTCGATGCATTAGAACAAGCCGCCTTCACTACCTTCCTCCGTGCCCGCAATCAAGCTTTTGCTTGGTCCTACGCCGACATGCCAGGAATCGATCCTGACATTGCTATACATAACATCACTCTGAAACCAGACTCTAAACTAGTTAAATAGAAACTAAGAAAAATACATCCACGCATTGCCCTCTTGGTGAAAGAAGAGCTTCAACGCCTCCTTTCTGTTTCTTTCATCTTACTTATTGATTATCCGCAATGGATTTCTAATGTCGTACCTGTCACTAAAGCGATGAGGGGACTTCAGATATGTACGGATTTTTGGGACCTTAACCTCGCTTTCCCAAAGGATGACATCCCCCTACCTAGCATTGATCAACTTGTTGATCTCACTGCGGGCCATGAGATGCTTTCTCTCATGGATGGCTTCTCGGGATACAATCAAATTTTGGTAGCCCCGGCCGATCAACATAAAACCACCTTCATTACCCCCTGCGGGACCTTCTACTATCGTGTCATGCCATTCAGCCTTAAGAATGCTGGTGCGACCTATTAACGGGCTATGAATTATATTTTTCATGACATTATGCACACTATCCTCGAGGATTATGTCGATGATCTTCTTGGAAAACCCAAACATCACAGTGAACATCTCGATGTTTTAACCATTATTTTCGATCACCTGTTACAATACTGTGTTCGTCTTTAACCAAAGAAATGTGTCTTTGGCATCCTTTCGGAAAAACTCCTTGGATTTATCGTCTCTTTGCGTGGCATTGAGGTCGACCGAGCTAAAGTCTAAGCTATCCTAGAAATTCCCCCACCCACTAACCTCAAACAATTGCGTAGTTTGCAGGGCAAACTCCAATCTATCCGGCATTTCATTTCACAACTCTTGGATCGATGTCAACCTTTCCATCATCTCCTTAAAAAGGACATTGTTTTTCAATGGAGCGAGGAGTGCCAAAAATCCTTTGAGGCTCTTAAATCTTATCTCTTGTAGCCACCCGTGCTTGTCCCGCCTCAGGAAAATCGCCCTTTCTACCTTTACCTTTCTACCACCAACCATGCTATAGGAGCCATGCTCACACATCGTGACTCTGAGCATTGAGAACAAGTAGTTTATTACATAAGCCGTACTATTGTGGATTACGAGACTAGGTATACACACGTAGAAAAGTTGTGCCTAACCCTATCATTTGTGGCCACCAAACTCCGACATTACCTCTTGAATCACAAATTTTTTTTCATCACCAACGCTGACCCTATACATTATATGTACACCAAACCTCATCTAAACCAATGCATCACCCGATGGCTTATGCTCCTCACCGACCTTGACCTTGAGTTTGTACACCAGAAATAAGTCAAAGGACAAACTATCGTAGACCAACTCGCGGAAGCCCCTTTACTTGGGGAACAATTTACCAATTTTATTTTCCCTGATGAACTCATCGCAACTCTTTCACTTATTGATGTGTCGTATCCAATGACCCTCTTCTTCGATGGATCTAAATATCAGTGTGGTGGAGGGACAGGCGTTGTTATCATTCCTCTTGAAGGTGAACCTATGCCTCTTTCATTCAGGCTCAATTTCCGCTGCACTAATAATACAGCGGAATACGAGGCCCTTGTTTTGGGTCTCCACATTGTGTTACACTTAGGTGTGAAGTCTATTAACATTTTCGGCGACTCTCAATTGGTAGTAAATCAAGTCACTGGCATCTACCAATGTAAAAATGAGGAACTTCAAAAGTAAAAACATTATGTGTATTCACTTTTGACCTTATTTTCTCATTATTCTATCCAAACCATTCCTCGCTCAACTAATAAATTTGCACATACTATGGCTTGCTTGGCCTCGCAAATTCCGGCCTCACCAACTGACTCAGACATATTTGTCTTGGTCCAACAACTCTTTGCCCCATCTTAGTTAGTCCCAGATGTTTGTATGGTAAATAAGGTATCTGCTGATTCGCAGGATACCTGGTATCACCAATTTCACGACTACCTTACAACCTCTGTTCTACCACCTGACCTTACTAGTAATGGAAAACATGCTTTTCTTAAAAATGTTTCTCGTTATGTCATCATGGGGGGACTCCTCTATAAACGTGGCTTCGATGGTATCCTCCTTCACTGTCTAACCGGCGTTGAAGTCGCTCATACCATCCAAAAAATCCATGATGGACTTTGTGGCAGGCACTTTAGCGTCCTCGCCATGGCCAAGCGGATCCTTCGCCTAGGATATTATTGGCCTACTCTTAATAAATACTGCTGCAAATATGTTAAGCGTTGTGTTATGTGCCAACAACATGCCAACCTTCAACATACTCCTGGCCACCCGTTACAGATCGCATGAGATCTTTGGCCTTTCTCACAATGGGGTTTAGATCTTATTGGCGAGATTCACCCACCTTCTTCGCAGCGTCACCGTTGGATCATCATGGAAACCGAATATTACACTAAGTGGGTGGAGGCCGTTCCACTCATTTCAACCAAAAAAGATAAAATCGTTGAGTTCATCAATCATCACATTATCTTTCATTTTGGTGTTCCTCATCGCCTAATAATAGATAATGGAAAATCTTTCAAAAATAAGCTGGTACAAAATCTTTGTGACAATTTTGGTATCAAAATTAGCTTCTCATCACCATACTATCCACAAGCAAATGGACAAGCCGAATCTTCTAACAAAACCTTAACCAAAATTCTCATGAAAGTCATTAACGATTCTAGGAAAAACTGGCATGATCACATCCCCTTTTCCCTTTGGGCTTATCGTACCAACATTCGTACTTCCACTAATGCCACACCATTCTCTCTGGCGTATGGTACCGAGGCTGTCTTGCCTCTCGAAATACAAATCCCTTCTCTCAGAATATCTCTTCAGGATATTCTCACCAATGATGACTTCCGCCAAGAGTGGTTAGCTCAATTGGAGCTTCTTGACGAGTGTTGTCTTACAGCTCTTGACCACCTTCAAATTTACCAAAAGCACATTAAGCATGCTTATGATAAGTGAATTCATGAGCGTACCTTTAAGATTGGTGATCTTGTCCTCAAAGAGAATCAACATGTAACCAAACTAGAAAGGAGAAAATACAAAAAAATTTCTCCTAATTGGATTGGGCCTTACATTATCACTCACACCTACGGATCATGTACTTATCGTTTAGCTTTGCTTAATGGTAAACCTGAGCTTGAGCCCCTTAATGCCTTGCATCTCCGACCATTCTACTGTTGAATTTAGTGTTACATAACTTCTTATCTACCTTGCGCTCGTCCCTTGAGCTCATTTACCGTCTCATACACCTTGTTTCGTGCATCTCAAAGTAGAATCAAGCTCACATGGTTTGATCATCACCTCCTCTTAAAGATGCCTTCCCCTTTTTAGTCTGGTCCATGACTTAAAAGTTTCAAAATAACAAGTTCTCAATTATATAATTCTGTGATATTCTTGAGTCAAACTTCCTACAAAACTAGATGCTTCATGCCAAATGGACATCTAGACCTCTAAGCTCTAAACTAGACTGCTCCCTCGAAGGAAAGCTATGTGCAAAGCCGCATCTTCTATTATAAAATAGACTGCTCCCTCGAAGGACAGCTATGTGCAAAGCCGCATCATGTTACTATAAGTAGACTGCTCCCTTGAAGGAAAGCTATACAAACTCAACCTCTATCAAAAGCTTCTCGCATTGATCAGCTTCGTGAAGACCTCAAGAACAAAAAAATGCATATCCCATATAGACTTCCTGCATCGATCAGTCTATATCCAGAAAAGTAAAAGCAGTATTCAAAAGCACTTTTGATTCATGGACTTGTCTATTTAGGTTTGAATTTATTTCGTCAGAATAATCACCTTATAACAAGTCCTCTACGCCCGAGCTATACCATCCACCTCACCTCACCATTCTTCAAAACAACAACACTCAAGGGACATTCCGTATAACCGATATATTGTGATTATACAACTCTCTTCACCTATTGACTTCTCACCTATGCAAGGTACCTAGGGATTCAAGCTCATCCTATGATAATACATGGTTTGTTTAGCTCTTTCCAACTATGGGACACTTTGGCCTCTTTTACCTGAATCTAGGATTATGTGTTGACCTTAATTAGGACACGGTTCCCTAATTCTTGGGTAAGACAACTCTCGCTTCACATATACCTTACCAACTCCAACAACCTTACCCTACCAATATCAAAATTTTTACCAACCAACAAATTGCCTAACCACAACCAAATTGCCTGAATTCACCTCTCCTTGGTCCTATGGGAGAACTACATCGGTCTGAGGCCCCTCCTTACTTTGTGTAATGGGCTATGTAGGTAACACTTAAGAGACATGGGGTCTCCCAAGGTTAGCTCGACCATCCCCTACCATAACCTATCATGTGTTGTGTTTCACTTAAAAATATAAATGTTTTCACATATTTATATTGATAACACTCACCTTTGTCCTTTATCAATCCAAACATTCAAAACAAAAACATTCTTATTATTATCATAAACTCAAATCAACATACATATTCAGTTTTATTTAGATGTTAAACAAATACATCTTCTCTATCATCGACGCACAGGTCGGCATCCTTATTTATTCTTCTATCCCTATGAAATTCACTTAGACCCCCGCTCCTCTTCCCGAACCAGGAAGTGATGGTGATCGTCGACGCCACTCACCTGGCCTCTCCATACTCAAAGGTACCATTGCTATTGGTTCCTCCCACTGATCCACCAATCTCTCCTGTAACATACGAATCTGCCCTCTCGCGTGGCGGACTCTTACCTCTAGTCTCTCTACCTGAGACTGCGAAGCCTCTAACAATCTTGTGGTCTCGTTCAACTATTTTTGAAGCTGGTGAACTAAACCCTGCAGGTGGTCTCTATCCGTGGTAATCACAGCTATATCAGGATGATCGAATCTCTCATATGTATCTCGCAGCTCTACTACCCACCATAATCTATAATGTTGCATGTCTCTAAAAATAAGAATCTAAAATCACCTCCCAAGCTTTTCTATTTTTAGAAAAGCTCATTTTTAACATAACCGATGTCGGCTATTTAACCGGTATCGGTCAATAGTGACCGACATCGGTTATCTGACCGATATTGGTCAACCTATACCTACTTTGATTATATCCATGCCTTCTCTTTGTCTTTTGCAAAATTTTGGCCGCGCCCGCCTCTTTTCCCTGCATAATGACATCACTATCAACATCCATCATCATAATAAACATCAACATTTCAAAACATATGCATATCATCAAAACATCATTAACATCATCTATATATATACATCACATTCCATTACCATCGACAAAACACATACAACATTTTAATAAATGCATCAAATCAAACATTATACACACCATGTGGATCAAACTCATCATCTATATATATCCTCAAAATCAATTTCAAACAATATACAACTTGCCTTGCATGGGGTCTCTATCATCCAAAACACAAATTTGGCACGCAGGCCACTATCTCTGTCAAAATCTCGACTTAGCTCGTAGGCCGGTCTCTCATGTCAAAAATATACTCGGCTCGCAGGCCGGTCTCAACTATACAAAATGTACTCGGCTCACAGGTCGGTATATACAACAAAAATGAATACATAAATCCTATGAGGACACGCATGCCTTTATATACACACTCGGTTCGTAGACCGGTGTCTCTATCAACAAATCCTCTATCGAATCAACAAAACCCATCTCTACTCCTGGGGTGACTCAGCTCTCTTCCCCTCCCTCGGCTCGTCTCTCGGCTAGCCCCTGTGCCAGATCTCACCTCATACCCATCACTGACCCACCGGCTGTGGTTGTGGCCCCCTGTGACCTATGACTCCGGGATGTCTCAGCTCTATGAGCTGCATATGGCTAATACTCTGTACCGGTACCATCTAGTACGTCCTGATAATACCGGGCCTCCACTCTCACCTCCATATACCGAGCCCGTGCCACCATGGCTGGTGGGGCTGGTCCCCCGGCTCCTAATAAAAGTGGACCCTGACCTGCCTGTATGCCGTGTGCCTGAGGCTGTACCTGCGCCTGTGCTTGAGGCTGTACCTACACTTGTGCCTGAGGATGTACCTATACCTGTGCCTGTGCCTATGCCTGAGGATGTGCATGTTCCTGTGCCTGTACTTGTGCCTGTACTTGTGCTTGGGCCAACTGCCCCTGTAGCACTCTGATCTGTGCCTGTGCAGCAGCCAACTGCCCCTATAATAATTGCACCTAACCTAAGAGACGGTCCCTCTCTGCTATAACAGCTGCCAAATCTAGCTGTGCAGGTTGTGCTCTCATGGCTACCCTCTGCCCTGCCCACCAAACCAAAAATGAACCTGTAACACTGGCATCGTCCACCGTATCATCAGCCAGTCTCTCTGTTACCCAGACTAGGTCCACTAGCTGCGGTACCAGCAGTGGTGCCTCTACATCCTTCCTCCGGTACTATGGGAAGGGAGGTGGCTCATCCTGTCGTAGGCCCAACTGTCGTCGTACCCTCTCTAGGGGAATCCACTCATACTCCTCGGGTCTCCGTCTAGCTATCCAGAAGATGTACTAGATCCATCGCAGTTGTGCTCAGGCTCCTCCACGGGGCTGATGGCCTCTGTATGGCCTCTATATAATATCTAGTGTGGTCAGGCCCCCTAACATATACCTGTAATATGTGACATCTCACCCTGCGATAACTGCTCGTGGCTAGCCCACGACCCCCAACCACCTCTGAAACCCATACCTATAAACTACCTGTGGCCCTGGCTACTAGGGTAACCCTACTGATCATAAACATACGATATGCTCGTAGGCCCAGCAGTGTAACAAGAATGTCAAACATATCCCGAATCACCTCATACAACGATAGCCCCAGAGCTCTCTATATAGTTGCACCAAATACACCGGTGCCCATACATAGTAGGTATGCTCCTCCACCATCTCATGTAATACTCCCATCAGAGCCCGTGGGAAGCGGCCTCCCTCTGAGTCAGGGAGGGTGAAGCAGGTGATACCAATCATCATCAGCATGGCAAGCCGTGTCTCCTGTCGATGTGCACAATACATATCACCGTAGCAGATGCTCGCACTATGGTACGTAATCAATGGGGTTGCATCCCTGAATACCTACAGGATGCTATCCATCGTTGTCTCAGAATCCACCTGGAACACCGCCTCACCTATGATCGGCAGTCTCAAGATGTGATACACATCCTCTAACGTGACTGTCATCTCTCCAGTAGGGAGATGGAAGACATTGGTTGTCGGATCCCATCTCTCGATGAGGGAAACCATCAGGATGTGGTCCCTATCCACAACCCTATACCTCTGGACTCTACCAAGTCTAACCTCTCGCATGACTGCCCACTGCGCTGCAGTCACATGTGGCCACATCCGCCCCAGTAGAGGTGGCATCCAATCCCGCATCGTTAGCTGCTGGCGTGCCTGCAAAAACAACCCACTCCATCAGGCCTACCCTTTACAAAACAACTACCTTACCATTCTATACTCACTCCCCCACCCAATAACCCCACCCAAAAAACATCTACAATATCCCCCTTACCTATCCCACACCCTCCCAACAGCCCCACTTATACTCCACCCGCTCTACTCTCGCCCTCTAACCATACCTCAACCCATTTAACCCCTCCTACTTCATCCACAACCCATAACCTATCATACCCGACCCAGTCCCCGACCACCCAATTACCCCCCACCCCAATAACCTTTCCTAGTCACTCTACCTTCTCCCCCTTCACCCCAAAACTCTATCCTACCCGCCTACAACAAACCAACACAACAAATTTCACAACCTTACCTCTTTCCCATGATGACCAGTATCGGTCACCCACGACCTCCGTCGGTCGACACATGATCGATGCCAGTCTCTAAACCCACTAATATATACAGCTTACACTGTGACCGATGCTGGTCGCCTAGTGACCGATATCGGACACTGTGTGATTTCAGGGCCGGACCCAAAACAGCCCCCAAATCCCCTTTTTTCTATTTTAACCCATCTACCCAGCCCAATTGCCTAAAAACTTACCCACCCTACCGTTTTGACTTACCTAACATATCTACCCACTCCATTTTACGATTTACCTTCATTTATTCATTATTTTATCACATTTTAGATTCCTACCCCAAAACCCGCATCCTAGCTAAATTCATCAACTTCACACCAATAGGGATTTAGAACCTACCGGTACGACTACATGTTGTCGTGGTGGGATAGGTGGCGGTGGTCTAGCTCCTCCAGCACCTCTTGCTCCTCCAGGATGTGCCATAGCTCCAAACAGGGTTCATTTTAAGAGACCTCTTGGAAATCAAAGTTGGAGAATACCTGGCGAATATCCTCGGAACTGGTTTCGTGGGAAGGTGAATTTTTTGGGGGTTGTATGAAAAAATTTCACCTGATTGTCAAGTGCTACGACAGAAGGCTGCAGACGCGCGACGGGAGATTTTGCTGTCGCACGTCAAAAAAATGCATTGACGCGCGTCAACAGACCTCAGTGACGCGCGTCTACAACTGTAATGACGTGCGTCACTGAGGTCTATTGATGCGTGTCATTGAGGGTGCTGTCACCCTCAGTGAAGCGCATCAATAGACCTCAGTGATGCGCGTCATTACGGTTGTAGACGCGCGTCACTGAGGTCTGTTGACGCGCGTCAATGCATTTTTTTGACGTGCGACAGAAAAATCTCCCGTCACGCGTCTGCAGCCTCTGACCTCTGCTTTCTCATTGAAAAATCTCGGCGTCGCTCATCAACAAACTCTTTGTCACTGAGGATGCTGACGCGCGTCACAGAGGGTGCTGTCGCGCGTCACTGAGGGAGATGTCGCACGTCACTGAGGGGGATGTCGCGCGTCAATGAGGGGGATGTCGCGCGTCACTGAGGGGGATGTCGCGCGTCACTGAGGGGGATGTTACACGTCACTGAGGGGGATGTCGCGCGTCACTGAGGGGGATGTCGCGCGTCACTGAGGGGGATGTCACGCGTCACTGAGGGGGATGTCGCGCGTCACTGAGGGGGATGTCACGTGTCACTGAGGGGGATGTCGCGCGTCACTAAGGGGATGTCGCGCGTCACTGAGGGGGATGTCGCGCGTCACTGAAGGTGATGTCGCGCGTCACTGAGGGCGCTGTCGCGCATCACTGAGGATGCTGTCGCACGTCTGTAGCCTCTGCCCTTTTCTTCCTCATCGAAAAAATCTCCATGTCGCTCGTCAACAAACTCTTTTTCATGCATCTACTATGCGTCAATATCTGCAGTATCTCCTTGTCTACAAACCCTCCTTGTCGTGCGTCAATAACTTACCCCCTTGTCGCACGTCTATAATACAGGATATATCATATTATTGAAAAATGTGAAGTAGAAGTGTTCTACCTGGCGAATAATCTATGTTTATATAGGGGATATTTTTCAAGGGTAGGCGAAGCCGACCCCTAAAAAAAATTAAAGTGTAATTTTTAGGCGAACAGGTCACTGACCCGTGCCAAAAAATTCGCCTTTTCAAAATTTTCAAAAATGGAATATTCGCCATATTACGAATATTCGCCACTAAAATTTTCCCTGGCTCCAAATCTCCTTAGCAAGGTCCTTAACCAATCAAACTCTACCTCCTGATCTCTGGGGCCTACCAATAACTCACTCCCCCACTCAACTAGTGCCAACTCAGCCCAAAAACTCAACCCAATCAATTCAAAACTCAGACAAGAAAAAGGTTGGCACTCAAATTGACAATGTGAAAATGACACGCCATATTTGTTCTTTTTATAGGTTTTGACCTATAACTGATATCGGTTATAGCGTGCCCTAAAACACCGACATCGGTCTCCTAACCAATACCGGTCATAACTAACTGATATCGGTTACATGCCTAGTTTTTCCTAATTCCTACCCTTATCCACCAATCTCCATTTCTCACCACATCGCCTATCCCCGGCTTTGCTAAATAGCCTTATTTTGAATTCATCGGCCTAAACCAAGGCCGTAACCACTCAATTGGCCCACCCAAGGCCGTAACCAACCAATCAGCCCGACCCAAGGCCGCAACAAACCAATTGGCCCCACCCAAGGCCGCAAGCAACCAATCAGCCTGACCCATGGCTGCAACCAACCAATCAGCCCGACCCAAGGCCGCAACCAATCACTTAGCCCGACCTAAGGCCGCAACAATCCAATCGGCCTGACCCAAGGCCACAACAAACCAACCGGCCCGACCTAAGGCCACACCCAATCACTTGGCCCGACCTAAGGCCGCAACCAACCAATCGGCCTGACCCACGGCCACACCAATTAAGTACCTCAACCGAGGCCCACAAATCAAAAATTCTCTCCACCCATCATTTACCTGTTTGTTCAATCGAGCTCACCTGTTCGTGTTTTAGCACAACTAGGATACTTGACTTGTTCAGCTGACCATCTTTGCCTAGACCAAGACTGTGACGTTTATTTCAACCAAACCAACCATTTGGTATTGCCGAACATGCCTAAACGTTCCGGTACCTTACCCATTATATCCCCTGGAGCTACTTCCCATGCCTTAGATACCAGGATTATATCAGCCTTGTTTGGATAAACTATTGACCTTTGCCTATGAATTGCTTGTTTGCTCTTCAAAACATGTACCCTGGTCACACTACTGCATTTTAGCGTGTGTCGGCTTCCTTGAACTTACCCCACCATCTTACCAACATCTCATCATCATTTACCCTTTATCAACCCTATCCCTGATTTCATGTCGCCTCAATCTATGATAGATTTGAGGGCGATTACCTATACCCTTAACTGGGGCAACCATATCTTATTATTGTCAGTTCAGCTTTACAAGACAAGCTACACGACAACAAGGGGAAAATGTAGGCACCAAATTTGAGTCTTACGATGCCCTGTACCCTGCATCTCGTCCCCCAACCTAACCCTACCTCACCACCTAAACCTTGCACACTTAATTATTTATTTATTAATTACCTTATAATTAATAAATCCACATCTCTAACCCTGCCACCTCACCTCACCACCTCACCATGACCTAGCCCTAACCATAAACTAACCTAATTAATACCTATGACTTGGTCCAGACTCACACCCATGACTCATCACCCCTCACCGGCACCAAAACGAGCCTAATAATGACTTGACCAAGCCCACAACTGATCCCTCAAGAGAAAAGGAGGGAAAGTTGGCTATTTTACTAAAAATAGCCACTTTGACCTAACCGACATCGGTTCCTACTCGACCACCATCGGTTACGTAACTGCCATCGGTTCCCTGTAAATGACCTCCCCAAACCAAAGAGAAAGGATCCGGAATTCATTGGGCAGGAGAGAGAGAAGTGAAACAAGTAGAAGAGGTTGCAGAGAAGAGGATCAAGCTGAAGACTGTAACTGAGCAACTGGATCGTTGTCACACTCGTCCAAGCATTGGGAAAGATTGAGGATAGCTTCATTAGCTCACTTTCCATTACCAGATCATCCCAGCTAAGCCTTGCCATCGCCACCACATTCCTTGAACCTGTATCTTCATCAGGAACTAGTAAGTAGTATCTTGTATGTTTCTAAACACCATTTCTTGAACTTTTAATTCATAATAAATTATAAGCTCACTCCTAGATCTACCACCTGGCAGCACTCTGCACCTAACTTTCATTCATCCACCCCGATATTTCCCCAAAGACAGTTTTCTCATTCTCTGAGTTTTCTCCATCACCCTACTACCCCCCCTAATCATTTATCAACCCTATAAACACCATAACCATCTTACAACTGACTTCCATTCAAAACCCCTAAATCACTGCCCCTACCGATATCGGTTATCTGCTACCGGTATCGGTGTTATAACTGCAGTCAGTTATCCAGTGACCGACATTAGTCATTGTGACGTATACCAAAACCAACCTTCCCCCTATTTGCCCCCAAACCATCTCATATCCAGCTGGATCTATCCTTGTAACTTGATTTGAATGTATCAATAACCGGTGACCAAACAAACATCATGACATTTTATTATTGGTAGTTTAGTCTCTATTGATTTTTAACGAGGTACCTAAATCATGATTTCGCAATAGCTTATTTGTTATCATTTGCATTAATTCGTATTAAAAGGGGAACTGACCACCTTCGAAAGGAAGTCTAACATTTCCTAGGATCAAGGCAGTTCCCTCACTTATTGTCTAACTAAGATCTGGTGGTCTTATATTCTTACTTACAAGTAGTCCTTCCCAGACAAAAAAGAGTCCTTCATAATCGATCTGATCTCTCTATGGTACGCGCACACCTTCCCAACACTCAACATGTATTCCTCCTAGCCCTAACCCTTATCTGTTTCTCAAGAGAATGAAAGGATAGGAGCAAATCTATTCTGGAACAAAATTCTGTGCGAAACACTAAGGTTGTTAATTAATTATAGAGATCGACTTAAAAGTTGATGCGTGAGGAAAAATCGCAAAAGAGTAGGGAACTTGTTGAAGGTGCAATTGAGATTAAAACAACTTAATCAAGCCCCTCCATGTGTTGGAGGATATTGATGCGGAATAAATCACCAACTCGTGAAGTTGAGTTGTAGTGAAGGGGTTAGATCACCCAATAAAAAGAGATTAGATCACCAAGATGAACATGAGGTAGATCAAAAAATACTTTCACACGGTTTATTAAGAATGGCTTACTTTATTTAATACAATAATGGTAAACCTACACTTGTAACAAAAATATTTCAATTCTAATTTTTGTAAATAGATTTCAATACTTCTATGTATTTTTTGTTTCTCCATTTTTAATATATTTTTTGGTTTCTTTATATGGCCACCACCTGTTACAGATTGAACATACTTTCATAAACACATGATTGCAATATAAAAAACATATTTTTATGTGATCAAATAATGGAATAATGACTAGTTAACATTGATCAAACAAAATCATCATAATAACCTTCAGATGAATGAATTATTTTATTAAACATAACAATGCTAAACATTTTTTTGTTTACCACCTACATCTATACACATATTTAAATTCCAATTTAAAAAATAGATGTCAATGGTTATATATAACTTTTTTCACCCCATTATGAATGTGTTATTGTTATATTTATATGGCCACCGACCCTTATAGGTTGGCCATTCTTTGACATGGCTTATTGAGAATGGATGACTTTATTAAAGACAACATGGAAAACACAATGTGTTTACCAACTGTACTTATACAAATATTCAATTCCAATTTTTATAAATGGATTTCAACACCTTTGTGTGTTTTGTTGCTGCTCCATTATCAACATGTTTTCATATCCCTTATTAATAATGGATTACATTACTAAGAATGGATTACTTTACTAATAATGGTTATCTTTAATGTGTATTTGTATCCTTATATGTGCAACCATGTGGGAAAAAAACCTCTGTAATTTTATTCATGCACCCAAGAAAAATAAAATCTAAACAGAATCATAACAGATTTTCTATAATTTGATGTTTTGGGTCAAACCATTTTATAGAAACAATAGGAAGATGCAACTAGCATATGCATTGTTTATTTCCATTTTCAACTATGATTTTTTTGCGCCATTTTTGTATGGTCATTAAGCAACTCGGATTTTGCAGCCGATCATTCCCTTGTTTATTTAATTTGTTTCATATATTTTTAATTCACCAATGAATTGTTGCATATATCCCTTTTTATTTTCACAATCAAATATTTCAATGGTGGGAAGTGCACTGTCAATGAGATAACTATGGAATTCTCTTATAAAAAAGAAACTAAGAAAGGATATGAGCACTTTTCTCAGTACAAATCAATGGTCACTCTGGGAAAAAATGAGTGTATGAAAAATCAAAAGGACAATTAGGCACCACCCATTTGTCTTCATCTTGAGTCTAAGAGTCATTAATAGGAGTCAAGTAAACAGTGACTCCCCACCTACATGGTAGAGGCAAAACTTCCACATTGTTTTGAACTGGGAAAACTACTAAGAAGGGCACATAATTGACTTGCCATTCGCCAAAGGTAGTGTTATCCATCTACTTCCTTGAAGAAGGGATGAAAACTGACTTCGAGAGCAGCTATGGAAATGTCTAGACAAAGGTGGCATATATATTTGTAGAGGTTTGGCGGCACCCAACTCATAGTACAAGGTGCACTCCCCTAGTGGCGGAAAAGTTTGTGCAAGTGTTCAAATTCAAGCACAACTTTTTTTTACCTACGCTTGTATTAAAATGCAAAAGGACAAAATAAAATTGACCCGGGTTGTTTAGAAAACACTAGGTTAATTTGCAAATTATGTGAAGAATGGTATATCAAATTATAGTATATTATATTGTGGAGTATTATTTTAAAATACAATATTTTAAAGACATAAATGTATTTTAGAGGTTTGCTATAAATTTGACAATTTAGTAATGAGTTGTAATGTGTTAGTATGTGTATTTTTAAATTCAAATATAATTATTAATAAGTTGGAGAGGTTGAATCGAAAATTAATATCTTAAGTATACAATGGAATTCGAAGACCATTTTTTTCACTAAAAATACTTTTTGAACCTTACATATTGGTGTAACTAAATTAAAAATGTTTTGAATAAAATAATAAAATTATTAATAATTGTGGTGTTTTAAAAATCAAAAGTAAAAATCTTGAGATTGATATATCACCTTTTGTTTTCAAATGAATATTTTAAGATATTTGTACTACTTAAAAGTTATCTTAATATAAGAATGTATTTTGTAAATTATCTAGTTAAATGAAATTAAAAACCCTACAAATTTTACTTATTTGTGTTATAATTCTTTCTTTTCAAATAAATATGTGGATATATTTAACTTTGATAGGAAAGCAAGATGGATCAAGCAAATTGGGAGGATGTTTTTTTTATTATTATAAAAATCATGGTATACTAGATTTATATGTTGAAATAGATAAGTCTTCATACCAATATAAAATTAATTTTATCATAGTAATAATTTTATCGGGCAGTTCTGGAGCTGTTTTTTGACGGAGCTCTGTATTCTGTTTCTCTTTTGGCTTCTTTTTGATCTTGTCTCCTTTGTTCTGGATCTCTGTACGTTTAGATCCACTTTTCACCTTTATTGTAATATCTGGCTGCTGAGCCTTTCTTGGTAGACTGTTTTTCCCTTCTTTGGGCTGCTTTTCTCATGTTTACTATCTAGCTTTTGAGCTCTTTTGTATACAGGGTATAGTCCCTTCAAAACTATTTACCCTTAATAAAAAAAAAATAAGTATTTTACAGTGGTAGTTGGGATTTGTAATGGTATTGTAATATTCATAGATAAACAATTAATGACCGTCTTAAATTTCATGTATTTATTTGATCTTTAGATGTTTATTTCAACCTTAAATTTCTAACCATTTATTTGTCACTTAGAATTTTTTTGTTTTTATTATGAATATTCAATCAAAAATCAGAATATCTTGGTCATATGACAGAGTTTTGATCTCATTATTTTTTCTAAAAATTGTTTTTCCAGCCAGAAACATCTATGCAATTAAATTGATAGCATATTTCATTATCAATCGATATAATATACTAAAAATTAAAAATAAAAACCTAAAAATTGATCATTATCAACATTTTTCAAATTAATATATTCAAGATATTTATACAATTACAAATAGTAGCAAGTACACTGAGTTACAAAATAAACCAGAAAAAATATAAGTGAAAACTAATTTGTGATTTCATTTTGATGTCAATAAAATAAATGAAAGGAGACTTTACTTTACCCTCCCCAAATATATTTGACTTGAAAGTTTCAAAGCCTTTTCAGCAAAACCAAATATAATTGACTTGAAATATTCTTGCATTCCACAAGACCACATTTGATCCAGTCAAAAGAGACCGTTCGCTACAGAAAGTTGTGTCACCATTACAGCTAAAAAGAAGCTTCAATTTTCCAACTTGGAAGACCTAAGAACCGACATTCCAAATTTGTAGCACTAAATAGAAAAGAAAGGTGTCGATCAATTTCTTTATGTACATTATTGCCCAATGGAGACGTTGATAGGCGGATGGAGGAAATGGGTGACCAACACATTTATTTTTTCAAATTGTTTGATTGAGAAAAAAACCATTCTTTAACGTGTACAAAATACATAAATGTGATCACTTTCGATATATCAATGTATAAACAAGGTTGTATAGTGGTTAGTATTGTCGCAATTGTTGTAAGATTGGATTGTAAAGATTTAGTAAAGTACGTTGTTAATTTTGAATTGATAATAATATTAATAAGGCATTTAAACTAGCAATTGCAAATGAGTTGCAAGTTACGCCGGATAGGGAATGAGATTTGTGTATGCAATATAGTATGGGTACAAAGTGAAGGTGGTTTGTGTTTGTATTGCATTACAAGTGGCGTTTGCGTATATATGTGTACAACTCTTAACTGATTTACTGTTGGAGTTCACCAATGGATCCTAGATCGGGGTATTGTTTTGTGCGCATGATGGGGGAAGGAGTATTTCCATGCCTTGTCCGCCGTGTGACAATGATGTGTTGAAAAGTCTTTTCTCCTCCTCCTTGCATGGTTTTACATTCTTGGTATATCTCATTCGTGCGTAGCGTTCAAACGTAAAAGCTGGTTGGATTTGTAGATCGTTGATGGCACGAACTCTTGACATTGCTGTGAATGTTAGTCCTTGACGGTCAACGTTTCCGATGTCTACTATGGCCTTGTCAAGGGTTAGGCCCTGTGATTTGTGGATGGTAAGGCCCCAAGACATTTTTAGTGGGATTTGGCGACGATTTCCACGTGTGACAGGAGGTAGGGGCAAGTGTGTTGGGTTGAGTATGTCCCATGGGGGCCCTTGGTAGTGTTTGAAGTTGACAACAACAAAGGATGGCAAGTCTGGTGGTTGTGTTTCTGGGTTGTACACGATATCTGTCACTTGCCCGAGTGCACCATTAACCAATCCTGAGCTAACCCATAAGTTAGATGTCAACATGACCTCTTGTCCTGTGCATAGGAAAACTACCGGGTCTAGTTGAGTGTCGTTGATGTCTGAGTCAGAGTTATGTTTGCTTTGTTCTGCGATGCTCATTGCAATTGGTACGTGCAAGGATTTTAGCATTTGTTTATTGTGCTTGTTTGCTAGGTCCTTTGTTGCAAATAGGTGCTTCTCAGTCATGAACATGGATTGCTCTGAGGTAGACATGCACAACTTGGTACGTGACATGAGAAGAGACCAATCCTTAACGGTTGCTTCTGCGTTTCTGATGTTGGTCAACATTTCTCTGAATTCAAGTTGTGTCGAGTTTAATCCTTGTTGCCTGAAGTTTGTGTCCAAGGTGATCACGGTATCAAAAGCATGCCAAAGGGAGCTTCCTACTTTGTTGCCTACATATAATGGTACATCGTTGACCGGGGGGAGCTGGCCTAAGTCTCCCACCAAAATCATTGAGCAGTTACCGAACGCGTGGTTACTATGTCGGGGGAATGCCTCACGAAGTCTTTTGTTGATGTTGTGTAACATTGTAGGACCTATAAAGCTCATTTCATCTATGAGTATATAACGTATGGGACTCATACGCTCTTGGAAGATTGCTAGGGCTTGTCCTTCGAGAGGTTTCATGTCGGATATGGGTATTCGGAGGGAAGAATGTATAGTAGATGATTTTATATTGAATGCAGCAATACCTGTTGGGGCTAGTACAAGGAGGGAAGATTTTAATTTTCCAGCCATATTTTTAAGCCCATTTCTTATGCATTGTATGAGGTATGATTTTCCTGTACCAGCGGTTCCCTGAATGATCATCTTCAATGGTGGGTGTTCTCCTTGTTGAGTTGCATGTGAAAGCACAATTGAGTAGGCAAGGTGTTGTTTTGATGATAGTTGCAGAGTGTCTAAATGGGTAGGTGGAGTAACAACTGGTGGCGAATTTTCAGTGCGGGAAATGTCTATGAATTTAGGTGCACTTATTTGTAAGGCAGCAGGGATTGAATGAACCTTCCAATCGTGGTTAATGTCAAAGTCACGGAGGCCTATCATGTCTAGATCATCAATTGTTGTATTGAGTGTTGGGTGCATGCGGGATATATGCTCCCATTCAAATAGTTGTGCGTGCAGCGGATTAGATCCTTGCGAGTCATTGTCGTCGCTACTTGCCCCAGGTGCAGTTTCTTCTAGAGTAGTGGCTCTATTAACATGTAAAGGGGCGTAAGAGTTTTTCATTTTTTCCCAATGGTTAGTTATTTCAGATGTGGAGATGCCAATGTCTGTTTGGATATGCCGAAAGGGCTTATAAAGTAGAAGCTCTGTCCAGCAGAAATCCTCATAGTGTATCGCATCTGGGGTTGGGACATCACTGTATCGGGGGAATACGCGGACGACAGCAGGGGTTCTTCTTTGTAGCCATTGAGTAACTTTCCTTTGGCTGTTGTAGGACCAGGAACGAGCAACTTCAAAGAGGGAGGTGTTCTCTAATTGTGTAGGGCGTTTAATGTATGCATCTATGAATGAAGGGAATTGGAATGTGTTTCCTAGGTCTGGGAGGACACGTTTGAATACCTGCTTACCGACGGATAGGGTAATAAATGTTCAGCTACAACTGGAAAGGGGGAGTTTTTGTAACATGTGGCATGTTTCTTGTGCACCAATGTCCCGGTCGACAATAGTTTCAGAGAGGAATTTGCTGTAGGCCGTCTTTGCAGGGTGATCGACGCTAACTTCATTAGATATCCTTGTTAGCATGTGATGGTAGCTTTCTGATTTCTTCTCTGCCTTGGCTGCATATTTTGCAATGTATTGTAAGACCGCATGTCATGACACAACGGGCTGGCAGTCGACATTGGCTCGCCATAGTGCTAGCATGTCTGAGTTGTGTATGTTGACCCGTGCATCATTGCGTGCAGGGGTGTACTTTTTTTTACCGGTTTCATCTAAGCCCAAGCTCGAATACTCTTGGAGTGGCCAAGGGGCTTTATATCTACATTGAAGTGTCCCATTTTTTTTCTCCAAGTAGGTTGCCTCAGTACATTTTGTGTGGCGTTGCACGCAGTTCAACAAGTTCTCATAGTCAGCTACTGGGTTGTTTGTAAGTATCCCGTATGTGTCTAACAAGCACGGGTCATCTTCCTGCGAACGATGTATCTGACGTTCTCCACTCTCAGGGCCCCTTGGATTCCATGCAGTTACTAATTGGTCGAAGTAAGTCTTCGCCGCATCAAGATCACGGGGGTTGTCCCAGTTTAGGTCCTCCATGTTTGGTGCATTTGGAAGCCATATAAATCCGTGGATATGAGCCGAGCCTCGGTGTTGCCATTCGTACCTGTATTTTGCACAAAGAGGGTCTAGCTTGGTAAATGGGGTAGGCGGGGTATTGTATTAAAATCTAAATGGTAGTGAGCTCACCTGTACCAGTAGTCAGTGCAATGCATTTTTTTTTGAAGCACCTCCTCGCAAAATATTGTAAATCTTTTTTCCATGTATGCAGAGACGATATGGGGGTGCATGTTCAAGTTCGCGTTTCTCCACTGCTGGCTTGTTGTTGAGGGTGGCGTCGGTGTTCCCGGCATTGCTTTGTGTAAATCAGGCCATTTAGTATCTGCTGCACTTAAAGTGAAGAAAAGTGTAGGGCTTTCTAGTTGGGTTATCATATCTGTGAGTTCATGTCTGCGCTTGCACCAAAATGATTTAGTTCCTCGCAGGTTGGACCCAAAGCGCATTAGTTGCTCTGCAATGTGGGCATCCGGGTAGTGTGCAAGTTGCTGGCGTAACATCGAAACTGTGGTAGGCAAGTTGTCGCCTATATTTTTTTTTGTGAAAACAGCAGATGTTGATTGGCTTCTGTGGCGCAACATAATGTTGAGAATGAAGTAACGAAAGCGCGGATGGCTTCCAAATCTATTATCATGGTAACGTAGTAGGTGTAGTGCATATTCATGCATGTGAACCCTCTTGATGCGTGCTTGGTGGAACAATGCAACCCCTGTTGGGAACAATGTTGGAAAAGCCATAGATAGCAAACCCTCAGTGTCGTATTCGCTGACCGGGGCTGAACCAATGTGTGGCCACTCAATTGACTGTAGCGGAGTTTTTTTCCTGCCTTCGATGAAATTTGTTATTTGGTCAACTTCTGAAGTGGCTGGAGGGAGGGAGGACACAAAAGATGATGGCTGTCGCTCGTGGGTATTTGGTGGGGAGCTTGGGCGAAGCTCTGCTTCTGGCTGTGCTTCAGCATTGTCGGCGATAGTTGAATTGAAGTGTGGTAGGGAAGTAGATATATCAGTACTGTGATGTGGTAGGGAATGCAATGCAGGGTGGTCTAGGACAACATCCTTGTAGTAAGGGTCATGAGCTATTTTGAATTGCAATGCAGCCAAAACACGAGATCTGCTTACAAAGCAATCGTAAGCTTTATTTGTTGCTCCGATTCTTCGGATGATTAAGATGTCCAAGTCTTCGACGTGCCGAGGCAAGTGTTTAGTTATGGATGAAACTTCTTGGGGGAAGCATATGGTGTGGCCCCTATATTTGTATTGGCCACCTACAGCGTGAGTCACTTGCAATATTGGGTTGACCCTTGCTATTAGCATTTCCTCAACTTGTGTAAGTGAAGATAACACCTTAGGTTGCGGGCCTGGGTCCATGTTATTCCAACTTGAGAAGCGGCGATCATCCTTTTCAACAATGCATCTGTGACAGGTGTGGGCACCTTTGTAAACCCTTGTACGTAGCCCAACATATAATTCATTACAACATGAACATGTGTTTGGAGGCGGGAGGTGATCTATTCTTTGGCGGAATTGGCGTTGTGTATCTTGGAGTGAATGCGTATTTGGTGTGTGATCTTCGAGCAGGTTGGCATGGTTGGCTATATAGACTGGTGCCTTTGTGTTCAGCTTTTGTCGTTTCATGCAAGCTATATGGCGGCGTTGCTCATTGAGGTTGTTTTTGTTGGCTGCATACCTCAACCGAGCCTTTGCATTTTTCTCAGTCCGTGTTAGGCCTACAAAAAATGAGTTAAAAAGGTAACAGTAATTAGGTATAGAACGTAGTTAATGCGAGCAAAAAAGAAAAGTTCTTTTGTTTGTTTGGAGTGAAGTGTAACAATGTATGTTGACAGTATTTGCATTGCTAGTATAAAGTGACTTTGATTGCACCCGAATATGTGTATTATAAAGACATATTAAGAACACAGAGTGGTGTATAAATATAGGAAAACTTGAGCACAACAGGCGTTAATATTAAAGGTTATATAACTTATGAATGCAAAAACCTATATGTGGAGTAGGTGGTATGGTAAGTATGTATTGGTAAGTTGCGCATATTGTGTGGGTACAGTATAATATGTTTTCTGAGGTAGTGTAGGATCTTTTTGATCAATACATAGTTAAGGTGTTGCGAGGAATGCATCTAGTGGGGATTCCTGCATGCTGGAAGTCGTGTCCTTAACTGCAGTGACAACAGTGCACTGGGCTTTCTCTTCTGACCTGTAGACCTCTAGCTTCGCGGATATTGTGAACATGTAGCGGTGGAATAGAATTGGCTTAACAACAGGCCAAAACTTGTCAGGTGTTGGTGCAAGAAGTTGTAGCTCTTGTGCTGATATACCCATGATTGATGTAGCAACCTCATCAAAAGCAGTTACCCATGTTGTTGATGTGCCATCCTCAATGATGAAGTGTAATGCATATTTGTAGTCACAATGAGAGACGTCGTGCTTGCATTTTTGGCAATACCAAGAGGAGTTTTGCAGTTAGATCAAGTTTTTTCTTGCATTGCTGGTTGTTAACAATTGATGTGCATGCTGGATAGCTAAAGGAGGACATATTAATGTGTATAATTGTTGCACTGCGGTGGAGAAGGTGAGCGGTTTACCTAGTTGCGAGGAGGATTTGATGCCTGCAATATCGGTTTTCTCAATTTTTCCAATACTCACTGAAGGGTATGCAGTTGTAGAGATGAGCGAAGTAAACCATGCATGCAGTGCATGAGCCTCAGGTATATCAGGATCTATGAAGATTTGTGTATTAGGGCCTGTGGCCAATGTTGTTCCTTTGAAAGTTGTAGTTTTTGCTCTCTTAATTGCTAGAACTGGTCGGATTGATGTCTGTGTAGCACATAATTCACTTAGAAGTTTGCCCTCATTGTCACTAAAAGCACCCCATAACGTTGCCTCAATACATAGTGCCGAGTTATCACTTAGTACGACTGTGCGTTTGTGGCTGAAAGTACTATCACTTTTCCTGATAGTGGAGGGGGGCGGTAATGGATAGTGCAATAGCTAGTAGGTCAATGGTGGATTTGGCGGGGGTGGAGTTGATTTCTGCTATTGTTTTGAAGCGGAAAAGATATTGCGGTATGTTTACGGACTGGTTTGTACTAAGCTTTACAGAGGAGTCCAAGTCTAGGATGATGTCCCAAGGAGTTGTGGAGTTGTTGTAATCTTTTTTTGCAGGCCGCAAGGTGCCTCCTTTGATTGTGTATGTTTTACCTAGTTGTATTTGGTTGTAGTAAGAAGTTGCAGCTAGGTCGAAAGAAGTCACCACTATATCTGAGTTGCTTTTGTCGATAATGTCGAAGCTGAAAACCTGCCCTGTGCATTTTTCCGTGTTGTAGTTGTTTAGGTTGCCTTTTTGGATGACCCTGCCTTCAATAGTCCAAATGCTTTGGTAAGGGTTTAACGATTTAATTGGCGTGAGTTGCATGCAGTGTGCAGGGCGGCCTTCACGAGTAGCCGGTGCCAAAGTATCTGTGCGGGATGTCGGCAGGTGTACGACCAGTTGGGGAGGAACAACGTTGGGGGCAATGGAGTCTGCGATGCTGGTGGTTCCTAAACAATAAAATAAAATGGAAATGAATTAGCAAATGGGGTAATGTTAAGTACGAGGGAGCATGCGCTAAACCATAAAGTGGGGAAACCAAGTTATGGCCCACGTAAAGTGTTTTTTTAGAGAATAAGCACATAAAGATATGTACAGAAGGGAAGATGTTTATATTACACAATAGTTTATACGCTCATTCTTTAAGTAAAGTACGAAACATATGTACAACAACTCTATTTTATATATCGTAATTGGAATTACACAAAACTTTTGACGACGGTTTCAAAATGGAACATGTACACCATATTTATGCAAGTATAGGTTTATCAAGTTAGGCCTTCAAAAAGAGGTTACTGTGGGGTAGGATGAAAGATGTGGGCATATGTATGAGCAGTGCAAAGTCGTAGTAGGGGTGAGGTAGGGACTTAAATTAAAGGGATGCAAGATAAGCTTTGAATGCAGCTCTAATGGAGTGTTCCTCGCCGCCAGAGTAGTACTGGTCGTAGCTGAGCAAACGAAGGAAAGTGTACAATGCGTCAAGCCTAAGGTACGTTGCATCTACCTTGTGCATCATGTCTAAGACAACGGTTAAATCACTATCGAGAATCATTGCTGATGGGATGAGGGACTCTGATATTCTACCAGAAATGGTCGAGCATGTAGCTGCAACAGAGGTAGCCAAAGTATGGACAGAAGTCGCAAGCGGTGGCTGGACACTTTGTATTGAGCTTTCATTGGTGGTTGCTTGGGTTGCATATGACTGTGGTGTCCCATTTGAAGCGACCAGTTCAATTGGAGGGCTCCCGACAATGGCACCAGAGGTATCATCTGATATTGTGATAATGGATGGGCTTCCACTTGGAGTGGCCATAATACCTGGAAAAAGCAACCAACTTTGTTAGTATAAATTTAGCTTCTACTGACAAGTACAAAAATATATATACATTGCAAAATACATTGGCTCGCTGAAACTGAAATTGCAACTACATCGATTAATCATATATCATATATTTCATTCATAATTCTCTGTATGCAACTATGGAAATGTCAGATATGCTCATTGTAGTTTTCAGCAGAGCTTACATAAAGATTATCACTAACAGATTAAGAGCCTTTGAACTATCAGCAGCAAAACATATTCCAATACAATTACTCTACCCGAGATGATTAAACAGCTGCTGTCCACTTACAGGAAAAACTATTTCATGATTATTATGTGCTTATTTATAGTATGTATCCATAGTACATTTCTTAAGATAACATGCTAATCCCAATCACGGGAGCATCTATTTATATTACACAGAATTGGAGGTCCCAACAATTACCAAAAAAATAAAAAAACTGAAACAAAAAAATTAAATAGGTTCAATTCCATGCAATAATTGTTCGACTAAACAGTATAATCACATAGAAGGCTAGCTAAAGTGGCTTTTCCATACACAAGATTCGCTATGACATCTGTGTAAATAATTAATCAACTCTGCAACTGCATATTTCAGTACAAGCTCCATTTCACATCCGGACATCAAATCTTTGATCAAATTTATTTTGTTTAATATTGATCAGCTAGAAGCATTCCCAAACCAAGTTCAAGTTTCAGTCCAAGCTCAAATCCGCATTTATAAATTAAAAGTCGCCTCATATTTATACCATTTACCACTAATACGTTAATAACATTGAGAATCCAGATCAAAGACATGAGTTTTTCAACCAAATTGAGATAAAAAAAACCACAAATTTGGTAGTTCTATAATAATTTAAGCTCTTTATACTGATCATCTAGAAAAATTTCTGAGAGCGGTTCAATGTGATTATAAGTTGATTTTCAAATTTTATTGCTCAGTACCTGTTATTTCTTTCTATTCTTGCAATTTGAAGCAATTGGAGCTGTTGCCTTGATGTTGGCTTCACTGATAAAGCTTACCATTCAACACATCTAATGGCGGATAGCCCCCTATGCATTCGAGTAATTTATTTTCTTGAAGGAACGTGGCAATATGATCTAAACTTCTGCATATTGCCTTGTAGTCATTAAACTTTTAGTTTTTCTGTAATGACACGCTGGGCTCCATTCATACTATTGGATTATCATTATTCATTTCTCCTAAAAGATTCTGCCATGTCTAGCTGTATAGTATATTGATTGGAAAGAGAATCAATGCAAATCGATCCAGAAGTTATTTTTTGTATTTGATGTACATACTGTCAACCTTTCAAATATTTCATCCATCCAAACAATTAAAGATACAGAGGAAATTTGTACTTGAATACAACATGAAATTGCTCTATTTAATTTACCTGTCTTCCCTCAATTTGCTAGTAAATCAGTTCTATTGCTTATTCTACTGTATCTATCTGGACATAACCAAGTACCCTGTTGAAAGCCTGAATTCTATTGTAAAAACTAAAAACTTTATGCAACTTTAGCTCTTTATAGCTTAGATTTAGTAACTGACTTCGAAACATTTTACTGGCAGACAAAGAAAAGGCCAATAGCTAACTATATGGAAGAGGTCCAGGAGGACATAAATCCTAGCATGCGAGGAATCCTAGTCAACTGGTTGGTGGAGGTGAACATTATATTTCCTTCTTTTGCTTGTATAATTGTTTTCAGCTTTCAATTTCTAACATTAGTATTAAAACAAGCTAAAGTGTCTTTACATTTTATCAATCAGTAGATACAGAGAAAGAAAGAAATGCCGCTAAAAACTAATCCGGAAGAAGTTGGCATAGCAATAGAACAATACTTTGCAAACCTGTTATATCTCTGAACTGTGGCGTATATGAGGTGAGAGGGTGTTGCAAGCGCTGGCGATAACAATCAAGCGGGGAGATGGTGCAGGATGTAAATTTAAAAGAGCAGGGGTGTATTTATAGAGAGATATAGTTGAAGTAGCCTGTAAGAGGAGGACAACAGGTACACAGCAATGACCGACTCTGTAACAAATGCAATTACTCCTCTAAATATCGCTCCAACACACTGTGTTTGACATGAGTTTCGCACTGTTACAGAGTTTCATGTATATTCTATTGACAAGCTTTTATTCGCTCACTACGCATACACAATGTGCAGTTTCCAGCGGGAGTTATGGCGGAGCGGTGGACACGGTGACAGGAACTGATAAACAACGTCACATAGCATGCAATTATTTTGCTTTCTTTTTCCTCCCACCCACTATGTAGTATCTTATTAATGTCTTCAATAATGGCTTACACTGTTCCGACCACACGTCGGGTGTTCTGCCTACCTATCAAAATATTATTATTTTATTTTTTTTATTTATTTGCATCTAATTTAATTCAAAATGACCTCATTTTTAGATAATTTAATTCAACTGTATATCAAATTATTATTATTTTATAATTTTTATTTATTTTCATTTAATTTAACTCTAAATGACTCATTTTGTAATCTTAATAACTAAATTTAAATTTATATAAAGGAATATGTGATAGGCAAATTAAGAACTAAAATCTAATGTTTTTTGTCATTGTCAATTTTTTTTACAATTAACATACATTTCACACACACAATAAAGGTTATTATAATTTGTTTGTTGCAAGTAAAAACAAATATGACATATTGTATAGTTTATAATTTTGTTTGTATTGTTACCTATTATCATATGTATGCCCACATGCTCTTGATGTGTAAGTTTTTGTAGGGTATTGTTCATGTAAAAGAGCAAAGTGGGTAGCCGGAAAGGTTAGGCCGGAAAATGTTGCCGGAATTTGACACTTTCCAGCAAAGCCTACTTCAAAGTAAACGCCTCTGGCGAAATATATAATCTATATTTTAAATTAATAAATGTGGACTTGTTTTTTATAGTGATATGTTTTATATATCTACAGTAAAAATATTAATTTTTTATTGAGAGGATAATAATATGATGTGAGATACTTTTTATCTATTAGAAGAAGAAGAAAAATGGAGTAACGCGGAGCAGGAAAGGAGATTTTGAATTCTGATGCGGAGAAGGAAATGTCTGCAAACTGTGGGGATCCGGACGGGAATCCTAATTTGGTCGGTCTTCACGTGGGCTTCGCTATGGGCAATGATGGAGCTGAGGGACCCCTTGTCCTAACGTGGGCGGAAAGACTCGTGGGTAAAAAGCTGGACCAAGAAATCTTGGTTGGATTGGATCCAATTAAAGACGAAGGGGGTCTCTCCTTGGCGGTCCTTGTCGCTCTGTTGGATTGGGCCAAGGCCTTGATGGACAATACACTGTTTGCTAAATGTTTGGGTATCTGTCTGAATATTGATTTGTTTCGAAGCTGGGCTAAGCGAAGATGGGTTCCTCGAGGGAACATTGAGGTAGCAGCTGATGCTAATGGTTTTTTCATTGTCACCCTTTCCAATAGAGAGGATACAATGAAGATGCTGACGGACGGCCTATGGTTTATAGGCAAGAACCGTGTTGTGGTTCAAAAATGGGAACTGACTTTCAACCCTTTTGAAAATATTGTGTTTGAATTTCCCATTTGGGTGAGTTTGTCGAGCCTCCCTTTGGAATTTTGGGAACTGGAGGTGCTGGTGGGCATTGCTAAAATTTTGAGCTCCCCGATCGCTATTGATCTAGTGACAAAGGCTAGGACTAGATTAATCCATGTTATGTTCTGCGTCAATATGTAGGTGGGGGTTTCTCTAGAAGAAAAAACCAGATTGTTGTCAAAATTAGGGGACCATCCATAGGTTTGAATATGAACCATCACCATTCATTTGTAATAAATGAAAACAGTGGGGCATGATTTCAAGGGTTGTCACCTTTCAAAAAAAAGGGGAAAGTTTGAAGCAGGCTCCAAAAACTAACATGAAGGAAAATTCAAGTGGAAACAAGTGGGAAAAATAACAAGTCAGTTAGTTTCCCCAAGGGAGAGCATCCAGGGAGCTCCAAAGGGAACTAACATGAATGGAAATTTCTGAGTGGAAAAAATTATGAAATAATTGAAGACTCTCCCAAGGAAGTCTGGGTTGGGGTAAGGAATAGGTGTCCCAGACCTTTGTTCCGGCTTCAGATCCTTCTTGCAGAAAATAGATGATAATCTTCGGTTTCTATGGATGAATGTACTCAAGAAGGTAGCTTAGGAAATCTCTCTAGAGGAAGTTTCATCTATTGGAAAAAGCTCCTTTGGGATTTCTAGGCATTATGATGAAAACTTATTGGTAAATTCTCTATAGGAAGTTTCTTTATTGATGCTCTTTTGCATGAGGAAGTTGTTCCTTCGATACTTTTGATGCTTGGAGGAAGCTCTTCCCTTGCAATTGGTGGTAGAATGAGCTAAACCTAGCACCAGGAGCTTGAGCAGCCTTAAAGTAGATGTGGGAAAAGAAAATTTGTTTAAGGGAAGAATGAAAAACAAGGATAAAAGGGAAAGATCAATGACTAAGGAAATGGAGAAAGGTAGGCAAAGATCTTTGAAGGATAGTTTTTATAATTTAAAAATTCTAAATGATTGTTATATCCTGGAATATTAGAGGGTTAAATAACCCCAGTAAGTGAAAAAAACTTAAAGGATTTAAGATGTAGATATAAACTAATATTTTTTCATTAAAGAAACAAAGATGAGCATGGAGAGGTTGAAGGAGGTTAGTACGTTTGTGTGGAAGGGTAGTATTTGTGTGGATTCTAATTCTAATGGAGCCTCTAGTGATATTACTTGTTTTTGGAACTTAGAGGTGGTTAAAGGGGAAATTTTGATTCCTCTAAATCATGTTGCCATTAATTTTTTGGAGATTTCCACTAAGAAAAACTTGTTAGTGTCTAATATCTATGCACTGAATTTTGTGGTTGGGAGGAGTCTCTAGGAGGATCTTACTACTTTCATAAGAATGTTCAAGGATGGGGATTGGATCATTTGTGAGGAATTCAATACACCCCTCTCTCCTGATAACAAAAAGGGGTGGTGTATTACATACTCGGATGGTATGGATGATTTAGTTAACTTCTTGATGATGAATGGTATGTTTGATCTTGAATTGGAGGGATCCAAATTTACCTAGAAAAATAGAAGAACTGGAGGAGGCTTTATACAAATTAAACTGGATCATTTCTTGATTAATCATCAAGGAATGCTCAATCAATTTTATTCCCTTTCCTCTCTTCCCAGGATTGGTTCAGATCATAATCCCATTCTTCTGAAGTTGGGACTTGGGTTTCCTAAAAAGGCTAAGTCGTTCAGGTTTGAGAAGATGTGGTTGAAACATGAATATCTCTATAATTAAATTTAGGAATGGCGAGGAGTCCAGGCTCATGGTGTCACTATGTTTAAGCTAATCTATAAACTGAGGCATGTCAAATCTAAGATAAAGGTTTGGAACAAGGAGATGTTTGGAAATATTTTCCCGTAGAAAAGTAAAATTGTGGAAGATTTAAGGACTATTGAGGAACTAATGAATGTAGGAGGTTTAAATATTGATCTTAAGGATTATGAGAAAAATCTTCTAGTGGAGTACCATGATTTACTTGCTAAAGAAGAGACCTATTGGACACATAAATCTAGGGTCACATGGCTTAGGGAGGGGGATATGAATACAATTTTTTTCCATCTTACGACCACTACTAGATCTAATCTCCTGAGGATCCATGAAATCAAGAAGCAGAATGGGGATTTTACCTCCTTGGAGGAGGAGATAAAAAAGACTATGGTTAAATACTTTAAGGACATGTTCTTGCAAGCCTCGGATCCTAATGAAGCTACTAAGGACAAAGCCCTGGCTCTTTTTCAAAGGGATATTTCATATCAGGAAACAAATACCTTATTGCCATCCCTGGGGATGAAGAAATTTTTTTGGGAATTTTTGATTTGGAAGGAGATAAAGCCATGGGTCTAGATGATTTTCTAGATTTTTTCTTCCAACACTTTTGGGATATCATTAAACAAGATGTTATTGCTGGTGTGCAATATTTTTCTGTTGTATGGTCATCTTCTCAGAAAAATTAATAACACTTTTCTAGTTCTTATTCCTAAAATTTTTGGATCCGATGACCTTAAAGATTTCAAGTCCATTAGCTTGTGAAATACTATCTAAAAATTGGTCACCAAAATTGCCTTTCAAAATTAGGAACATGCTCTCAAAGTTCATCTCGCCAAACCAAGGATTTTTTGTTCTGGGAAGACAAATTCTTGACAATGTCATCATCATTCAGGAGGTTATTCATTCGTTGGGCCATGTTAGTCAAGTTGGATATGTACAAATCTTATGATAGGATTTCATGGTCCTTTATTATACTTATTATGATAAAATTGGGGTTTGACGCTCATTTTTTCATAATGGTGATGGATTTCATCACGACAACCAATTTCTCTGTTATTTTCAACGTGACCCTAGAAGGGTTTTTTCTGGTGGGAAGAGGTTTTAGATAGGAGGATCCTCTCTCTCCCTTTCTTTACATTGTTATGACCGAAACCCTTAGTAGACTTTGTAACAAGGTGCTTAGTAAAAATCTTCTAAAATGGCCCAAAATCTCTAATGGTTTACACCTTGTCTTTTTGAGTCAATTTGTGGATGATCATTTTATGCTTGGGAAATACTCTATCCTAGAAGCCAATAGTTATAAGGCAATGATGAAAGATTATGAAGTGGTCTCTTGTCAGTTGGTTAACTTCAACAAAAGTGTTGTCTTCTTAATTAATGTTCAAGAGAAACAACATAATATATTGGCTAGAATTTTGGGATGTAAAATAAATTCCTTCCCAGATACCTATTTGGATACTCCCCTTATTCATAAAAAATAGACAATTCATGTTGGAATCCCCTCATTGATCGGGTTTAAAGAAAATTTTCATCTTGGAAAGGATATCTTTTGTCACAAGTTGGTAAAGTGCAACTTCTTCAAAGCTCCATACAAGGTATCCCCATTTATGTTATGTCTCTTTTCAAGATTCCTGCCATTATTGTGACTCTTGAAAGGATACAAAAAGGGTTCCTCTAGTTAGGGGCTAATGAGCACTCTAAATATCCTTTGGTGGCCTGGAGCAAAGTCACTAAACCTAATTCTTATGGGGGAATTGGTCTAAAGGATATCAAGTTGATGAATGAAGTTCAGCTAGCTAAAGTGGGTTGGAGGATTACTAAGGAGGAAGGCTTATGGGTTGATATTTTTAAAAAGAAATATTCATGGAATGTTGATAGACCAAATATTTTCTTCCTTACTAATGATCCTCCCTTGTGACCTACTTTTTGGAATTATTTTGTTTCCTCAAAGAACATTTTAGCTCAGGGCATTAGGTGGAATGTGGGGAACAAATTTAGTATCATATTCTAGGAAGATAACTAGTTTGGGGATCTTCCTCTGATCTTATAAGAACCCTATAATTTCATGCTTCCTTTTTCGTTGCAGATAAAAGAAGAATGATCCAGGATTATTGGGAAGGGATGTGTGAGGGAAGAAGGTGGATCACCATCCTTCCCCCCTAATTTCAAATAATCTCTCCAACCATTTCATGTTATCAATCAAAAAATCACAAATTTTCATATCCCTTGGAGTTAACAAGAGGATACACTGGTATGGAGAGAGGAGGATTCAGGGGAGTTCTCAGTCAAGTCTACTTATAATTAAAATTTTAAACCCTTGCCTCAGAAATATTTTTAGAACCGAATTTGGATTAAAAACTTGATCACTAAAGTTAATATCTTTGATTGGTTAGCTTCTCAGAATAGGATCCTTACTCAGGAATATAGGGATAGTTATTTCTAGCAAATGTATCCTCCATGGTCAGCAGGAGGAAACTGTGAAGCATATGTTCATTCATTACCCTTTCTCCTTGGCTATTATCTATCCTATGGTTGGTATTTTTAATCTCTAGTAGATCATGTCGGAGTCCATGTACGGTATTTTATCTCAATGGGTTTTTCCCTTTAAATACCATCTTCTATTGGTTGCTTAGGATATGGCTCTCCCTCACTTCCTCTAGTGTCTGTGGAAGGAAAGAAATGGGAGGATTTTTAAAGACTAGTATGCTTTGGCCAAGAAGGTTAGTGGTTGCCTTCTATATTTTATTAAGGAGAATTTGAGAATTTTCAAGGGTAAAATCAAATCTTTTGTCCTCAGGGAGAAGTTATAATTCTCAAAAATTTCACTCCTAGTCCCCCTATTACCAATCAACTTCCCCAAACTCATACTAAATGGTTAAACTTGATGAAAATTGGGTAAATATGAACATTGATGGGGATTCCAAAGGAAACCCAAGAATTGCTGGGAGAGGTCGTATTCTTAGGAACCAGAATGGAAGATGCCTTTTTCCTATGTTGGTCCTTTGGGAGAGAAATCTAACAATTATGTTGAGGCCATGACTGCTTTCTGGGGTATCAAATTGGTTAAGGAGAAAGGATTCAGAATAATTTAGATTGAAAGGGATTCCCTCTACATCATTAGCATTCTAAAAAGAGACATGAACTACAATTGGGACCTTATAAATATTATTCATAATATTAAGGATATGCTCAAATATTTTGATAATTTTTTCCTCCTTCACACCCTTATGGGGGAAATAAATGTGTTTATGTACTTGCAAATATAGGACTGCAAATTGATGAGTTCAAGATATGGATGAAGGAGGTCGATTTCTCAATTAGTATTAATACCCTTATAAATGATGATAAAACTAAGTATTGATTTGAGTGGTTTTTTATTCCCTTAAAACCATCAATGATAGTAAAAAGACAAGTAATATTGGCACGTGTGACTAGTTTGAAAATGTTTCTATTAAATTTGGGGATATTGCTTATATCGAGTATCCTATTTACAAGTCCTAATTCCATTCTAGTTTTGAAATTATGGGCAGTGGTAGACTTTTCAATGAACCTTCTTCATACGGGGAAATGAAATATAATATGTCTCTTTAGAGGAACCTAAAAAAAGGGCGTTCAGAAACTTCATTTCGAGGCTCAGTGGCTCGGATCCTTTTCTAGATTTGAATTTTTTAGGGCTTGGGATAACATAATGGTGGTGGGGATAGGTATGGAAATCATAGTGTCTGAACTCTCTATTGTGATGATTTCGGGTATGGAGATTAATGGCATGAAGATATTCAAATATAGGACTCGTAGAAACCATGAAATTCAGACCTTCTTCATAGGTAACGAGAAATTTTATTTTTTGGTGGACGGTATTGTTCGCTATTATATCCTGGGAATTTGTAACACTGTTTGTCTACATATTATGAGTTATATTATGCTGGAAGGAAATTATAGGAAAATTTACACTCACCACCTATTGATGCTTAACATGTTTCGACACAAAGTGGTCATGAGTCTTCATTTTTACCTTTTTATGTCTCTATCTGCATCCATTAAATATTTCAAGTAGGGTAAGGTTGAAATCCCTATGCACTATGGCCTCAATTTTCTCTTCTATGGGAATGGAAAGCCCCTCATTTCTAAGGAAATGGGTTCTAGTTCGATTGATTCTGATTACAATTTTACCCTAGTGGAATGTATGGAAAAATTTGTTGGGGTTAGCAAAACCGGTTGTATAGATAGTACATCAGATCTAAGCATACATGCAATAAAACAAATATTCTATCAGAATAAATATACAATACAAGAGATATAAATCAACACCAGATTTAACGTGGTTCACCTAATGTGAGTTACGTCCACCAAGAAACAAGCCAATCTATTATCTAAAGCTTTAAGAAGATATACAATGAAGATTTACAATCTTCCACACCTACCACGATGTATAGTACTTTCTTTTTCTCAAGCTTATCCTTCTTCTCCAAGAATTCTCTCTCACACAATTATTCTCACAATAATCTTTAACACTCTCTTCTAACCCTAGCTTTCATGCTTATATAGGCATATACAAACTTAGGGCACTTATCCATGAAATTACAATCAATATATATGCTTTAATTCTAAAATTAGATCTAATTCCCATGAGTTAAATAAAACACTCACACACAAGTAACCAATGTCATTTAGCCCTAACCGATGACGGTTCCTCCTTGCCTGACCGATGCCGGTCATAGGTGACCAGTGTCGGTCCCTACATAACCAATGTCGGATACTTTTTTTTCCAACAAGTTTAATATATCATTTTAAACTGAAGTAATTGATCTCCATAACTCAAAAATCTCCCACTTGGAGATGAATTACTGCACTATACCTGTACAATGTCATTCTTGGATCCTTTCCTTAGCTTTGTTTCTTCCTCTTCAAGTATCAAACTCAAAGACTAATAGAAGTGGAGTGTAGCCCCAACTTCTTTTATTCCAATGGATTTGTTAGCATATCTACAGGGTTCTCACTAGTATGAATCTTCTCCAGTTTTAGCTTCCCATCCTCCAATACCTGTCGTATGAAGTGATATCTCAACTAATTGTGTTTCGTTCTAGAATGAAACGTTGAGTTCTTTGCCAAATGAATTGCACTCTGACTGTCACTGAACAATTTGCAATCATTTTTCTCCTTTCCCAACTCTTCCATGAACCTTCCCATCCATATCACCTCTTTTCTATCCTTTGTAGCTTCAACATACTCTACTTCTGTAGTATACAAAGCCACAAACTTCTGCAATCTTGATATACAGCTAACTACCATCCCACCTACTGTGAAAATATATCCACTAGTGCTCCTCCTACAATCTAGATCTCCATTCATATCTTAATCAACATAGCCACATAATGAAATATCTGAACCTCCATAACATAGCTACATGTTATATGTTCCTCTCAAATACCTGAGTATCCATTGGACTTCTTTCTAATGCTCTTTACCTGGATTGTCCATAAATCTACTCACAACTCCCATTGTCTGTGCAATGTCTGGTCTGGTAAAAAACATAGCATATATGAGACTCCCAACTACTGAAGCATATGGTACATGTGTCATGTATTTTACCTTCTCATGTGATGAAGGACACTGATCTCTATTCGATTTGAAGTGTCCAGCCATAGGTGTACTTACAAGTTTTGAATTCTGCATTTTAAACCTTTCTAACACCTTGTAGATATAATCCTCATGAGACAAATACAATTTATTTTTCTTCCCGTCTCTATGTATTTGCATGCCAAGGATTATTTTTGCAGCTCCTAAATCCTTTATAGAAAATGTGTGAGCTAGCTTTCCCTTAATCTCACCAATGTTGTGCATACTAGATCATGCAATAAGGATATCATCCACATACATTAACAAAATAATATAGCCCCCATTTTCAAGCTTCTTGAAATAAACATAATGGTCAGATTCACATCTCAAATAACCATGCTCATGCATGAAACTATCAAACCTCACGTGTCATTTCCTTGAAGCTTGCTTGAGCCCATATAGGCTCTTTTTCAACATGGACACTAATTTCTACTTACCCTTGACTTCATACCCAAGCGGTTGTATATAAATATATTCATCCAAATCACCATGAAGGAAATTCATCTTCACATCTAATTTATCTAAATGCAAATCATCTACTGCAACTATACTCAATACAGTACTTATGGAATTCATTTTAACAACAGGATAAAATATTTCACCAAACTCAATACCTGCTTTCTATGCAAGTCCTTTTACTACAAGCCTTGCCTTGTACCTTTTCTGTCCACCCTCTTCTTCCTTGATCATATAAACCCATTTTTTCTACAATTTCCTCTTACCTGCTGACAACTTAACCAAATCCCAAGTCTTGTTTTGTTCCAAGGAGTCCATCTCCTGATCCATGCCATGCTCCCACTACACATGGGTCTTATCTTGCATTGCTTCTTCAAAACTCTCTGGTTCACCATTATCAATTAATAATAAATAAGATATAGAAGTTGTAAATATGTTTGGAGGTTTACTTACCCTTTTTGACCTTCTCACAGGAGTTTGGGGGATCAAAGGCTCATTCTGGACCTCCTAGACATTGTTTTCCAATTCTGACAATGACCGTTGCTGGTCATCTATAGCTGACACCAGTTCTACTATAACCTATTCTGGTTCATCATATTGATGTCGGTCAGGGGTAAACTGACATCGGTTATTGTGTAAACATGTAGGTATGACTTTTAAGTCTGAGATTTCATTTTTATTCACAAACTTCCTAATTGGTTCGTCCTTGGGTACCAAAATTCGATCCCTGTACATTCTCTTTTCATTCCACTCAATTTCACAACTCCTAACAATTTTGTAATTCTCTAAATCCCAAAAATGGAATCTAAAATCACCAGATCCATAATCAATGAAAGTGCATCTATTAGATTTTGTATCTAACATTTTTCTATTTTCCTTATCAACATGCACAAAATGTTATGATCCAAAAACTATAAGAAAAGAAATATCTACCTCTTTTCCGGTCCAATCTTCCTTTGGTATTCCTCCATCTAGTGAACTTGAAGGCACACAGTTAATTAAATAAACCGATGTGTTAACTACTTCTTCCCAAAACTACAAGGGCAATCTAGCATGTATCCTCATACTTCTAGCACATTCCATGATTGTCCTTTTCATTCTTTCTGCAACACCATTATCTTGTGGTGTTCTCAGAACCATCCTTTCTCTACATATTCCATTCAATAAACAATAATAATTTAAAGCCTTACTACAATATTCACCACCATTTTCATATGTAAGTCACTTTACCTTTGAATTTTATTCATTCTCAACAAGGGTTCTCCATCTTTTAAAATTCTCAAAAACATCAGATTTATGTTTAATAAAATAAACCCATACCTTTCTTGTGGCATCATCAATGAAAGTAACATAATATTGGGATCCTCCATGAGAAGCTACCTGGGCTGGTTCCCACACATCTAAGTAATCTCACTCTCTTTTTATTTCCAAAGACACAATGCTCACAGAAATCAAGATCCCAGTATTTCAAATCTGATAACTTACCCTTAGCCTTGAAGATATGCATTCTTTTTTGACTCATATGGCCCTACCTATTATGCCACATGCATGCATCTAAATCTGAAGTAGATAAAACAGAAAAGGAATCAATAACATAAGTAGATAAATATAACATTCCTACTTTCTTGGTTTGTGCCACAACAAGGGTAACCTTGGTGAATTTACAAGAATCAGCTGTTAATGTAACCATGTAACCAACTTTACCTAGTTTCCCTACAGAAATAATCTTCCTCTTGAGGCTTAGAACATGCCTCGTATCTTTCAATACCCATGTATTCCCATTCTGTAATTTTAGATGAAATTTCCATTTACCAGTAATACTATAAGGTTCGTCATCACCCAAATAAACATGCCCAAAATTACCCTAGACATAATTTCTAAAATAACCCATATTAGGGGTTCCATGGAATGAAGCTCTTGAATCTAACAACCATGATTCTATTCTATTATCTAAAGAAAAAATAAGAGCATCTTGCATTACCTCTGCTGTAATATTTTCCTCTTCACCTTTATCTGGGCATTGGTTCTCTTTGTCCTTTGACCAACAATATTTCTTTGCATGTCCTTCCTTTCCAAAATTCCAATAGGTAATTATCTTACCTATGGATTTAGATATGCCATTCCTTGACTTTGATTTCTCATTATTCTTACTCTTAGATCTCTCCTTCTTCCTGTCTCTGCTTTTCAGATGATGATTCCTCTGTACTTTTCCTACGAATTTCTTCATTTAAGATTATACTAACCACATCATCAAACTTAAAAATATATTAGCAGATGTTGTATTACTAACAACCATTACAAAGTTAACCCAACTATCAGGAAAATAACATAAGAATAAAAGTGATTTCACTTCATCATCAAACAAAATATCAACCAATTTTAACTTATTTACAATAGATCGAAAATCATTCAAATCAATAGATGCAGAATCACCTTCATGCATCTTAGAACTAAATAGTTTCTTCATCAAATAAACTTTATTTGAAGCACTAGGTTTTTTATATAAATTAGCAAGAGATTTCATTAAATCTACCATAAATGTCACTTCTATAATATTAGAATCCATAGATGCTATCAGGCTCAATCTTATAGATCCCAAAGCTTTTCTGTCAAGAATCTTCCATTCTTCATCAGTCATCTTCGTAGGTCTAGAAATTTCATCCAACGGTAAGTAAAAATCTCTTTGATACAGATACTCCTCAATCTGCATCTTCCATAATTGATAATTTTGGCCGTTTGACTTCTCTACCTTGTATTTTTTTTCTTTTATCATTTTTTTTATCTCCCACTCAATCAGAAAACCCTATGTGAGTAAATCTGTCAACACACAAAACCCTCAAACAAAGCTCTGATATCATTTGTTGGGGTTAGCACAATAGTTTTACAGATAATACATCAGATCCAAGCATACATGTAATAAAACATATATTCTACCAGAAGAAATATACAAAATAAGAGATATAAATCAACACCAGATTTAACGTGTTTCACCCAATGTGGGTTACGTCCACCAAGAAACAAGCCAATCTATTATGCAAAGATTTCAGAATATATACAATGAAGATTTACAATCTTCTACACCTCCCACAATGCAAAATACTTTCTTTCTCTCAAACTTCCCCTTCTTCTCCAATAATTCTCTCTCACAGAATTATTCTCACAGTAATCATTAACACTCTCTTCTAACGCTAGCATGTATGCTTATATAGGCATATACAAACTTAGGGCACTTAACAATGCAATTACAATCAATAGATCTGCTTTAATTCTAAAATTAGATCTAATTTATGTGAGTTAAATAAAATACTCACACACAGGTAACCGATGTCGGTTAGACCTAACCGATGACGGTTCCTACTTGCTTGACTAATGCTGATCATGGGTGACCGATGCCGGTCCCTACATAACTGATGTTAGTTACTGTGTTTTCCAGCAATTTTAAAATAACATGCTAGACTAAAGTAATTGAGCTCCACAACTCAAAAAAACTATGGAGGAATAAGAGAAGCAAAAAGGATGGGGATGGGAAAGATAGGAGGGTGGCAGAAGTGACCCTTATAGGTATGAAGCGAGAGAGTTCCTCTAAAGGTAAAGAGAAATTGGAAGATGAGAATTGAATAATGGCTCTAGATAGGATTACTCTGCGGGTTCAACAAGTTGAAAAATATTTAGATTCTTTGGGTGAGGTATTTTATGATTTTGGTGATAGCTTGAGGGATTACATCAAGGCCTCCAAGGGTATTTGCAATCTCCATAATACTCTCAGAGATGATCTCACCAGTTTAAAGAAAGTTGTGATGATGTTGCAAGATAGGATGAAGAAGCTGAAGAAAGGTTGAAAGAAATGTAGGCTCAATTTTTGCCTTAGTAGCTTAGATGAGGAGTTGATGGAGAATGGTATTCGCCTACTGGCCAACCATGATGATAAGAAAAATTGTCATGATGACCACGAGACAAACTTGACGAAGCGGTTAAAGTACAAACTTAAGCAGGGATAGTTGGAAGATTCCTAAAATTTGGGTAGACTGTTGGAGGGATTTTTTTATCTTTTGGGGGGTATCTCTCTTTATTTTTGTTGGTTTTGGCCAGTATTTTTATGGGTTTTGTGTTCAAAGAAAGGTTGCAAAATCTATGGAATGGGGTAAGAACAATCAAGAGACCCCAAAGATTTGTACAAAACTAATCAATGGACCATTAGATAAGAAGTAAACAAGAATTCCTATTTTGCATATATTAAATTTGAAGCAAATAAGCAAATTTAACAAATATAATTACCCTCTATTCTTGAAATCTTAAATAAGTGAGCCTAATAAGGATCTAAGCAATCATTTTGTGCTTAAGAGAATGGGAGCTCACCATTAATGGCTTCAAGGCCAATGGTTCTTCCCATTTACTCCATGTTGTGCGGTGTGTTGCAAAGGATAAAGAAAATAGCTAAATAAAATGAAATAAAACTCCTAATCCTAGTAATAATACTATAGTTTATGTTAGATGGAAGAAGTGTTCTTGTAAATGAGAGGGGGTAGTGGGCTGTTTATAGTTTTCCATTTGGTAAAGTGGGAGATTTGGGTGCATGTGGGACTAAAGCTCAAAAATCACTTTTATATTAGATTAGGATACGCATGCTTTAGGCTTAGTTAAGCTTGGTTTAGGCTAGTTAACTAGGGTTTAGGCTAGTTAAACTTAATTAGCAAGTGATTAGAGACTCATTGAGAGTTAGGAGGGGTCTGGATAACCATTTGTGATTGATAGTTAGCCTATGAAGCTTGCAAAAGTGGTTCAGAGAGAACTAGGGAGATCCTGAATGGTCGAAATGAGAAATGTTTAGCTAATAAGAGAGATATTAGCTAAATAAGATGATTATAGGAGGGATACGATTGAGAAGGTGTCGTATAAGGGGAGTTAAATAGGTCTAACTAACGGTATGTCGTCAATTTGCAAGGATGAGGATAGTTAGTGTAATATTAAGAGTAATAGTGCTTTGATCAAACTACAGGTGTCTACATTTTCCCCTCTTTGGGGTGACGTGAGCTACATCACTTTAAAGAAAGTAGAAAAGCATAAATGAGTTGAATTTTTTTGAAGGGGTAGAAGAAAAATTTGTTAGCTAAAGGGATGCCCCCTCGAGTGTCGATGGGGTGATGGAAGAACTCGATCGAAGATCGAAAAGAGAACAGAAGAAAGAAAAGTGTGAATAGAAGATTAGAGAACAACAAGAAAGAGGGATATTGAGTTATCCACAAACCAGTGAAAACAATTTTTTAATCATCATTTTTCTTAGCATCCTCATCATCGACTCTTATTAAAATGTAAGCATACGATGGAAGAGTAAAATGACATGGAAATCCAAGAGACAAACAACTGTCCCTTTCTAAAACAACAACTCCATGCAATATACAAACATGCAATGCAATACGAGAAGTAAATAAACTCATCTAACAAGTAAATAAGTACAATCACACACACTCAAACCAACAACGTTTAAGATAGTTGCAAAAATAAGTTGTTATCTAGATGTAGTCCCAAATGTTCTGATAAACAAAAGGGTTTAAAATGATGCCCCAAGTAATTTTTATAAGTAAGGGAAAGGATGGAGAACACTTGGATCCAATAGAAAAGTGATGTGCATGACAAAAATAGTACTAGGCAACTGATAGTGCCCCAGAGTACAAACGAAGTAAGCAGCGTAGCTTTTGTAAATGATTGTAGAGTTAGGTGATCTGCAATTCATTGTTTCAAAACATGTGAAAACGTCAGTAAGATACAAGATGAGTGCCATACGAGAGACACAAATTTCAGCTATAAGTGAGCCTTTTGCCAATTTTAGTCAATTTTTGAAGTTTTACGATTTTTTTCATTTTTTGGATGGTTTTATAATTTTTTAATTTTTGATCGTTCAGAAGAATTTACATAAGAGATCAAAGATATCTTAAAATCATGTGCAACTTCTAGATGGTTAAGCCAAGGGTGTCAGATGGCAAAAAATGCCCTAATGAGAAGAATTACAGAAACAATAATTATTTCATAAAAATAATCCTTGCGACAGGAAAAAGAGAGGAAAAATAGAAGAGAAATGATAGAAAATGGCACATGGAATATTCATAAATCATTCTAGGTTGAAGAAGTGACCGTGGAGTGGCACCGAGTGCTCCTGCGTGCAAAAAAAAGTAGAAATAATCACCTTAGATATAAAAATAATCATCTCGGTGAGTATAAGAAGTACCATAGTGATCACAACGAAGAAAACATGCCCCAGAGGCATTGTGGTAGCCTAATATACCCACCCGGGAGGGTAAAACAATCACGACTAGTTCATTTGTGGCAAAGCTCTTAAAATTTTTTATCGCAAGCGAGAGCGATAGCCCTGGAGTGAGATGGTGAGACTACTGAGAAAATAGAGATGAGAAGATTGCATCCGAGAGTTTCTTTGGGACACAGTATTCAGACCCTATGTGAGTGCCCTATCCCTCCTTTGTCAATTTTACATTTAATGTTTTTTTTTTCTTTTTAGGGTCTTTTTGGAAATTTTTTGACAAATGCGCTTGCATGCATGCATTGATTTGACAGATGCACACATGTACATGCATAAAAGAAATGGGTATGCGTACACGTACATGTTGAAAAACAGGTACGCACTCGCTTATCCATAGAAAAGGGGGGGCGTATGCATCGGGTAGGGAAAAACAGGGACGCGCACACGTGCGCATCAAAGGGTGAGCATATGCATCACGCTGGGGGAACATGCCTTCTGGGTAGAAATAGGAAGAATGAGTGGGAGCGTATGCATTGGGTAGGGCCCGTATGCATCGAAGAAGAGGCATATGCGTGATGGGCTCGTATACACCGAGATAGGCGCACAGGTTTCAAAGTGGAGGCACACATGCTAGGGAAAGGAGGGAATTTATTTGTGTAACTAGAATAACTAAGTATAGATGAAAAATAGACTAGATGGTTCTTAGAAGAAGGTGAAAATTAGTACGGTAGATGAATGAAAGAAGAATTTTTGTAGAAAACTTAACTAGGAATAGATAGAAAATTAGATAGACGTGGGTAGAAAATTATATCCTAACATGTGCCCTTTTGTTTTGCAGAGGATACTACCCATTCTACATACCCGTGAGAGGTACGGCCGGCTGGCAGTGATAGAGGCGCAGTTTGGTGAGGATGATAAGAGGATATTGGATATCCTTCATTACGTGACATGATTGGCTTACGTAGCCGATATGCCTCAGATTACCCTGGATCATGGCCTTCTGATAGTTGTGGCTGAGAGGTGGCACAGTGAGAGTCAGTGATTTCAGCTCCCGAATAGCGAGATCACAATTACACTGGAGGATGTATGGCATATCATGTGGGTCCCCATCCAGGGTCAGCTCATTCAGTATACCCGTCACCATCCTGACATTGATCGGTGTATTCTTGAGCTATTTTGTTTCCCGACGATACTGTGTCATGGGATGATTGCTAGATTATCACGCTATATCGAGGATCCAGAGCTTGGTCGTGTGGTAGTCTACATGATGGCCTTTATCAGGGGAGTTTTACTCCCTGACAAGACCGGTGTTTCATTTCCTCTTGGTCTTCTTGGAGTGATACGAGGATTGATTGACGAGGAGACAGACTACTAGGGTCAGTGCATATTAGCACAATTATATTGGGGCCTCCATTTGATCACATACTACCATCAGAAGATGGTAGGACCTGCTATATTATTGCAGATTTGGGTATGGGACCACATTGCTATTGGTCGCCCCGTAGGTGAATTAAGATCTCAAGCTCCAGAGGAGCCTTCTACTATGGGTTGGGTTCCTATTGGAGACGATGTGCAGCCACATATAAGAGGTACCTATCATTACCGCCATGAGTTGGATGAGTTACAATAGGCTGCCATGGTATGGAGGCCTTACAGACACTTTCAGTGGCCAGAGGATGGCCTAGAGCTCAGTACTGCGACTGTTGAGCACTTCATGATGGGCAGCCGTAGCTATATGTGGGATATTTATAGAGTGGATAGGTTCCAGTGAAATCTTGGTATTACCCAAGATGTACCTGGGCTAGATATGTGGTATGCTCACAGGGACAGAGAGTATTTTGATATGGGGCCACATATTGTCAGGGGTAGGGCCTTGACTAGCTTTTTACATGTGGTACCAGCTATGTGGGTACCTGTGAGATAGATAAGAGATCTTGGCTGTATGCTCGAGTATGCCCCCTTGTACTATGGAGTGATTATGTGCCACTTGACCATTCCCAGAGCGGCCTATGATGCAGAAGTGAGGGCACCCTCTATGGGGCCTCCTAGTGGTGATGAGGGTGGAGTTCATGGTGGTAGTGACGATGATGATGATGACGATCCATTTGATGGTCATTGTCATGTTAGGGGAGGGGCACATGGTCCTCCATTACAGCAACCTCAGAGACAGCGACCCCAAATCCGGAAGAGACATGCACCCAGGGCTCTAGATATAGATTTCCCTCCAATAGGCATTCTAGTGAGGATATATGCCCCTTTACAATAGGTATTTCCAGAGTAGGGTCCACCTCCTCATGCTCTAAGGGGTGGTGGTGATGATGGATAGTTGGCCGCTCTTTAGCAGTAGTTACAGGTGGTGATAGTCATGCAGTTACAGGTGGCTAGTGAGAGAGATGAGGCCAGAGCACAGGTACATGACCTTACAACAGAGAAAGATCATACCAGCATCCCAGGTAAAAGTATCGACAGTTGAGAGAGACCAAGTCAGAGCACATAGGCCACTCAAGGTGGGGATGGTGTAGCCTTATAGCACCAAATTAGTAAGTTGATAGTGCATGGAAGCTTAGATATTGAGTCTTTTACACTAGTCACAGAATCAAGATGTAGATGGTAATCGCATAGAGGGATCATGCCCAGGCACAAGCTTAGAGATTTATCATTCAGAGGGACCAGGATCCTGAGCCTAGTGTAGAAACTATCATCTGTGGACAAAGACTGAGAGACTACTGCCATGCGACAAGGCCTATGTTGATAGAGGCCGATTGGTAGGAGAGTGAGACACTATCTGTTTAGGAAGCCACTTCTTTTGATGATGCCAACATGATTCAGGATGTTATGAGGGATAGGGGCAGAGGCCTTGTATTATAGAACCACCTATTTTAGAGGATTCCCAACAAAGCAGTGGGTGACACCTTTTGAAGCAGCTAAGTGTGAGTATGAAAAGGTTCCAGATCACAGAAGGTTAGGTCGCTTAGTCAGAATCAGTTCTCTAGCCAGTCAATACAGTAGCCAGCTGGAAAATAGCCAGCTGAGACAGACAGCCATCTATAAAACAAGGTGGTACCCCTGGCGCAGGTCCATCATAGCCACCACTCTTTCCTTCCCCCAAGACATGGACCCAGGAGCCCCAAAAAGTGCACAAGTTGTGGTTGATTTAGCCATTTTATTTTTGTATAGATGTATTGTATGTATACATGCCTCCTATGAATGCTGATTTTGATCGATGTATAGATTAATGTACCATTATTTTGATTCCTCTTGATGAAGGATGAGTTTTGATGTATGCCCTTTTTAGATGGCATATTTTATTATATAGATGATGTATACCTGACTTTGAGATGGTTTAGAAATTTATATATGTATTATACAAACATTTGATTATTTTTATGTCATAGATAGTATCTTTGATTACGCTCTTATGATGATGCTTTATGTTTTGTAGATGATTGTATCATGATGTATTTTCTCTCTTTCTTTATGTTTTTGACATATTTTAGCCTTAGAGATGTTTACAAAAAAATTCATGTTTTTGCACTGATGATATATCTACATATAGTAAATATGTTTTGGATTTATGGGATGTCTCTAATTTTTTTTCTAGTGAACACTTGCTACGAATGATACCTAGATGATACACAATGTGGGTGTGATAAGATTTTTCTATGATAAGAAAATGTAACCCCTCACAATACAAAAAAAAATCATTCTCAATTGAAACTGATACGAACTATGTGACTGATTAGCTTAGTATACATTACATTGATTTTGTAACAACATTAGCATATATTTTGTATATGATTTTGGGTTTATCTAGAAAGATAAGTTTTCAAGGCTACTGTTCACGTTGTTTTCAAGTTTTTCTCTGAGATAGATGATAGTAACATGTGGGTATAGTCTTGTCCCTAGAATGGATGTTTTCAAATAAGGTTTTGGTGTATCTTTTTCAAATGTTTTTGTATTTTCTAAGGTCATGTTACACAAAATAACAAAATAACACAACCAAGCAATGTACAAGGACAAGAAGCGTGGATGCCCCTAAGTGATGTGGTAATATACAAAACTTAGAATGCCACATTCATATGTATGAGAAAGTGAATGTGAAGGTTCCCCCAACAGTTAGATGGGAATATACAAAGGCACATCCTTACATGTGATATAAGACGAATGAACCTAAGCCAGATCACAATTTTGATCAAACATGGATTCAAGGGTTCTAGACCTAGAAAATGAAGTTATCACCTAGAAAGTGGTGAGGGTTACCCATCCTTCTGCAAGAGTAAACTGTGACAGACCAATCCTTCTTGACTAGAAACCAATTTTCACCCAAAGATTACCCATTGTGCCAAAATTGTGTGGTTTTCACATGTGGATGACCTATTTTTTCTTTACTGGGTTATCTTGAAAGTTTTTTCATGTTTAGCTTCGTTTTTTCATTATTTTTCCATTTTTATAAGTTCTTATTTGATATTGGTCAGTCTTATCTCCTAAGTGTAGAAATGCTTGAAATGCATGGCATTCATTGGTTCTGAAAGCTCTTTCCATATGAATATGTATTTTATAAGCTCCTGATCCATACTTACAACCACCAAATAAGGCCCTAGCTAGTTGGCCTCAAACTTACCTTTCTTTTCTCTGTCTTTGATGGTATTCTTCTGATTTTATTTCAGCACTAGATCACCTACATCAAATGTCACGATGAATGATCCTTTTGGATATACCCTCTCGACACCCTGTTAGGTAGACCTTGAGGTGATTAAGCGATCTTATCCATTCATCCAACAACTATAGCTCTGCTAGCCAAGCTCCTCTATAGTCTTAGTCTTTATTAAGATAATACCAGAGAGTTATTCTTAGGGAGGGAAGCTCCACTTCCAAGGGTATGATGGCTTCAGTTCCATAAACTAGGGAATATGGGGTTGCACAAGTAGAAGTGCGGATGGAGGTTCAATAGGCCCAGAGGGCGAAAGACCTATTTATAAGTGCCAATTACGACAGTCTTACTTACCATTTTCTCCATAATTTCAAAGGTTTTATTGGTAGCTTATTTTTCCATTACCTTGGGGGTAATAGGGGTAGACCACTTGAGTTGAATATGGAAATTTTGACACAATGTTTAACCATTTTTTTTTAAGGATTTACCATTATCAGTGATTCTGGCGGAAGGGATACCATAACTCAGATGAGATGGTTCATGATGAATTTAGAAATTTATGCACCATGACGTAAGTAAGAGGCACAACCTCTACCCATTTGGTAAAATACTTGATGGCAGTGATAATGTGGGTGTGGCCATTTCTGAAGAAGAACGATTGGAGCTTCCCTATGAAATCAAGGCCCCATTTAGAAAATGGCCAAGGTGTTGTGATAGGCTGCAAAGTCTATGCCGGCGCATGTATCAATTTCCCATAATTTTGGCATAGCTCACATTTCTTAACAAAATTACAACAATCTACTTCCATGGTGGGCCAATAATAACCTACCCTTAAGAGCTTCTTATCCAAAACCATACCACTTGTGTGCATTCCACAAATACCACTGTGTACTTCCTTAATAGTGTGGATTGAATCAGTAACATCCAATCAACAAAGAAGATTCCCATCATAGCCATGACAATACATGGTGCCTCATAGGAGGGTATAACGGGCTATACAACAGATAAGGGCTTTCTTCTTAGAATGGGTAATGTCCGAGGGAAATGTGCCATCTTGTAGGTATTGGAAGATAGGGTCATACCAGGGGGATAATGGACCAATAATTTCACATGTCAAACAAGATTCTTGCATGTCATATGTGGGTATTTGTAAATGTTCTAAAAAGAAAGGTATTTTTCTCTCCTAAGGTGGGATATGTAAGAGAAATTCAATGGTAGCCATAACATCTGTTGATCTATTATGTGACCTTTGTTTTTTCTCAAAGATAATATGTGTAAAATATTCTTTCAAGGTTTCAACCAAGTTCTTGTATGGAATAAGTTTTCTCATCCTTAACCTTATATTCATCATTAACTTGCTTAAGGATAAGTTGGGAGTCTCTAATGACTTACAATTATCTAGATATTACAAGCAATAGCTAGCTTGAGGCAAGAAATGAGTGCCTCATACTTCTGACAATGTTATTAGTGTAGGGGAATCCCAAATGGAATGCTCTTGGGATAACCTCACCTATGGGAGTGATGAGCACTACTCCTTCCCCTAATCTGTGGAAGGTGAATGATCCATCAAAATGGACTTGTCCACTCTACAGATTCTTCAACATACATCATGGATGCATCAGGAAGGTCCATACACAAAGGTTCCAATCCTGGTAGAGGAGCTTCTACCAACTGATCAGCCAATACCTTTCCCTTTAAGGATTTTTTATTCACAAACTCAATATCAAATTCACTTAGGAGAATGATCCAATTATCCATTCGTCCGGTAAGGGTGGGTTTAGATAAAAGGTACTTGAGAGGGTCAACTTTTGATATTAGTTTGGTATTATTATTGAGGAGATAATGGTGAATTTTTTGAAAGGAAAAGACAACTGCTAGGTAGAACTTTTCAATCTACGAGTAATTCAGTTTGTAGGAAATCAGAGTGCAACTGAGGTAGTAAACCACCCTTTCTCCATGGTCTAGATCATATTGGGCAAGTAGTGCACCAATACCAAACTGGGAAGCAGATATGTATAAGAGGAGAGGTTTTCTTGGGGTAGGTGGCATGAGTACAAGTGGGTTAATAAGGTATTTTTTAGTTATACAAATGCTTTTTGACAATTTTGTCCCCAGTTGAATGCAACATCCTTCTTTAGTAGATGTGTAAATGGGTGGAACTTATCCACAAGTTGTGAAATAAAGCGACGGATTGCCTAAATTTTCCCTTGTAGACTCCTCAGTTGTTTGAGAGTGGTAGGTGGTGGCATTTTTGTGATAGTTGTAATCTTTGTAGGGTCTACTTATATCCCTCTTTGTGAAAGAATGAAACCTAGGAGCTTTCCTGATAAGACGCCAAAAACACACTTCTTAGGATTCAAGCGAACCTTATAATCTGGGAGAGACGCTGAAAAATATGCCTCAGCACTTTAGGGTGCTCTCCTATGCTTTTGGATTTTGCTAGGATGTCATCAACATAATCTTCCATGATGTCATTCATCATGTCATGGAAGATGACAGTCATTGCATGCTGATAGGTGGCCCCAAAATTCTTGAGTCTGAAAGGCATGACCTTGTAATAGAACGTTCCCCAAGGAGTGATGAAGGCCATCTTATGTTGGTCCTCTTATGCAAATCCAAATCTGGTTATAACTTGAAAAACCATCCATTAAGGACAACATTTCATAACCAACAGTGGAATCCACAATCATATCAATGTTAGGTAAGGGGAAATCATCCTTAGGACATGCTTTATTGATATCATGGAAATCAGTGTAGATTCTTATGCCAACAGGTTTCTTCTAAACATGGACTATATTAGATATCCACTTTGAATAGTCGATGGGCTTAATGAAATCAACAACTAATAGTTTCTCCAGTTCTTCTTTGACAAGGAGTGCAATTGTAGGGTGCATCTTTCTCAACTTATACTTGATGGGTTTAGTGTCTGGGTGTACAATGAGGTTGTGCATGACTAAGTCTGGATCTAACCCAGGCATATCTATGTATGACCACAAAAATATATCTCCATATTATCTTAACAACTCTACAAAACCCTTTTTCTCTTGAGCTGAGAGTGAAGCTCCCAAATTTATCATTCTTGGTTCTTCTTCTGAGCCAATGTTGACATTGATGGTTTCTTCCACAAGCATCTTAGAGGGATCCTCCATCTGGGTAGGATTAGGGGGAAGAGTAAGGTCTACCTCCTTAGGTAGCTTATCATCATCTTTGAATGGATAGATCATTTTATCCATAGGTTCTTCATTCTGTTTATCTACGAGTGCTTCAAAGAGTTTATCCCTATGTGACTGGCATTTATTCCTTGCACAAGGTTTCTCTGAAGTATTTTTACTCTTGTTTATGACCTTCTTATTCAAGCATCCACACATCTCTGCTTCTTCTCCAAAGTATGCACCAGTGTCTAGCTGAATTGCAAATCCTTTCTTATGATCCCCAGGCTGGAATAGAGTCCTTGAGTCCCATGAATTCTACTAATGCCTCATCATTCTTGAAGAAGTCGATTGACACGTGAAATTGTTGATCCCAATCTATAAGTTTGGGATATACAAGGGCTACTTGGAAATTGGTTTGAGGCTTGGATTTAGATAAGGTAAGGACATCTGAATTAGGGAATAAGTTAGTTGAGGTGAGATCCTCATAGAGGCTACATTGGGAATCCACATCGCTATCAGAATGAGATGAATCACTCTCACATTCAGAAGAGGTGGCATTAATTTCAAAGGGTGGATTGTTGTGAGGTCATATTCCAAGACCATGTTTATTTGATTTGAAGTGAGGGATAGGAATGGGTTCTAATCACCCTTGCGCATTGATTCCACATCCCAACCCTTTGTAACCCATGAAAAACATCATGTGGTGGCCTTTGACATATTGGGGTGCCTGATGGCATGAAGCCATGGTTCCTTCTGGCACTCTGTTAGTAGGATCCCCTAACATATTTTCCTCAGACAAAAAACCACTAGGAATGAATTTATGCAATGGTTTACGGAATTGTTCTTGAGTGCTTTTAAACTGAAAATAGGGCTTTCCTCATTTTTTGGGTGACACTAATAAATATGATATTAATAAATCTTGTTTAAGGGTGAACGGCTTGCCTGGGCCATATTTTTCTGACATTTCCTCCCATGATGCAAAAGGGTTGACCAATGAAGGTAAAGTCTTGATTGTAAGGAGTGAGTGAATCTTGATCCACACATTTCTTGATAGCCTTTGTTTGCAAAATAATAATAATGTCTGTCGAAGGGCATTCATAAGCTACACGAGAAAAATGTGCAAGGCTCTACAATTTGTAAATGGTTCTGGATCACCTTGGATGGTGATTATCTATCCTTTGTGGCACATTTTTGATACATTGATGGAAATTCGAAGGAATGGCCTGCACATGGCATGGATCCATGGGTGTCCTAAGAGCATGTTGTATGGTAGATCCAAGTCAAGGACATGGAACATTGTATCATGACAAGTCGGCCCTACTTCCATTGGAATCACTATAGTGCCTACTGACTCTCGCTCCTCATTATCATAGGCCGTGATCGTGATAGTTTTGGCACCTAGATCCATTTCTGAATGGCCTAGCTGCTTAACCAACTTCAAAGTACAAATGTTTAGACCGGATCCACCATCCACAAGTACTCTCTTAATTTTGTGACAGGTAACAACCACTTCTAGGTATAAGGGTAAGTTATTCTCTGGGTCATTATGCGGGATTACAGAATAATCAAAAGTAATGTGATCGTTAGCATCAAGGTACACAATCATGGCTTAGAGGTGTTAGGGATCTACATCATTTGAGACTCCAAAAATCTGTAGCGTCTTGTACAATATGTTCTTATGGGCAGTAGAGATTTTAAGGAGATATAGAATGGATATCCTAGCAGGTGTTTTCTCCAACTGGTCTATCAAATTGTACTGACCTTCCTGAGGGATAGGCAGGGGATCTGGTATGATTAAACGAGTGTGTCTCATCCCTAATACGTAACTCTTTTCTAAGATCTGGATAGTATTGACCTGTTCATCAGATGAACGAATACATCCTATGAGAGAATCGAAGGGACTGTCATTAGTGGGATAAATATAAGTGGAAGTCCTATAATCATTGGAGGTTTGTCCATGATTTGGCTTCCTTTTCTTCTTATCCGCATGGTTAGGAAAAATCTCTTTAAAGATACCCATTTTATCATTTGGACCTTGGCCTGAGTCTGGGGGGAATCTACAACGATATTTCCCTCTTCAATGAGGTCTTGTATGTAATGAGGCATTCTTAGACACCTATTTGTCTTGTGCCCTTTAACGTGGTGGAATTCACAGTACTCATGTTCCTTGAACCAAACATGGGTTTTGGGGCATTTTTTTCATATGGTATCATTGCGTTTGGGTATTCCACCATGCTTACGCTATCTAACTATTTCAGTATGGAAGATAGGGATTCTGTTAATGGCATGAACTCATGTTTGGTAGGTGCCTTGGGATGAGGTCCTTGTGAAATATTTAAAAGTGGACCAATCTACATGGCTTGGACTCTTTTGGAGTCCATAATGCAATCCCCAATGACATGTTTGTTTTTATTGAAAAACTTTGTTTTATCTAAGGATTTTGCTTCATGTTTGTCTTTGACAACTAGTTTAAGTGTTCCCTTCACGATGAGGGCCTTCTCGATTTGACTTCCCTTCTCTATAACTTCTTCAAAGTTTAAGCCACAGTGCATTTGCAAATGGAAGGCTATCTCTGGGTTCAAGTTAGGCACAAATATGCTTACCAACTATTTTTCTGGAAAGGCACAAGGGAAACGACTTTCCAATCCTCGTCATCGATGTAGAAAGCTCACAAATGTCTCGTTAGGATTTTGTTTTGTATTGCAGAGATCGTTCATTGTGATATCATTTTCCATATTATAGGAATAATGCCATATAATTTTTTTTGCTAACATGGGCCATATTGTAATGGAGCCCTTGGGTATGCTATAGAACCATTCCAATCCCAGTGCCCCTAGGCTGCAAGGGAAGAGTCGTATTAAGAAGTTATCGTTGTATGCAACCTCTTGGAAAGCCATATAAAAGTATTTTATGTGATCACGAGGATCACTCTTGCACTTATACTTATCAAATTTAGGAATAGTAAAATGTTTTGGGAAGGGTTTTCGTAACATGTCCTTATCGAAGGGGTAAGGGCATAGTTCTTCATACAAATATTTCCTATTATGTCTTACATTTCCCTCCTGTAGCGTAGTAAGTGTATCTTTCATCGATTGTAATTCTTGTTCAATGATTTGTTCTTTGGTGGGTGACATTGGTCTTTGCGCCTTAGCTACTTTAAAGGTTGTGTCACTATATGGATCAAAGTGGAATTCATTAGGTTTCATCTTGACTTTGTCTTTGTATACATTCCTACTTGAAGAGCCTAAGTTTGATAATTTTTGGCTCAGTTTCAGGAATTTTTTTTGAAGGATTTCTTCTTCAATTAAAGGATCCTCTTCCTTATCAAACTTGGGAGGCAGCAAGGCTTACGCTCAATCTTCACTTTACGTGAAGCCTTGTAATATGGTCATCATGAATCACCAAGTGGCTTGGATGGGTCTCCTTCAACGGTGTTATGATGTTGACTATAAGTAGAAGCGTACCCTACATCAAAGGGGTTATCTATGTCTAAGAGGGATCTTCATTCTTCTGTTTTATGGTTAATGACCTTAGTTTCCTCTTCACACTCTTGTGGAAGCTTAGCCCCTAGTTCTAAGACTCTTGCGAGTACTTGATCCCTGTTGTAAAAAAGGAGTTCATCAAAGTTGCCTAAGTCTAATTGGTGTTGTTCTTCAGAAGAGTCAGACTCCTCTTTGTTATGATCGATCAATGGCTCTGCATCTTTAACTTATGAAAAGAGAGGCACTAAGTTGTTTCCACTAAATGGGAACAATTCAAAAGGATTCTCTCCTAAGTCATGGTCATTTGGTTTGGACACCATTTTCATGATTCTAGGCATCACTAGCCAAAAGTTATACGAGGTTCCATTTAAATGTCTTCGAAGTTTATGTGAAACCTAGGCGTATGTTTGCGTCAGTTCTAAAAGTAATGTTTATGCAATTACTTTTTTGACTCAAGGAACACTCATATGAACACTCAAATGCAATGATTACTCAAATTGTCATTTTTCCAAGTCTATACCCTAATTATGATTTCAGAAAAATGGCTAAATCGGATAGTGCCAATATTGTATCAATAAGTAGGTCAAGTTAGAATTCTAACAAGGCCTAAATATTAAAGTAGTACTGACGTAATATCTTGATGAGGTATACTAAAACTAGTTCAAATACCGATGAAGGCTAAGATTTTTGAAAATGGAAGTTGCAAGTATGTATAGCGTAACAACACTATCCTGATACATTAACCAAGAAAGCAAGGTGTTAGTATCAAGATGATGTTATTTCGGTATATATAAGGCAATATCGACACCCTCAAAAAGGCTTAGATGACATTGGAACTGAAACAAAGTAAGAGTATAACAAGAAGTTATTAGTTGTGCGAGTAGCGTAACCACACAATAAAGGGACTTATATCAAGTTTTCAAGAAACTGAAAACCCAATGTAAGTACCAAAATTGTGTGACTAGAATGTGAGCAAAAAACTATCAACCTAAGGAGAGATAAAAAAGATGAACCAAAATCACAGTAGTGAAGATGATCTTGAAATCAAGATCAAAGAACTTATCAAAGATACAAAACCATACCTGCACACTTTAAACATTTAACAACCCAGCTGCAACCATGGATGGGCACAAAATGAAAAAAAGTGGTGAGTACTATCTTTGGTAAAATGCGCAAGGTATGCTCCTTTCTCACCCCAAAAATGGGTGGTGAGAACGCAAGGGTATAGATCAAAAAGGATGAAAATAAACTAAGTGCCACTTGGGCAGAGTTTTGCCTCGTCTGAAGATGAGAATAAAAATGAGCTAAGTGGGACGTAGTTTAGTTCCGTGATGAATGACACTTAGTTCTAACTTACGTGGGTTCTTTTCCTTGTTCAAGAAATAAGGTTCAGACTCCAAGTGATTCGTCACTTCGTGATGGCTTGATGCGACAATGGACTAGTAAAGTGGGCTCCAAGACAGAATGGCCTCCTTAATAGGTTCTCTCAACTAGGTGTCAGAAGATTGTCTAATGTGAGCGTGATTTTCCCAAAGAGTTGCAATGAAAAGGGGATTAATCATGATTTGGGAGTTAATCTCAACTTTACTGTTACCCCCTTCTGATACAATGAGAAACCTAGTGTAAATTATTAAAATAATTTAATTATTTTATTTTTGTCATTCAGTTGATACCCCTGTCACTGGGGTTGCAGTTGTACCATCATATAGAACAATCTTTGACTCTAACTCACAAGGCATACTAGTCAATTGGGTAAGTAGAGTGCTTCTTGTTTCATCCATGAGGTTACTCAGCGGTGGATTACTTTAGGGTTCCTAGAACCACCCCCATTGTTGTAGCTTAAGGCATTATGCCAAAGGGGTTATGTTCTAGTTGAGCGGATAGGGACGTACCCTTTTCTAAAACCTACAATACAATGTGAAGTGAAATGGTGTGTTTTTTATCTTGCTTAACTTAATGTGGTTTTAAGTAGCACACTGTTTGGAAACCTGTATGAAAACACATGTATTAGAAGGTTTGTGTCTCGTTTTGATGCCTTTTCTTTGACAAGCATTAGGTCATGTACGAGATGAGTTTAGTAATTTTCCATTTGAATACTGATATCAAGAAAGGGAATTTACATGTTGCTTTTGATTCCTAAGATCACCGAAAGGTGCGAAGGAAGAGCATACACAATGTGAAAATTCCACTAAAATAAGTTATATGGAAAGTACTTCACTTTTAGAAGCATAAAACAAGTGTTTTTTAAACATGACAAAAAGGTTGTACAAGTGTTTTTGATCTCCAAGATCACCTAGAAGGTGTGAGGAGAGAGCATACACACTTTACAAACCTTTTCTTTAGTTAAGGAATGAAAAAATCTTGAGTTATGCTAGACCAAACAAGTAATCAACACCATGCTTTTGCTTTGTTAGACTTTAAAACCTCTAAAATTTTGACAAAAATGATCTTACAACTCAGGGAAATAAAGTTCAAATTTTTACACAGACACCTGTGCTCCCAAGAATGATACCTGCACACCCCTTACCAATGGATACGTGCCCCAACCAACGTGGACTCGTGGCAGAGTTTTATGACAGTGGGCCTCAACACATATGTGGGCCTGTCATACATGTGCGCTAGGGTTTCAACACAGATGCTCTCAACCCAATGGATACGCCTGTAAGAAAAAAATAATTTAGAAAAATACAGTGGGATGGAAAACCCTAGAGCGTCTAGAGACACGGGGATGATCAACAGTCAACGAAGATGCTTATGGTTCAATGGATATGCTCATGGGTCAAAGTGACAGAGTTTACAGAATAAGCCAATATATGCCAACATGTCCAGAGTGACAGGTACGCTCGCCATCCGATGGAGATGCCTACGGTTTGATGGATACGCACCCCATTCTAAATGAGTTTCCAACTGTGCAATATGGTCCAATAGGTGTGTGACCAACTCAACTCCTGCACTAGGGTTTCAACAGAGATGCCCCCTTCTAGGACACCTGTGCGTACCCCCTGAAAAAACTACAAAAGTCATGGAAATGAAATTTTTTGACAAGCAAACATGTTAAAGGTTAGCCAAAGAAGCCTATTTCTAGCTCAAACCCATAAAAAATACATGATCAAGGATGATTTAACTCACTTAAAAAATGAAATAATGCAAATAACAAGCTATTTATCCTAGAAAACATGAAAGTGGTTAGAAATTGAAAATAAATAGCTTGAAAAGACTCCATTAATGGAGGATGGACTTTATGTCCCACCGGTGTGCCAAATGTGTTCAAAGAAAGGTTGCAAAAGCTATGGAATGGGATAAGAACACTCAAGAGACCCCAAAGCTTTGTGTAAAACCAATCAATGGACCATCAGATAAGAAGTAAACAAGGATTCCTATTTTGCATACATTAAATTTGAAGCAAACAAGAAAACTTAACAAATATAATTACCCTCTATTCTTGAAAGCTTAAATAAGTGAGCCTAATAAGGATCTAAGCAATCAGTTTGTGCTTAAGAGAATGGGATCTCACCATTAATGGCTTCAAGGCCAATGGTTCTTCCCATTTACTCCATGGTGTGTGGTGTGTTGCAAAGGATAAAGCAAATAGCTCAATAAAATGAAATAAAACTCCTAATCCTAGCAATAATACTATAGTTTATGTTAGAGGGAAGAAGTTTTCTTGTAAATGAGAGGGGGGTAGTGGGCTATTTATAGTTTTTCATTTGGGAAAGTGGGAGATTTGGGTGCATGTGGGACTAAAGCTCAAAAAGCACTTTTAGATTAGATTAGGATAAACATGCTTTAGGCTTAGTTAAGCTTGGTTTAGGCTAGTTAACTAGGGTTTAGGCTAGTTAAAATTGATTAACAAGTGATTAGCGACTCATTGAGAGTTGGGAGGGGTTTGAATAACCATTTGTGACTAATAGATAGCTTAGGAAGCTTGCAGAAGTGGTTCAGAGAGAACTAGGGAGATTTTGAATGGTCGAAAGGAGGAATGTTTAGCTCAATAAGAGAGGTATTAGCCAAATAAGTTGATTATAGGAGGAATACGACCAAGAAGGTTTCGTAAAAGGGGAGTTAGATAGGTCTAATTGACGGTATGTCATCAATTTGTGAGGAGGATAGTTAGTGCAATATTAAGAGTAATAATGCTTTGATCAAACTACAGGTGTCTACATTTAGGCTATAGTTTTGTTCTTGTTTATAATTGGTGGCTGGGTTAAGCCTATTTAACCTTTTTTTTGCTCCTATTTCTGATTTGCTTTTTTCTCCTTCTCACAATGTATCTTTCATAAGGCCCTTTGGAGCCATAATCCAATCTTCTTACCTTATCTAATAAAAAATATGATGTGACATGATAAAATGAAAAAATCATATACTAACTATATAAATGTTGGCTATTCTTAATTGAAAATTACATTTTGTTCTTGTCACATCAAACTATGTTTTATTTATTGAATTTTATGCAATGTAATAATTTAAATGCATTAGATTATGTGAAGATTGTAATAACATCTCAATTTTTAAATCCACCTTTATGAAATAAGAATTTACATGTCTTTTCAGTAATATAATTGTTTGAAATTGTAAACATTAAATATTTACAAAAGTTTAAAAAAAACATTTGTGTGTTTTTCCAAAAACTAGCAATCAATCACTCCCTAAGAATAATCAATGCAACACTAATCTCCCCTACAATATAAATTAATAGTTTTAAATATTGTAGTTAACAAAAATATATATGCTAAGAGTGTTTCAAATCTAAGCGGTTGTCCCAGCAGCACTTTGGGGCAATGATAAAGAGAGCAAAAGAACCAGAGAGGAGCTCGATAAGACGGATGCTGCTCAGATGACAGCGTTGGGCATGTTTCATGCTTGGAAGAAAGTGAAGATCAGTATTGATCAAGCGGCCAAGAAGTAGTCCTGGATACTTCTGCTGCTTTTTATTGTTTTTGCTACTGTTTCTTGGCTGTCGGTTTGTTGTTTCTTTGCCGTTGTTTTGCTGTTTAGTCTCGTTTGTGTAGCTGTTTCTGGGCTACGCTGTTTTTTGCTGTAACTTTTGAGCTTTGCTACAGCTTCTCTGCTCCTCTCTCTTATTCCGGCTTTTAGGCCTTTTTTTGTATTCAAGGGTATAGTCCCTTTCAAAAAACTATTTGCCAATATTAAAAAAAACAAAAATATATAATTTTTAAAAGTGCTAGCATTACATGTGTTATTACAAGATCTATAACAATGAGTATAATTTTTATGAAATTCAAGAAATGGGACTCTTATGATTGAACTTCTCTAAGCTACAGGAAACAAGTGTGGTGTGTTTCTGAGGAAAACAAGATAGATCCGCATGACCTCTTCAAATCATCTTATTTGACACAAAACTCATTTCTTGTGAACAAAGATGGATTAAAGGTTGGGAACACCCTAAGAAATAATTAGAGTGGACACCCTTCTCATAATTTTAGTTAATAATTTTTCCCATCAAGTAAAAAAATAAATGTTTCATACATTCTCATATTTTGAAATTTGCATAAGGGTCATATTACATCACAAATTTAGGGAAACTTTTATACAAAAATAATTTCAAAATTCTATAAAATTATCACAAAAGGATGAGAAATATTTCATGGATGGAGAGAATTGATCACAAAGGTGCTCATAATTCAACAAATACAATTTTATAAAATGTTTCTTGTATGTCTAAATTTTAATATCAAGTGGGTGATGGGACTCAAATATAAACATTGCACTATATTTTTGCAAAGAAACTAAAATGCTTATACATGGCTCACACAATTTTACAAAGGGTGGTATTTGGATTAGGGCTATCTATTCCTCCATAGAAAAAAACCGACATTTCCACATAAAATAGGAATAGAGAACTAAATATTTATTTCCTTCAATTATAATTTCCTCTACTGGCTACACTAGTGGACATTATAAAAAAATACATGAAGTTTTTCTTAGAAAAAATTACATACTTGCATAATCTAGAACTATGTCGGAGAATGGGAAACATTACCAACAAAATCATTTGAGATCATAAATATGTCATATTTGTTTTTACTTGCAAAATATTATAATACATTTTAATGTGTATGGATGCAATTTATGTTACTAATCAATAAAATGAATCAATTGAGGCTTTTTCGCATGCTAGTAGTAATTTTCACACCATTCAAGTCCATGCTAGTTCATTTTAGATCACATTCTTAGGTTAACACGCCCTTTTTGGGCAGCAGATCTCTTATATAATGGCCTCTCAACCATCCATTGTAGCTACTATTGCTAGCGGTGGTGACGATGGCTCCAAAGCATATAAGGAATTTTTTCTCAAAATTTTACAATGAGGTAACGACTCTAATTCCCCTCTTGATGTTGTTATAGCTTATGAGTTTATTGATATTTTGGTTAAAGATTACATTAAAAATTGTCTGATAACCTACTTCTGTGGCCGTAACCCCTCAAAATCACTTCTCCAAGGATGTATTATAAATTATTGGGAGTCTAGTGGTATCTAGGTCGCTGGTATGTATAACCTCACTAAAGGTTTTTACCTATTTTCCTTTCATGAACCTTCATGGGTATAATATTTATTTTTAAGTTATGCATGTTGGTATCTAAGAAAGACTCTGCTTGTTCTCTCATGTTGGACCCTTGAATTTAATCCTTCCAGTTAAATATCACTTAGGATACCTATCTGGGAAAAGTTGCCTTGTCTTCCCATGCAGCTGTGGTACTTTTTGAACAAGATAGTCCACCCCTCTGGAAAAATTATTTTTCAATAACCTGAGTGTTTTTATATGCTCACCCACATAAATAGGTTTACATCAAGGTTTACCTTGCCAAGGATCTGTGGGACCATATTGATATCCAAGTTGGGTCCACTAGGTTCTTCCAGAAATTTATGTATTTTAATATTCCTAACACTTGTTTTAAATGTCAATCCATTGACTGTTGCATTCATGATTATCCTCTTATAGTTCATGAGAAATAAGCCCCTAAATCCCCTTCAACCCCAGTACCTAATTTTTGTTCTCCCAGTGACGGGTGGACCACTGTTGGTAATAAGAAGTTAGTTGGACCTAAATTTACTTCTACAACACCTTTGTCTTCTTCCAACCCACAACTGTTGCCGTCAAATATTTATTTGAAGTAGATAAGCTCTGAAACGCATCCTCAGCATGTAGCTTTACCCGTGCAGAGTCAATCTATCTCTTTGTAAAAAAATTTAACAAGTGGGATTATCTCCTCAAGGTCTATTTCTTAGCACCACTCCCATAGTCCACCTCATGATGTTTCTATAAGGGTGCATAGTGAAAATGGGGATAAACACCGCTCCATTCACGTTGGGAAACAAAATTTAGACCAGTTTTTTATGATTTCTAACAATTTTTGTTTTCTTGACTCCGGGGAAGAATTTTAGGAAGGCCATAGGGAGCTTACTATGTCTAATTTTTCATGAAATTTCTATCATGGAATGTGAGAGGCCTCATGGATTCCTCAATAAAATATTTTGTGAAATCAACATGTCAACTTATTGGTATCATTAATGTTTTGTGTTTACAATAAGTTAAGATTACAGGTTTTTTTGTTTCAAACCACTTTAATGTGTATTGCTTATGACTATAAGAATTTTTATTCTTCACATATGGAAGGAAGAGGTAGTGTTTTTATCTCTGTCTGTCCTAAATTTTCTGCTCTAATTTCTTCCATGAGGCATAATCCTCAAAATCATGCCGCATGGATTGTTTTTGAAATTAATACTATTCCTTTTGAATTCTCAATATTTATGCTTCTAATGATGACACGAAAAAGGATGGTGTTATGGCGATGGTTAGGAGATAACTTACCCTTTTCGTATTGGCTATTTTGTGGAGACTTTAATATGATTGATCATCCCAAGGATAAATTGATGTCCCTTCCCATGTGATGGTGCTTAAGGGAATGGGAGGCTTGGTTTTAAAAATCATTGGGGTCTTTATGACCCTCTCTTTAGATGGTGGAATGATTTACCTTCTCAAAATTCATTTACTTGGTCCAAATTTCGAGTAGGTACTGACATATTCATTAAAAGGTTGAATTGTATTATGATCTTTCATCAACACACTTTTTATTTGGAAAACAACGTTCATTCGTTGATCATAGTCTGGTCGGATGTTCTTTTATCTAACCACATCCCCATATCTTTTAAATTATGGAGTGGGACCCCTTTTAAAGTGCATACTAATCAATTCTATCTTAATATCTCTCTTCTGAGTCATGTTGGTGTCATCTCACTCATTTCAAAAGTTTGGATTATGGCACCATGTCCTCCTTACACTACCAGTTGGGTAGATTGGTGGAATGCTTCCACTCAGCATATGGCTAAATTTGTCCATCATTTTGTCAAGCAGGTTTCTAGGATTCAAAAAGGGTGGATTCTTACCTTCTCTGAGTTTTATAAAACCTCTTCTATGCTTTAATCTCAACCCTTTGACATCCCTATGTAACTTTAGGCAGACAAAATTCGACACTAGATTAAGGTTATGGAAATCACAAGGTCAGAGGTGCTCATATCTAGGCCAGACTGCATTAGATTATGGTGGGAGAAAAAGCTTCCAAAATATTCTTCAAATTCCTTCGAGTTAAATTTTCTAGAAAACATATCAAATCCATTCAACGAGCTCATGATCATGTCATGACTCTTTATGAGATTGTCAATACTTTTTTGGACCATTATACCTTGGTTTTTCAGGCTCGACAACCATCTAAAGAAAGTTAAGTTTCTCTACATCACTGTGTGGAAGTGGTTCCTTGAAAATTATATCCACATGACAGGAAGCTCTTTGATGCTCATGTTTCTTTGGAAGAACCACACAATTCCTTCCTTTGTCTTGCTAATGATAAATCTCCTGGTGTTGATTGTTTTCCTTGTGAATTTAATAAGACGACATGATCAGTGGTTGGCAATGACCTTCTTCAAGTTTACAAAGAATCCTTACAGAATCATGCTCTTAAAAATATTATCAATAAGGGAAGTATCAAATTTATTCCTAAATCCAGGAATCCATAACTCATTATTATTTGGTGGCCTATTACTATCCTTAATGTCTCCTTAAAGATATTTGATAAAGCTCTTTCTCTCTTTATTTCTTACCTGCTTCCCAAAGTGGTTCGCTCGGAGTAGACTAGTTTTGTTAAGGATAGATATATTATTGATAATCTCATTTTTGTTTGGGAGGGAATGAAGTGGACTAAAACTTATTTTTAGCATGTTATTTTCTTCAAAATTTATTTTGAGAAGGTGTATGATCAGATCAAATGGCCTTTGATTATTACTATGCTTCAAGCGCTTAGGTTTGGCCGATTTTGTCTCAATGCTATTCAAACGTTGTTTTCTGATGATTCTTCTTATCTCACCATTAATGGAAATCAATATCAAGCTATCGACCTATTTAGGTCTATGAGGAAATGGTTCCCTCTTGATCCTGCTCTCTTTGTTCTTACAAATTATTCCCTTGGTTATATTTTTTCTAACAGGGCTGACCAAGGATGCATCCGAGGAATATATCTCCCCGATCATGCCTTGTAGCTTGTCATTGGGCATTTCATAGATGAATATTTTATAACTTTAGCTAAGAATAAATAGAACATCAACGAAGCTTTCTCTTTTCTGGATACCTTCTACCAAGCTTTTGGCTCCAATGTTCAACTTGATAAATCTCTTGGATTTTTTTAGAGTTATTATCCTATGCCCGAGTGGATGACTTCTTACCCTTGATGTTGGATTATGTATGGAGAAATATTTAAATTCCCGGGGATTCCCTTTGCATTTGATAGTGATTCTACCACTCTTTAGAAATATTCAGCGTTGGGTTTCTAGGCCTCCTTATTTGGCTGGCAAGTTTCCATTCTACACCAAAATTCTATCTATTCAGTCTAAAAAACGTGAATATATTCACTTATAATAAATTCACTCTAAAAAACGTGAATATATTCACTTATAATAAATGAAAATGTTTCAAATCACTTGAAATACAAATATATCATCAAAATTTCCTTACATACGAATTCTTAGATAATTTGGCTAAGTATTTTTCATTTTACGATGATTTTACTTACTGATAATACATTTTTTTGGGTTGCCTCAGGACTGCAGGTATGTAGTTTGATCATAAATTTCTCTGCACATATCCAATCGACCTCATAATATACTTGTTGGATTTTTATTTCCAAGATGCTCTTTTGTCCATAATTCAGATCATTTTTCCATTCGTTCCCTAGTCACAATTTTACACAGGCCTGAAAATTTCTGCAATCGATATCTTCCCTTACACGTGGATTTGGTAGCTAATATTTTTGATGCTTGAGCATCTAGATGAGACAAATATTTATTAAAAATTTCATCTTAATTGGATGATCAAATTCCTTGAATTTTAATTCCATAGTTCCAGCTAGCTTGCCTTCAAATTCCTATTAAAAAACCTCAAAATCAATTATCTAGATCCCAAATAAATTCTAATTGTTTTCAAATAGTACCCTTCAAGAATTCCAATTAATAGTAATGAGAAAAATATCAAATAAATCTAATTGCAACACTTCTACACATTTTCCTGTCATGGAGATTTTATCACAGTTCTATAAAAACATTCCAATTTCACTTCAATCTCGTCAAATCTTTAGTTTCACCCTTCATAATAATTTATTTTTCTCTGTTACATTCTTATAAGACATTTTCTTACGAATTATTGATCCAAAATTAGATCCATCACTAGAAAAAATCCTATCCTCACTCCTAGTATGACTTAGTCTTCACTATAAAATCTCGACCATACTCCTTAGAACATTCAACTAGATCCCTATTTTGACTCAACAATATAACAATTATGCAAACATGATAATTATCACCTAAATACAACTCATGATCTCATGTATATCTATTTACATGAAATTTTACCTTCCAAATTGAAGTTACATACATTTTGCCTATTTGAAATACAAATAAATAGAGGGAAAATGAACTAAACACTCTAATACCATATGACAACACCTAGCCACCTATAAATGCTCCTACATCATACGTCCAATCTAAAATATAAACACCCCTAAGAATTGACTTCTTCCTCTTTTTCCAATTTATTTGTCTTTTTGTACTCATATTCCATCTCTGTACTCTTGATTGCTTTTCTTTCTTGATTTGATTTTATTATTCTTCTTGATTTACTTGATTTGTTTTTCCTTCTTGTGTCTCTATCCACCATTCCTCCACTCTGAACTCTGGATTACATTCTCTTTCATTAGCTTGTTCTTCTACATGTCTTATTTGTATTTCTTATACTTGTTCCATGATTCTTCTTCCTTCTTGTTTACATGTACCTACAACACTAAAAAAATATTAAATTAAAAAATATGACACTTGAGTGTCTCCTCCACTTGTTTTATCATGTCGTCCTTATCTTATTTAATTATAGCTTCTTCATAAGAACTCTTCACCTTATCCATGCAATGAAAATCATCAAGATTGAGGTCTAACTTCTTTGCATGTCTCAAAACTCCATATGATTCTTTAATTGTAACCTCATTCTTCTTAATTTGCTACTTTTCCCTATTTTCATCATGAAAATTAACATCTCTACTTGAGTAGTCTCCATGTGCTACTTTTTCTAACTTGTATTCTTCTTCTTTTGTTTGGATTCTCCTGTTTTTCAAGCTTATCAATACATCTTTGCTTTGGATGAACACTCTCTTATCTATATAACTGCTTGTATAGCTTCCTTTTGCTTGATCTTCTTCACATTCTTGGTTGCTCTTAGTTCTCTTCAACTGAATTTTTCATTCATCATTGCTTGTAAGATTTAATTGGATGTATGTTTTACTTTGTATAATAAGAATACTACTCCACAAAATTTCATTCTCCGTAAGAACATACTGTTGTACACTACCCTCCATCAAGTTTATCAAAACAAAAACAACGTAATTTTCCATTTTTATCATACTTACAAGCATTCTTCCATGTGTATCTAACTTATAAAAAAATACAGAATCTCTTTAAGCCTCTTCTTAAAATAGAAAAAATCATGTTCCGTCTCAATTTTATACTCACCTCTCATTAACTCTACTTCATGATTGGTTAAGGAAACTTCTAGATCTGATTTTGTCCTTTTGTTATGCATTTTGTCCTTTTTTATCCATTATTCTTACATATATAACAGTTCCAAACAAGTTTGTCTCCACCTTGGAGTAATATGGAATGCTTACCTTCATTTTACCAAGTTTACCAATTGCCAAATGTGCCTTTAGCCTTGCCATGTCCTCTTCATATCCTTGTTTCATCTGAAATTTCTTCTTCCATTCAATACCTCTCATACATCTTACTTCCTTACTCATATTATTCTTATGCAACACATTATACCAAGGCACCATTAGAGTACCATGAAACTCTTTCCCAACTATAATTATGCTTTGCTCATATGCATACATACCTTGTTTAGGAATTAGGATTCTATTTTCCATGTTTGTCTTCTTTATATCTTGTAATCTTGTCACTTGCTTAACTTGTCTTATACTCAACTTCATGCTCTCCTTATGCAAATATTCATGCTCACGTACTATCATACCATCCTCTTTCTTGATTAAAATTCATCCATCTTCTTCATTTTCATACACACTTGAACTAGTACCTCATACTCTATGTCTGATTCTTTGCTTTCTTATCATTTTTACACTTTCTATGTCATTGATATGTTATTCTTGACCTTCTTCAATCATTAATACCTTCAAATATGCATTAAAAACATTCTAAGTTTCTTTCTTTTGCCTCTTATCTCTCCTTACCTCTTCATTTGTTTGAATTGTCTTCCTTTTCTTCTTTTTCTCATCTTCTTGATCATCATGTTGTTGCTCCTTGCATTTCTCAACACATTTTTGAGGCGATCTAGACCATTTGAATGCATTCTTGGGCATTACTTTACTCCTTTATTTTCCAATTTCACTTACTTTTTCTTTATGCATGTTTTGATTTGAAGAATTTTTATTTATACCTGCATTTACACACATAGATAATTGATTAGTTTCAAAAATAAGAAGTTATTCATCCTCCTTAGATGTCCTTAACATCATTTTATCTTCCACATAGCCTTTATTCTTCTTGAGGCTTGTCAAAAATATTGTTTCTTCATCACAATTTCTTGGTTTCTCTTCACACTTTCCCAACTTGCTAGTATCACATCTTTCTTTATTCATCTTCTCATATCTTTTAACAGTTGCTTCTTCCTTCATTAGACCATCCTCTAAGCCTATAATTAACTCTTCTTTTAATATCTCATGCTTATTTATATTTTGGTCTTGTTCTTCATGACCTTGCATAAGGTCTTCAAGGACTATTTCCCATGTCCTTTCCTCTTCTTCAATGTTATATTGTTGTTGTTTCTTGTCACACTTAATTTGGTGGCTCAAGTGACCTTCTTTATTATTATTCTCTCTCCTTGAGAAGTTAATATTCTCTTTCAACCTCATTGGGGCTTGTTTTATTTCTTTCATTTGGGCTTCATGATCCCTTTCAGTGGATCTTGACTGTTGCTCTTGTTTGACAACATTTTTCTTGCATTCTCTTCCTTCTAAGGACACATTCATGCCCCCTTCTTCCTCTTTCATGAAGGATAAGACCAGATTATTGGTCTTATAAAAAAATTATTTGATTCCAAACACCATGCTTCTCCTTTCAGTACATGCATACTGATCCATCAAAGGCACTAAAACATGTTCTTTTCCATCTTTCATTATAAAAAACTTATTCAGTCTTCCATTATAAACTAACCTTCTATCATACTACCATGGTCTACCTAGGATTACATGACATACATCCATATGAATCACATCACACAAGAATTCATCATGTAAACTCAAAATTTTGAAAGGAACTATACATTGCTCATTTACAAGAATTTGATGGTTTTTCTGAACCCATTCTACTTTATAGGGCGTGGGATGAACTAACCTCCTTAAACCCAACTTGCTAATCATTTCCTCTGAGACAATGTTATCTGTGCTACTATTATAAATAATGACATTGTAACACTTACCTCCTATTTTACATCTGGTTCTAAATAGACTTCTCCTGTAGACTGGTTCTTGAACTTTAACTGGTTGTTGTAGAAGGACTCTTCTTACCAACAAGGATCCTCCATATTGTCGATCATCATCTCTATCAATTGTTTTCTCCACATCTGAATATACTGCCTCAAAATTTGTCATTATTGATCCCATATTAATGATATAATAAATCATTTTATCCATCTTTAGCGTCACTCCTTCCTGGATTAGATTCATGATCCCCTGCAATGATGGCTTCTCTACCTTTTCCATACCAACACAATCAACTTTCACCCTTTCAATCAGTCTCAAATACTATAAACTTCTATAATATATATTAATTTAACAGTGTCTCAACTTTGATACCAAAAATTATTCACCTTCTTATTCTAACTTAACACAAACTCTAGTAGTGTAACATTGTTGCTGACTTTTTGCTGTGTTTTGGCAGAATTTTTGATAATAAACTGTTGAAATTTGGATGCTTATCAATTGATATCTTTAAAAAATCTATCATGCATTCATATTTTGTTTTGTGATCAATCCGCTCAATGTGCATATGAGGATCTTTCACCATAATTAGAATGGAAACCTTAACAATGAACCATGCATAAACTTGATCACACTGAACTCACTCATAATCAAGACCATATCATGAATTGCATTTGAAGGGCTTCATTTTGAAAAACATGAATATATTCACTTATAATAAATTAAAATCCTTCAAACCAATTTAAATAAAAATATATTATCAAAATTTTCTTGCATACCAATTTTAGATAATTTGGCTAAGTAATTTTCATTTTATGATGATTTTACTTACTGAAAATATGTTTTTTATGGGTTGTCTCAGAACTACAAGTCTATAATTTTTCATAACTTTCTCCACACATATCCAATCAACCTCAGACTAGACGCATTGGATTCATATTTCCAAGACACTTCTTTTGTCCACATTTCAGATTTTTTTGTCAGCTAAATCTCGAGATATGATCATTTTTTCCATTCATGTCCTAGTCACAATTTTACATAGGCTTGAAAATTTCTGCAATCGATATCTTCCCTTACACGTGGATTTGGGAGCTAATATTTTTCATGTTTGGGAGTTTAGATGAGAAAAATATTTATTAAAAATTTCACCTTAATTAGATGGTTAAATTCCTTGAATTTCAATTTCATACTTACAACTAGCTTGCCTTCAAACTGTTATAAAAAAACCTCAAAATCAATTATCTAGATCCCAAATAAATTTTAATTATTTTCAAATAGTTCCCTTCAAGCATTCCAATTAACAGTAATGAGAAAAATATAAAATAAAATTTATTGCAATACTTCTACATGTTATCCTGTCATGGAGATTTTATCACATTTCTATAAAAACATACCAATTTCACTTCAAATGCGCCAAATCTTTATTTCCACCTTTCATAATAATTCATTTTTCTCTGTTACATTCTTATAAGACATTTTCTTATGAATTATTGATCCAAAATTGGATCCATCATGAGAACAGGTCCTATCCTCACTCCTAATACGACTTAGTCTTCACTATAAAAGCTCAACCATACTCCTTAGAACCCTCAACTAGCTCCCTATTTTGAATCAACAATATACTTATTATGCAAACATGATAATTATCACCTAAATACAACTCATGAGCTGGTGTATATCCATTTACATGAAATTTTACCTTCCAAATGGAAGTTACATACATTTTGACTATTCAAAATACAAATAAATAGAGGGAAAATAAACTAAACACTCTAATGCCATATGACAACACCTAGCCACCTATAAATGCTCCTGCATCAGGAGTTATTGATGTTTACAGATAAATTCTTTCACTCTGTGTTAAATGGGTTATTATATGTATTGATGATAATCAATATTGGAAACTATTTCTACGACATTGCATCTCTTCAAGTTAACCTTATGGTAAAAAATTCCGAAATAACAATAGGATACATACCTTGATCATCACTAGAGTTCTAGTTAAAATTATAGGTATCTTTGTTGCAAGAAGTATCTAGAAATATTTTGAAGTCATTAAGCCTTTTCTTCATTAGATTGGTGATGGATTTCACACTGGGATGTCTTTCAATGATCACAACCTTTTTTGGTATCATATTTTCACCAGTGACAATGTTCCCTTGGCACATGTTCCTGGTATTAAGGTGTTTTGACTTGCTCATAGAGGCATCAACACCATATGTGACCTTGTCTACTAGAGAGATTATCTTCCTTGGTAAGAGCTTAAATGGAAATTTAATTTGATCAACTCTAATATTTTGTTGATGCTCAAAATTCAATAGCTTATGTCGTATGTTATGCTTCATAAGTTGGGATTGAAACCACCTACATCATGGTGGCAGGACTAATGATGGAATCTAGAGATCCCTTTGTTATAATACCAATCCGGTGTGATCTATAATATTTTTCAACCTTGTCTCATGAAATCAACAATCTCAATACTTAATGGAACCGTAATTCTTTAGTTTTCACTTGTCTTCAAAGGCTTGACAAGACATGAAACCCCAAATTTGAACCTAAGCTCAAATTTTTCTCTGGTGACTCATCTACCAAGGTCTCCAGTTGGGAGAACGATTAAGTCATATTGTCCTCCCCAATCCCAAATGTCTTTTTTGTGGTTTTTCTGAATATTTCAAACATATCTTATGGACGTTTCTTTGTGTTCAATCTACTTGGAATTCGATTCATTCTCTTACTTCCCTTCCACCCTGAATTATTTGATTGTAAAGTTTCCTTGTTTGGCAACTTTGTTTTTCTTCTTTCTCGGACTATTTTTATATGGAATTTCATTCAGGATGTTATTGTTTTTCAGTTATGGAAAGATAGAAATAATGTTATTTTTCACTAGGAATATCTTACTCAAGATCTTGTTGTGAATAACAAAGTGTTTCTTATCTCTTCTGTGACTATGAAGATTCAGGTGTAGGTGCAAAAAGTGGTACTAGAGTTCACACATTTATAGTAGTTGATGGATCACTGAGGCAACGCCCATTTTACCATGATTTGGATTTTTCTAGATGACGCTTGTGCCCTGCCACCTACCCCTATGTCATGTTGCAAAGCCTACTCTCGCAACTCACATTTTGGAGTTGGCCATAACATTTCCAAAATAGGCTTTGTAAAGCCATAACCTCTGGACCGGGTTGGAGTCTGCCATATTTTGGAAAGGTTATGGCCAACTCCTCCAACTAGAACTCGTCTCCTCAAGGGAAAATTTTGGAGGATTTCCACCGCCTGGATGGAGAACCATGATGCCTCTAAACATACAAATGTCAAACCCTGATGAATGAGAACTTGATTTTCCTTATGAGGATCTGAATTTTAGGGGATTCATCCCTCATAAGGATGACCCCCTCCTCCATCAAGTGTTGTTACTCATTTTTCCTATTTTTTTAGTTATGTGATTGTTTTTTGCCCTTTTGGCATCTTTCATGTCCTCGTGGAATTTTGACTTTGGACAGTGAGTTTCTAGTCACCCCATTATTATAATTATTTTGTATTATTAATATATAGATAAGTTCTAATAGTAATAAAATGAATTGGTTAATATTGATTTTTCAGGTACATTATTTTAATGTTGAGTTCTAAAAATATCCAACAACAAGAGAAATCTTTAGATTTAGACACCCCTTGACTATTAACACCCTAAGAAACTTCCTAATTTGCATAGGGCCTAATCCAACCATGCTTGCAAATTTAAGTCTGTAATAATTATAGAATGTGTAATGTCTCCATCAACTAACCCTCTCCATGTAATACTATGAGATTTAGATCCCCATAATATTCTCATTTGGTAGAGGTTATTTACAGAATATGGATTTATAACTTCAAAAATGACATGTTTAAATATATCTTTAGATCTTCCATATTTATGTAAGAAAAATAAGGAAATTAACAAATTTTATAATTCTTGGAAATAAAACAATAGTAAATTGTGACAAAAAGTGTGTCCATGGAAAAAAAATTAATTACATAGTTGTCTAGAATTATAAAAGGGTAAAATCCATTTTTTATTCCAAGACAGTAAGAACATTGCCATAGAATTGGTTGGATTGTTAAGTGACACTGATTTAGAAGATTAAAAAATAGAAATGAATCATATCTATTTTAAAAATAAAATAAAAATTATAAGTTCTTTTTAAGCATTTAAATTTTGTGTTTTTGTATAGAATGACATTTAATTACAAGTTAATTGACTTAATATCAATTTCTAATAGGAAATTTCATGTCTATGACAAGGAAGCTCAGATTGTTTCCTGAATGAGGATAATTTTTAGTAGGAAAATAGTTGGAGGAGAGGAAAATAATCAATTTGTCTCCGAGATAAATACTTCGTCATGAGGATAAGTTATAGCTTAAGAAGAATACAATACCAAAAGCATCAATATTGAACATAAATTCATAAAGCCAACAAACTAACATAGACAAGTTTGAAGAAAAAAATTTATATTTCATAGTAAAATTCAAATGTGAAAAATTGCTTTGATTAAATGAAAAATTAAGGATAGTAAACACATATTTCACAAAATTGATTGGAATTTTTAGAAAGTATGCAACCAAAAGGAAGATAAATCAAAATTTTCTCTAACAAAAAATGTAGTTATAAACCTCTGTTGGAAGTCTATTTAGGCCCAAAAGATGACTTGATGTATTTTGATAATCTTCGTATATTTTCTAAATATCTTGTGTGTGTGTACACACACACACACACATGGTATAGATAAGACAAAATAGAAGATATGTAAATATCCTCTAGCCTAAGAAGAGAACATGAAAATGTATTCTAGCTCAAATAGGGAAAATAAAGGGACTAGAAGGTCGATAGTTGCCTATATTATATAAAATGGTATATGAATACTATGTAAAGGGGTTGTTATTGGGTTGTTGAATAGTTTATTAGTATCTAGTTCTGAATAAAAACAAAAATCTATTGAGCTAATAAATTCTAATATACAAATTTATATTCTTTAATGGATAAGTCCCGCATTGGGGGAAAAAAATCTTATTATTTATTCTTTTCTATTCTTAGAAGCATGCACATTGTTGGAGTGGTAAAAAATTGAGGATTGTGACTAGATAGTATTGAGTGCACAAAGAAAAAATATGTGGAGTGGTGAGATCCAAAAACACTCCAGGGAAGAAAAAACTCTTCATTCATTAAATCATGAATTATCCCATTAGCCAAAATATGTAGAGGAGGTTACGTTATATAGTGAGAAATTAGGTCACCCAAAATAAGTAACTCAATTTACAATTAGAAAATTACTAAAAGTACATTCCCCTAATAACATATGATTAACCTAAGTAAGCTAATTAAATCGTGTAGGTAAAACTACACAGTGGGAAAAATCCTACACCAACACCCCCTTAGTCATAGTTTTGGTGGATAGAAAAGGTGAGTCCCAACAAGATTTCATAATAAGGTACACATATAGTGAAAATATATCGAATAAAGCAGAGAAAAGGAGAAAAACAAGTGGGAAAAAACACCATCCTAAAAGAGTTACAAGAAGATAAGGTAGGAATAGAAATCCCCACTTGAAACTAAAAATTCATGTATCCACCTTATATCATTCAAAGGATCCTCCTGGGGTGATTTTTAATCAGAAGGAGAAGTCATAAAGAGTGTTCTATATTTTCCAAATCCTATAATTGTGTTCTAATGCATAATAACATTGATTTCTATATCAAAAGGCCTTTTGAGACATCGTTGATATATTTTTATAGAGGTACAAGGATAATAATTAAATGTAGTGAAGAGTGGATGACCATGGAAAAGTGAATAAATCAAACAATTATTTGATGGAATCTAGCCAAGGTGTGGTTCCTATATAAGAAGTTATGCTCCTCATGCAAAGTAAAAGATCCAACTGCCTCATGAAGGGACGGTGTATCCAAATCAGTATAAAATAAAGAATGTACAAGGCCCTAAAACTTTGTAATATAATTCCATATGTTTAATGAGTCTTCAATTAAGTTTCCTACTCCCTAAAAAATAGTTTTGGACTAGAAGCAAGTGGATCAAGAAATAACTCCTAAATATTTGGAAGGTGATAAAGAGATGGTGGAGGTGGGTTGCCATCACTACTTCTGGTTATAATTGACTTGGTCGATTAAACCATTGACACGTTCATCGTCTACCCACAAATTAACAGTAAGCATAACCTTTCAAAACCATTGTAGCTCAAATAAATTTTGTGTATGCAATTGATATTCATCTGAGTTGGACGAGATGTTTCAACTTGTATGGTATACTTTACAATGGATAATAAAAGCATTTAATGATTTCAACATTTCTTGGTTGTGTATGTCAAGGAAATTGTTTGTTGCAAAAACATGCATCCAAGAATGAAAAGTAATTATTTTTATCTCTTGTGTATCGTATTCATAATGAGGGATTGTTTACATTGGAAAATGGAAAATGCTAAATGTACAAACTACATCTAAAATGAAGGAAATATGGAAAAAAATGGACCTTGATATCCATGGTCCATATCCCATACATAGTCATTCTTCCTTCCAACAATAAATGAAAAAAAATGGATTCAGTATATTATGGCTATTCATGATACCAATAGTCATTGAGATATGGGACCTAAAATTGTATAGAGTTGTTTCTGATATGTGACTTGAAATTGTATGGAGTAGTCATTTAAATGTGGGGCCTTAAATCATATGGTATGATTTTTCAAACTAATACCATATACCTAGAATTTCAATGATATTAATGTTTCATCGAATTCTTGGATATGTGACAACATAAAATTCTTTGGGACTCATCTTCATCCTCACATAATTTCATTGAATCTATCAAAGAACCAAGAAAAAACTTATTATGGCATCTTCCATCAGACAAGGAAAAATTTATCGATGAAAGGTTTGAGATTTCACACCTTCGATTATATTTCTAATAAAGCCTCTCATGCAAGGTAAGGGGTAGGTAAAATGCAAGTGGATTAAAAGGGTATCCATAAGGAGAATCCATGAGAGATGATCAACCTATTTGAAATCCCTCAACAGCTCAAATCGCTCCTCCACCATCTCTTGAAGATCATGTAAATATATAATCCTCAAGATAATACATTAATGTGTAAACATATAAACAAGAGTTGTGAGGTTATCTCAACATATGTATACTTAAAAATTAATAAATAACTTTCAATGTCTGCAAACAATTTTTGTTAATCTTATTTAATTTAAAATCATTTAAATTTTAATAAACAAATACAAATTTTAAAAGCACAAAAGATGAAGACACAAACACATAAAATGAAAAAAGGAATTTTATAATTAATTATTTTGTGTTAACAAACCAATAATCAGAACTCAATCAAATTGTAAGATAGAAACACAATAAATTGACTCAATCATTACCATTTTTGTATCCTTTAATTCAACTTGTATTAAACTTAAATATAAATATTATTTAATAACCACTCAACTATATGCATGAGTTCTTATTAGAATACACAAACACTGAGGGGGGTGAATTAGTGCTTCTTCAAATTCCAAAGAACAAATCAATTTTATTTACTTTTCCAATCATTCAACTATATACAAGAAACAAGTGAACACATAGGAAGAAAAAACTTAATATGGGAAACCCTTTAATGGAGAAAAATCCACTGAAACCATTGCACTAACATGAACAAGTTGTTCAATGAAGAATTACAAAGAATTAAAATGTTGAACATCCACTCAACCTAATGCATCAACTCCAATAATTTAGTCAAGTTTCTACTTGACCTTTATCAAGCTTCTACTTGCATGAAAGATTCAAGTCCAAACTATTTATCCAAGCTACAACTTGGCCTTCTGTAAGATTTAACTTACAAGGAAACTACTACTCCCTATTATGCTAAGCATCCACTTAGACTTTTACCATTTTTTTTTACCACAATCACATGGCCCAGTTACTTAAAAACATATTTATGATCACATAATTTGCACTAGCTCACACATATCACCATCAGCTTTGTCTTCATCATAAACTTCAGCAACATGGATTTCAACAACATATTCTCATGTTCACTCCTTTATTGTACCTTCACCAAATTGCACTAGTCTTCATACATTAGGAGTTCTCTTTTTTTAACAAGCTTACTTCATGCACACAAATGAATATAAAGGAGGCACCCTCGACCAATTTTTTCACATTAACTTCCATAAATCTTCACCTAATTGAGTCTACAACTCATACAAAGGTGAGAAGAGTAATTTCACACAAAATTACCTTCAAGTAATCACTACCCCTGACATGGTCAGTTACATGTATTGTATTCTATAGGACCTATCAATATGCATGTGATTCATATGATGATCAAAGGAATATCCCAAACTCCTTGACCTTCTATCTTCTCTTGCAAATATTCCTTTCTAACCCCTACACCCACGTCTTGTAATGGTTATGCAGAATTTTTTCATATTCTTCAATGTAGGAATATTGTCTTATAGAAAAATGAAGAATGTGCCAAGTGTTATCATCATGTTAATAAGTTATAATAACCTCCATTTGGCCCTATAACTTCCTCACATGCTTCATTCATCACCATTTTTCCTTTAAACTTCATTAGAGAACTTAAGCATATCAATATATAGGACCTTCAAAGACACAATTGGCTACTATAAGAGATATAACTACATTTGAAACTTATATCATGCAATGCGATTAGGAGAATTGCATATTCAAGGGATTTACATCATCATCATGGGTTTGTAGATCAATAGGAAAGAGCTCAAAGTCTTATTTTATACCCTTCTTCACAATCTTTTATGCACAATCATGGAGCATTCAGATACCAGTCATGAAAGAGATTGAATAGCCACAAAGAATGAGGTCTCACAACTTTTAAAGGCTTAGAAACTATAGTGAGTGATCTCTATGTCAAATTCAGATGAAATTCTTAACTCTATCATTCTCATTCAAGCATGAACATACATATTTGAGCAAGTAGAAAACATACCTGTAAGCTCAGAAATTTTTCCATTACAACATGAGAATGATCATGCAGTTGTCCGCTTCTTCAAGACTCCAAAGCCACATTTTTGAAGAATTATATGCCTTGAGAAAATTAAAAAGTTCATACATTGATTCCTTTCAAACCATAAAGATCACACAAGCTTGGTTTTTAAGAGACACATAAACTGGGTTTGAAGCTTCAAGAACCAATCTAGCTTCACCTAGCATCTTACATTCCAGCACTCACTTTCATAGTAGGAAATTGTAAAGACACTTCAACAAGAAGGTATAATCCATGATGAACTACTCTTCTACATTGATTAGATGAGTAATATCAAGTTTGCGTGCTCAAAACATAGTCCTTCTTGAATGTCGTGAAATGAAATTTTTTGTCCTTGAATAGTTATACATAAAGGCACTTCATTTCATCATGTCATTACCTTGAACATGTTGTATTGGACTTGTAACACCTGTACACAGTCATATAGCACTTGGAAACAAGTTGTTTCATCAAGAATCTCTCATACTCCAATGACTTGTTTTTGACATGATTAGCCCTTAGTGGTAGATGACTGAGATAGATAAGTTTCACTCAATTTTTGTAGGTGGCTCACCTGATTTTTCATTGACATCAAGGAGATGTCCCATGCAACCTTCCACACCATTAATTTCAACTATAAATCTTCTATACAAGATTTTCTAATTAAAATCTTGCAATACATGGATAAATTTCTACTATATAATCATATTTGTAGTACCATAATGCCACCAAGATGTTCTAGAATGAATTATCTACAACCTTGAGTTGTTTTATTAGCTTTCACAAGTGATTTTTTTCCCACAAAAAGCATTTTTCCTCCATCTCTATAGTTCTAGGGTTTGTGGAGGGTTTGGCGTAGCTTCCACTCTTAATATTTGTTCATAAATCTTAAGCCACCATTTTACTTCATTCCACCTATAAAATGTTCTTGATTCAGCGATCTATAAATGGTGAATAGGTTTGGACATCATGGACAATGTTTACGTCCCATTGATCTCTTGAAATATGACCTTTTAGTTGAAACAGAGCTTTCTCGATGTTTGATAGAACTAAAAACCTTCTAACTTCATAAAAATTCTTCACTTTTGTATGAAAATTGGTCCAAAACTCTATAACACCCTCCTTCACATGTCCCATACCTTTTTTCTCATAAATGAGCATGTACCATCATGACAAATCTCATTTGTGCATGTTAAACCTAATTTTCCTCAAGGATAGTCATGATTATGACCCTAAACATGCCTCCAAAATTTGATATATTATATGTAGCTTCACATAAAGACTCTAGGAAATGTCCCTAAACACCTTCCATACTTGCATTGTCTTGACATAGCTTGATTTTTCTTCAACACCTTAGTAGGTTCTTGAAATAGGTCTAAATGAGCTAGTTGACACAATGACTCGTGAAACATGATCTATTTTCCACATCCCTTGCACACTCTTGAATCATAATTATAGACCTACAGGCCACCTGAGAAGTGCACACCAAGCAACTCCATATACCCTATGGACACCAACCGTACTAACCAAGTACTCAAAACTCTGAAACCACCACGACTACTCAAGAAAACACACTAAAACCACTTTGTGAAGGCACTACCAATCAACTTTCATGCCCTTGAAGATTTGAAATCTCATCATAAACTCTTTTCCATCAATGCACCATGTCATCAATGAAAATAATATGAGTAAAGGGTTCAATAATATTCCCCCTTTTCATTGATGACAACAAACACCATAAACTTTGATGGAAAGCATTCATATCAACACCTTCCAAGCTCTCTTTCCTTATTTCTGAAGACATTATGCCCCTTTAACATCTATGAAAAAGGTTCATTCAACAAATATCATGCAAACAATCAATAAAAAGGCATAGGATTACCTCTCTAGGCTACCCCTTGGATTAGGATTGCAATTTTTTTTATTCAAGGCTTAAGATGATTCTTTAGAATTGTTCACAAATTTGGCTCAATGATCCCCATGAACCTACTCTCTTCAAACTCAGACTTGTCACTCTTTCTGTTAGGATAAATTATATTATCCTATTATTTTATTATGCATTGTTAGATTATTTAATTAATTTTATTAATTAAATAATAAATAGTTATACTGTTGTATGGTTAGTCAACCATATTTGTTTGTATTCAGATTGTTATATTGTTTTAAACAATATTTGGTTTTTCTAATTCCTGCTTCCCGGATGTTATGTTGGTTTTCAAAATAAGACTTTTAGAAGAGCAACAGTCAGGGGACAAGAAGTCCCTCCTCTTTAATGGGAGAGGTTCCCTTATTCTGAAACAAACCTATTTACAAATATACAGAATGTCATGGTATGGTCGAACTTGGATATTACGAAAGTGTTTTCCACAAGGATTATCAGTTACACAAGGACTGAGGAAAAGGAATAAGAAGATGAGCAGAATAGCAACATTCAGAATTATAGATAGCAGAATAATTCTTCGTGTATGCGAAGCTTCAAAGGATTTAAGACAAGATCATTTGCATGAGATTAAATTTAAGACACAAAGTTCTATAAATAACCTCCTTCAGATTTATAAATCAAGGACACAAAGTTCCTTCTTGGTTGTACAAGATCGCTGTACTTGCAAAACTGAACAGTATGCAATCAGAGAGACTAAACGAGTTAAGAACAAAAATGATCTTCACAATATTAAAGGAAAACACAGATAAGACAAGAATCAGATAGACAAAGAATGAAAAGCCCTTTTGTATTGATTTCTTTAAGATCTATTTACACTTTCAGTAAAAATTCCAAGTTCTTCCTCCTCTTTTAAAATGGCGTGTAAAGGCCATTATATAGATTACAATTCAGTTACGTATTGTAACCGTTTCTTTTAAACAAAGAATAGTTAAGTATTGCCGGTTGCAATATCCCAACTAATTACAAGGAATGCGAAAAGACAGAGAAGAAGAGAAAAGAAAGAAAGAAGGAGGAGACAGGTGGCCAGCTACAGGGAGGGACCCAATGTCTTCAGAATTCGCTGCCTGAACTTCTTCAAAGCTTCGGCTATGTCTCTGCCACGTGGAACCGACGTGTTGGCAGCAGACTGAGTCCAAAATCCTTGACACTTCTCCATCTCTTTATCAAACTCGACGTGAGTATGATAATCTTTATTTGCTTCTTTAATGGCATATTGAAGAGAGCAAATGTCCTTCATCTTTTCTTTGGAGATGGTGCTTTCCTGGAACAGATCGTTTTTTACAAAAGCTCTGAACTGAGATTTGATCTCTTGCAGGGACAGAAGAGCACCAGAGTTTTCATCCTGAAGATGACAATGTATATCTTTGAAGGCAGCCACTGTCAGTGCTTTGAAAGCTTCTCCCTTCTGCCAACTGTTCTTCATCTCTACCACAGCTTCTTCTAATACTCTGATCTTCCATTCTACGCTGTAGACCCAAGACTTCGATAAATTGTCTTTGGCATCATCAAAAATCTTGTTCGCCATTAGGATGTTCTCATCTGTTTGTCCCATGAGGCGGAGGTCTACTATGCAACTGCTCCAGATTTTGAGTTCTTTATCCATGGTACTGATAGTGGAGGAGAGATTTAGTTGCATATTACTCACCTTTTCATAGAGCTTGAAGGCTTCATCGATGAAGTTCAACCCCGCAACAAGCATGTCATCCACCATGGCTTCAAAAGCTCTGCCATAAACAGAATACTTGTGCATATCTTTTATACTTTGCACTTCATCTTGGCTTAGTATTACAGGAGGAGGTAAAGCAGTTAAAGGGGTGGGATCCAAAACTTTGTCCTTAGATAGAAGAGACTTGATGAAACCTGTAAGAACTCGGGCTTGCTCTTCCAACTGTTCAATCGTCTGCTGCCCTTTCTCCACCCTTCCAATGACTCTGGTGACTGTTTCCTGGAGGTTATGAATCTCACCTTCAGGGGTAGACTCTCCCATAGGGATCCTTGAGAGTTCCAAGTCGGATGTCAGCAACTCTGATTCCGATTTGTCTACTGTGGGCTTAGCAATCTCCAGGAATTGCTGACCTCGAGCATCCGACACAATCCTGGAAGTAGTTCTGGCTTTCTTGGCACGAGAAGGAGTGGTGCCCAACAAGGCTGCTACAGCATCAAAATTAGGTCCCAAGCTTTGAAAGGAGGATTTTCTCTTCCTTTTATCAACCAGAGGTTGCACCCAAGCAAAAGAGGAAGAAGAATCTACAGGAGGAGCAAGGGGGCCAAGAGACAGGGAGCCCATGACACTCAAGGTCTGTGCAGCTGTTGACTCAAGCTGAGATGTGGAAGGAGCACTGGAGACAATGGCAGTAGAAGGATCACTAGCCCCTGGAAGCTCAGTGCTCTGGACCTCCTTGTCTTTATCTGTTGGGTCCTCAGGAACATTTGCAGGGGTTGGCCTTTCACTCTCTTCACTTTCACTGAGGATGATGATGTTCTCTGGTCCAATAGGCAATTCCGCCTGTTTCTCCTGAGGATCTCTTTCCACAGGTTCCTTCTTTACTTCCTTGAGCTTCTTCTTATATACCTGAGTGGATGGAGAAGGAGTAGATTCCGCAGGTCCCTGAGCTGCTGAGGTAGGAGAGGTTTTCTTTGGGGTTTCGGACCTTGAAACTGGTGCTTCTCTTATTGGTGTAGAGGCATCCTTGGAGGAGGATTCTCCCGAGCGTCTCCTGAATTCTCGGACCTTTTTATTGAACCAGACCTTAGTCCTGACTAAGACTGGAGCAAGGATTTCAGCCAAATCATCCCTCTCTTTTCTGTTCCAATCTATGTCTTCCAGAGGGGTATGTTTGATCACATTTTCATACTCATATGAGTGTAGCTCAGAATTATCATCTTCAAGGCCTTCAGGAACTTGATACAGACCGAGCTCTTGAATCAATTGTAAGGAGAACCTGCCATAATGTCTTCTTCTGGCCTCAAAGTCGTCTGTACAGTCGGCCCAGTAATCTTCTGTCTCTGCCACATGGTGATAGACTATCTTGATGTTCTGTTCAATAAACTTCTTCAAGTCAAAGCAGGTTCTTGGCTTGAAGAAATGAACGGTGACAGGGACCAAAGTTCTCTCTATATTCTGGGCATCCAGGGCTGTTTTGCACGTGTAATTTCCCAGAGAGATGGGAAAGTGCAAGCCAGAGATCTTCTTGTCTCTGCAAGTTCTGTGCAACTTGTCCAGTTGCCTGCATATTTCAATCAAGGCCATCTTGTCATTGCAGAACATGGGAAGCCTCAGAGGAGTACCCTCATAACCAGCAAGTCTGATGTATGAGAATTTCCTGAATTGGATGAAGTAGGCCCCATACCGTGATATCAAGTTCATGGCTTCATCTGAAAACCTCCTGGCGGTGTCACCCTCGAGCAATCGGACCACGTACATAGTGAAAGCATCATTAACCCTTCTGAAATTGCGGTTGCTGGTCTCCAAGGTAAACTGCGGGCAATAGGTGTACACTGGGTCGCCTTTGTGGGCATCTATATATGAGAATCCAAACCATTGCCTCGATGCTGCTAGAGTATACATCAGATACGAAGTCATGAAAAACTTCTTTGTTTGCAGTACGTTGGATAGCTGTTCCGTCAGGTTCATGCTGATGATCTCAGCCCAGTTGATATTTTGTGTACCTTCGCACACCATACTGATGAGCGGGCACATCCAGAAATGGAACTCGCTGGTGGAAGGCAAACCCATGACCCGAGCCAGCAGTATTATGAAATCTGACAGTTCTTCGTTGAAGTCTGCTCGGATGAGAGTTTTGGTGAGGCGGGAAGCTCCTTTCTTAGGGTTTTTTAACCAGGACTTCGCCACTCGTGCCCTGTACTTGTCACTGTCTTGATCGAACATGGCTTGCGCTTGGACTTGAGAAACAACTATGGCATTGTCCAATTCCGGGATTCTCAGAGCGGCACCAATGGCGGCAGCGTCTAGCTTGGCGATGAGCTCCCCGTGTACGTTTGTCAATTCACTTGAGGCAGGGTCGAAGTGAGCTCCGCATGCAAGCACTGTATCAGCACACTGTACTGAAATTGGGAATCCTCCAGCGTACGCCAAACCACTGTCATAAATTGTCTGAGCCATCGGCGAGGGATTCGCATCTTCCATCCTTGCCCAAAAATCGCTGAAATCGAGATGTCGGGCCTCGCTATCTCCAATATTGCTTACAGCAGACTCGAGTGGAGAAATCTGTTCTTGTCCTTGAAATTTGATCTTCATGTCGATAGTTTCAGGGGAACAAGGTTGCAAACTAGACTTGGAATGGAATTACAGAAGCAGAGGAACGTGCGCAAGTTTGTAGGCGGCGAGGGTTTGAGCAAAGGATAATCAAGGAAGATGTGAGAAAATGCGAAGGGGAAATGTTCATTATATAGCCTTTTGGGGAGAGGAGTGAATTCAATGCGCATTTAATTACACGACCACCAACTTGAAAAGCGCCATACTTGGAGTGAGCAGGAAAAACTAAGTATGGATGACACTAGGTACGCTTGGGACATGTGAGACGCGAATGCGCGAAACACGCGGCTCGGGCGGAATGGAGAGAGAATGCACAAAAGCTTTTGGAACAATTGGGACGAAAAACGTGAGGTACGCGTCTCGGGCATTTCGGCCGAAATTGGAAAAGCAGGCCCGCTTGGACTTGGGACTTTTGGAACAGATAGTTCCGGAGTACGCGACTAGGAAGCTTCGGCCGAAAAAGAGAAAGCTCGTACTTTTGACTTTGGGATATTTGGGACAAAGTGGTGCGAAATACGCGGTTCGGAAGGTTCGGCCGAAATTGGAATGACTTGCACAAAAGCTTTTGGGACATATGGAACAAAAACTTCCGACGGGCCCGAAGATAGGACAATTTCGGGGATTTCGGCCGGTCGGGGAACAACTCGCACTTTGGAACTTGGGACAGTCGGGACAAAAATGTCCGACAGGCCCGAAATACATGCAAGAAAAGTCCAATACTTAGATTTTCAGACTTCCAAGACTTTTTTCACACCACCAGCTTGGTAGAAAAGACACTTAGACTCAAAATTTTGGGATTTTACCTTTGACAGAGCAGGGAATTTTGAGTGGACAACAGCTGGCTCCTTCTGGGGATGACTTGGTGTAAATTCATGGAATGAGACAAGGCAAGAACTTAGATAACTCGGTGAAGCAGAGCAGTGCCTTATCCATTGGGCAACGGAGTCAAGGACAAACCAATACAAGGGCAACACACACACAACAGAAGGGAGACACACCAAAAGCAAAAAGCAGCAACACTGTACATAATATACAAAGGGACTCCCTAGTCACCTAGGATCTGAACAACTTCAAATACTGCCCACTATAAGGAAGTGGGAGGGGGGAACCATCCATGTAATCAAGATAGAAAGAGTCCTTACCAGCAAAGTGTCTTATCTTGAAAGGTCCAAGCCACAGAGAATCAAATTTTCCATGGCTGCCACGAGGTTCATGTCTTTTGTCCCATAACAGCACAGTATCACCAACTTGGAACTCTCTGGACCTAGCTTTCTTATCGAACAGAACCTTCACCTTCTGCTGGTGGGCAGATATTCTGTCAGCAACCTCCAATCTATCCTCGTTCAGTTTGTGCAGGTACATGATCCTTTTGTCCAGAGCATCATTGAAACTAGTGTCTTCAATGGCCTTCATCAGGTGCAAGGCTGGCAGTTCCACTGTCACTGGCAATTGAGCCTCTACGCCATACACTACTTGAAATGGGGACATTCCAATGGCTCTTTTAGGTGTGATCCTGTCTGCCCAAAGAGCATCGTAAAGTTTCTTATGCCAGTTTCTCTGAGATTCATTGACCAACTTTCTTATGATAGTCACCAGATTCTTGTTGGTAGATTCTGCTTGTCCATTTCCCTGGGGATAATAATCTGAAGAATGAGCCAGAGAGATGCCATACCCGTAGCAGAAATCCATTATCTCAGTTGAGGAGAAGTTTGAGGCATTATCTGTTACAATCTTGTTAGGCACACCATACCTAACCAAGATGTTCTCTTTAATGAAGTTGCACACTACTTCAGAAGTGGTGCTCTTGACTGGAATAGCTTCCACCCATTTGGTGAAGTAGTCAGTAGCAGTTAGCACATGGGTATGTCCAGCGCTGGAAACAGGGTTGAGTGCACCGATGAAGTCTAGACCCCACTGTTGGAAAGGTTCTTCAATCACAACTGGTTTGAGAGGCAAGGAAGCCAATTTAGGTCTTCCCACGAAAGTCTGACAGGCCTCACATTTATCCACCCAGTTGGTTGCATCTTTGAACAAAGAAGGCCAGTAATACCCTCCACGGAGTATCTTATGAGCTGTGACTGTTGATGAATAGTGCCCTCCACATGCCTGATCATGAAAAGCTGAGAGCAATTTTCTCTGTTGTTCCTTGTCTACACACTTCAGGAATCTTCCATCCAAACCACGCTTAAACAAGGCATTTTCCCACAATACATATTGTGCTGATCTCAACTTAACAGTCCTCTTTTCTTTAGCAGTTAAGTGAGAGGGGCATTCCCCGTATGTGAGAAAATGAGCGATGTCAGCGTACCATTCATCAACTGAACTCAGGAACAGAACAATAGGAAGGTCAGCTTGCTTCTCCAGTAACTCGTGTTGGGCTCCTTCAGCAATGAGCTCGCAAAGACCCTTTCCCCGAACCAGCTTGGTTGGCTTGATATCAAGGTCATACTCCTGGACTTTAGCCACCCAGTTTCCCCTCTTGGATCCAAATTCTTGTTGCGTGAGAATTGACTTTACAGTAGTATCTGGGACCAGCACCGTAGAGTGAGAGTTGAGGATATAGAAACGGAACTGCCTGACAGCTTTGACTACTGCAAAGGCATGCTTCTCCATCATGGTGTACTTTAGCTCATGGTTCTTCAGGATATAGCTCATGAAGGCAATTGGTAGCTCATGTTTATCAGGATCCTCCTGGGTTAAGACAGCAGCCAGAGTACTGTCTGTAGCGTAGCAGTAGATAATGAAATCCTTGCTGAAATCAGGGCAGGCCAAAACTGGAGTTTTAGCAATAGCTTTCTTGATACCCTCAAAGGATTCCTTTCCTTCAGAAGACCAACCAAATGCTTGCTTTCCTTTCATCATCTGAGAAATATTCAAAGTTAATTCAGCAAAATCAGGGATGAATCTTCTTAGAAAATTGATCTTACCGAAAAAGGAATGCACGCCCTTTTTACTAGTAGGGAGAGGAATCTGTTGGATGGCTTGAACTCGTTCCGGATCAATCTTGATGCCATCCTTTGAGACAATGTGTCCTAATAGCTTTCCCTCTGTAACACAGAAGACAGATTTTTTAGGATTTAAGGAAATCCCATGCTCTCGGCATCTTTGCAGAACTGCTTCTAAGTGGTCGAAGTGATCCGCTCTTGTCTTTGAGAACACTGTCAGGTCATCAAGGTATATGACTATGCATTTTCCCTTCAAGCTTCCGAAAGCCAGATCCATAGCTCTCTGGAAGGTGGCACCGGCATTAATCAGCCCAAAAGGCATCCTCTTGTAGGCAAAGGTACCCCAAGGAGTTGTGAAGGCTGTCTTATGTTGATCAGCAGTATCAACCTCTACCTGATTGTATCCAGAAAAGCCATCAAGCATAGATAACATCTCAGAGCCTGTTACCGCTTGCAAAACCTGATCCATCATAGGCAGAGGGTAGTTATCTTTCAGAGAGGCCTGATTCAGGTTCCTGAAATCAACACAGATCCGGATCTCTCCATTCTTCTTCCTAACAGGTACAATGTTTGCAATCCAAGTCGAATGGTGAATGGGAAAGATGATTTTAGCCTTTAGCAGTTTCTGAATCTCCTGAAATATGGTGTCAGCTATCTTTGGGTTATACTGCCTCTGCTTCTGCTTGAAAGGCTTGATTCCTGGCTTGAGAGGGATAGAGTGTTGCATTTCTTTTGGCTTGAAGGCTTTTAGATCTTCATAAGAATAAGCAAGCACATCCTTATATTTCCTTAGAAGGTCGATTGCTCTTCTCCTTTCATCTGATGTGCAACACTTCCCGATATTTACCAGCTTCGGGTCATCAGAACTCCCAATATCAATTTTATCATACTCAGCTGATTGCCGAGGTCCAATGGAAGCTTTAGATCTCACGTACCTGTCGTGCTTATCAAACAACTCCTCCAAACTCACCAAACCTTTGGGGATCTTGTTTCCTTTGAGCCTAATGCACCCTTCCTGATCAGTTTCTTCTCCTTGGGTGACGGCTTGGTCCGAAGACACGCTCTCACGAGGCAGGTTGTCACTTCCTTCGAAATACAGTTGTTCAAAATTGCCCTTGAGCTCCAGGAAGGAAAGCAAATGCTGGTCGTCGTTGAAGACTTGCCAGTTGTTAGTATTGTCAGGGACACTAGGTCGGTGGACCATCTCAATAGTGAATTTATCCTGAGAAAATTCAGGATGAGGAATCAATAATGACCCTGAGACAGCCAGGGAATCAGCTCTGCTGTTCTTTTCTCTGGGAATAGCTTCAATGGAGAAGGCATCAAGGAATTCAATTGAATCCCAAACCTGATTCCGATAATGCTTCAGCCTCCCGTTCTTTACCTGAAACAGGCTTCTGACTTGCTTCACAATCAGCTCTGCATCACCACGAGCCAAAAGATTTTTTACACCTCGTTCTTTGGCCACTTGCAATCCAAGGATGAGAGCCTCATACTCTGCTGTATTGTTAGTGTTCTCGAACTGCAATTTGAATGAAAAGGGGTATAGGCAGCCTTCAGGTGATATTAACAGAACACCGGCTCCAGAACCAGCCGAAGAACAACTGCCGTCAAATTCTAAGATCCAGACACCATTGGGGTCCTTAGGTGATATTTTGCAGGGTCGGATTTCATCAGGAGACAAAATCATGTAATTACCATGGCCTCTGTCCTCATAGAGTATTTGTGCCTTGGGATCATCTGTCTTCTGCACAATGTACTCGGACTGCTTCTCAGGTAGTAGCTTCTTCATTTGTCCATTGACAGGTATGAGAGCGTGTGACCAATCCATTTGAATCTCTCCACCCACATCTTTACAGAAGTTTCTGCTTAGCAACATTCCATAGGAAGGAGGAATGTCTGCTACTAGTATGGTAGCCAAGACCTTCTTTTCAGGTAAAGCAGCAAAAGCCACTTGTGCATCTTTAATCCTTCCCACCAAAGGTACTTCCTTACTTTCCATGGAGTAGCAAGATCCATAAGTACGAGTAAGGGTCAAGCCTAAAGCATGAGCTACTTTGGCGGGCATCACATTATCTGAGGCTCCGGAATCTATGACACAGTTACTGAGCCTGTGACCAGCTATAAGGAGTGTTACATAGAAAGGCTTGATCTTGTCACCAGGTGAGGTGACAGCAGCTACTAGACTGGGCTGTGGTGTAGAAGGAGGTGTGGGCAAAAGGCCTTTGGAGGTGGTCTTGGAATGGGAATTTACAAATTGGATCATCTTGGCAAAAGCTTTTGGATGGGTTTGGTAATATTCAGCCTCTGAAATTTGAACTTTGGTCCTTTTTAGATGATCTACAATGTCAAAGGATCCAGAGGTGGATGGTCCATCATCATTTGGAATTTTAGGTTTATCAACCCTAGGAGAAAAAGAAGAAGAAACGACTTTGGGGGCAGGATTGGCAGTACTTACCTTTGGTGCAGATGAGGTAGGAATAGGAGATCCCCTTCTGGCAATTACAGGAATAGTCGCAGGCTGCTCTTTGGACTTCTTCAGGGGTTGTGTCACCTTTTCCCTCTGATGCGTCTGTTCCCGAGTCATGACAGCGAAGGATTCGCTGTTCATATCTGCTACCACTTCATCATAGTCATCTGCATCATCAATGCCTTCAGTGGTAAAGAAATTGACTCGAGATCCCTCGGGTTCTTCCGCCTCATCATCGAATTCCTCCAAGAACTCCTCACAAGCTTCATTATCATCTTCTGGTTCTTCGACCTCGCAAGTTGCATTCACAGGAACTTTGACGGGAGGTCCTTCAAGTGCCAATCTTGTGTGGGGGGCTGGCAAACGGTTTCTGGGTTGAAAATTTCTTCTAGGAACATCTGCATACGGTGCATGCTGAGCTAATTGTTTCTTTATAGCTACCAGATCATTTGCAAGTTTCTGGACTAATGGATCAGTATTGGGTCCAGACGTGGAAGATGAAGAAGCAGCAGATTTAGATTTGGGAGGATCTCTCTTCAACTTCCCTGACATGATTAGGTCATCCTCGACACTAACAGCCAGTTCTTGATCCAGTATTAACGTTCCAAGGTTAGCCCTTCTTAGAGCATAACTGACTTTAGGCGTTTGGGCATTCAAAAAGAAACATTTTTGAATTTGATCAACCGGCCGAGTATTCACAGGAATTTTGTTGATCAGTCTGTTGAACCGAGCCACAAACTCTCTCATGGGTTCCGATGGATCTTTCTTTATTTGAGAAATCTGGGCAAGCAGTGCATGCACATCTTCTGCCGGCTTGAAACGGCTTTCGAACTGAGTTCTCATGGTATTCCAGTCGATGATGGCACCAGCCGGAAGATGATAGAACCAGTCAGCAGCATTATCCTGTAACGTCTCGACGAACAGTCTTACTGAGACGTCTTCATGTTCAACCCCCAAGACTCCACACGCAACTATGAAGGCTGCAATATGCTCATCAGGGTGCACTTTGCCGTCGCCCCTGAATTTGGGGAAGTTCTTTCTGTTACCTCTAGGTAACTCATGCAAAGGCTGAGTGAGAGCCAGGGGCCCGACACGTTGACCCCATGGAACTTGTGCCATTCTTCTTGGAAATACGGTTCTGAGGGGAACTGTAACACCAGCAAGGACTAAAGCTTGTAGATTAGGACTAGCAGGCTCTGAAGGATTTCTTTCTCGAACAGGTGGAGTGCTCGTTGAACGAGTTCTTCTGTTTGAAGGGAAAGGAAAACCCTGTTGCTCCAAAAGCTGAAACTGAGAATCTTCGATACCAAGGGCCCTTCTCCCTCGAGTGAAACGCGGAGTCGCCAGATCAATGGATGATCGAAAAAAAAAATTAATTATAGTACTGGAATGCGATTTTCCCCAGCGGAGTCGCCAAAAACTGTTGGTTTTCAAAATAAGACTTTTTAGAAGAGCAACAGTCAGGGGACAAGAAGTCCCTCCTCTTTAATGGGAGAGGTTCCCTTATTCTGAAACAAACCTATTTACAAATATACAGAATGTCATGGTATGGTCGAACTTGGATATTACGAAAGTGTTTTCCACAAGGATTATCAGTTACACAAGGACTGAGGAAAAGGAATAAGAAGATGAGCAGAATAGCAACATTCAGAATTATAGATAGCAGAATAATTCTTCGTGTATGCGAAGCTTCAAAGGATTTAAGACAAGATCATTTGCATGAGATTAAATTTAAGACACAAAGTTCTATAAATAACCTCCTTCAGATTTATAAATCAAGGACACAAAGTTCCTTCTTGGTTGTACAAGATCGCTGTACTTGCAAAACTGAACAGTATGCAATCAGAGAGACTAAACGAGTTAAGAACAAAAATGATCTTCACAATATTAAAGGAAAACACAGATAAGACAAGAATCAGATAGACAAAGAATGAAAAGCCCTTTTGTATTGATTTCTTTAAGATCTATTTACACTTTCAGTAAAAATTCCAAGTTCTTCCTCCTCTTTTAAAATGGCGTGTAAAGGCCATTATATAGATTACAATTCAGTTACGTATTGTAACCGTTTCTTTTAAACAAAGAATAGTTAAGTATTGCCGGTTGCAATATCCCAACTAATTACAAGGAATGCGAAAAGACAGAGAAGAAGAGAAAAGAAAGAAAGAAGGAGGAGACAGGTGGCCAGCTACAGGGAGGGACCCAATGTCTTCAGAATTCGCTGCCTGAACTTCTTCAAAGCTTCGGCTATGTCTCTGCCACGTGGAACCGACGTGTTGGCAGCAGACTGAGTCCAAAATCCTTGACACTTCTCCATCTCTTTATCAAACTCGACGTGAGTATGATAATCTTTATTTGCTTCTTTAATGGCATATTGAAGAGAGCAAATGTCCTTCATCTTTTCTTTGGAGATGGTGCTTTCCTGGAACAGATCGTTTTTTACAAAAGCTCTGAACTGAGATTTGATCTCTTGCAGGGACAGAAGAGCACCAGAGTTTTCATCCTGAAGATGACAATGTATATCTTTGAAGGCAGCCACTGTCAGTGCTTTGAAAGCTTCTCCCTTCTGCCAACTGTTCTTCATCTCTACCACAGCTTCTTCTAATACTCTGATCTTCCATTCTACGCTGTAGACCCAAGACTTCGATAAATTGTCTTTGGCATCATCAAAAATCTTGTTCGCCATTAGGATGTTCTCATCTGTTTGTCCCATGAGGCGGAGGTCTACTATGCAACTGCTCCAGATTTTGAGTTCTTTATCCATGGTACTGATAGTGGAGGAGAGATTTAGTTGCATATTACTCACCTTTTCATAGAGCTTGAAGGCTTCATCGATGAAGTTCAACCCCGCAACAAGCATGTCATCCACCATGGCTTCAAAAGCTCTGCCATAAACAGAATACTTGTGCATATCTTTTATACTTTGCACTTCATCTTGGCTTAGTATTACAGGAGGAGGTAAAGCAGTTAAAGGGGTGGGATCCAAAACTTTGTCCTTAGATAGAAGAGACTTGATGAAACCTGTAAGAACTCGGGCTTGCTCTTCCAACTGTTCAATCGTCTGCTGCCCTTTCTCCACCCTTCCAATGACTCTGGTGACTGTTTCCTGGAGGTTATGAATCTCACCTTCAGGGGTAGACTCTCCCATAGGGATCCTTGAGAGTTCCAAGTCGGATGTCAGCAACTCTGATTCCGATTTGTCTACTGTGGGCTTAGCAATCTCCAGGAATTGCTGACCTCGAGCATCCGACACAATCCTGGAAGTAGTTCTGGCTTTCTTGGCACGAGAAGGAGTGGTGCCCAACAAGGCTGCTACAGCATCAAAATTAGGTCCCAAGCTTTGAAAGGAGGATTTTCTCTTCCTTTTATCAACCAGAGGTTGCACCCAAGCAAAAGAGGAAGAAGAATCTGCAGGAGGAGCAAGGGGGCCAAGAGACAGGGAGCCCATGACACTCAAGGTCTGTGCAGCTGTTGACTCAAGCTGAGATGTGGAAGGAGCACTGGAGACAATGGCAGTAGAAGGATCACTAGCCCCTGGAAGCTCAGTGCTCTGGACCTCCTTGTCTTTATCTGTTGGGTCCTCAGGAACATTTGCAGGGGTTGGCCTTTCACTCTCTTCACTTTCACTGAGGATGATGATGTTCTCTGGTCCAATAGGCAATTCCGCCTGTTTCTCCTGAGGATCTCTTTCCACAGGTTCCTTCTTTACTTCCTTGAGCTTCTTCTTATATACCTGAGTGGATGGAGAAGGAGTAGATTCCGCAGGTCCCTGAGCTGCTGAGGTAGGAGAGGTTTTCTTTGGGGTTTCGGACCTTGAAACTGGTGCTTCTCTTATTGGTGTAGAGGCATCCTTGGAGGAGGATTCTCCCGAGCGTCTCCTGAATTCTCGGACCTTTTTATTGAACCAGACCTTAGTCCTGACTAAGACTGGAGCAAGGATTTCAGCCAAATCATCCCTCTCTTTTCTGTTCCAATCTATGTCTTCCAGAGGGGTATGTTTGATCACATTTTCATACTCATATGAGTGTAGCTCAGAATTATCATCTTCAAGGCCTTCAGGAACTTGATACAGACCGAGCTCTTGAATCAATTGTAAGGAGAACCTGCCATAATGTCTTCTTCTGGCCTCAAAGTCGTCTGTACAGTCGGCCCAGTAATCTTCTGTCTCTGCCACATGGTGATAGACTATCTTGATGTTCTGTTCAATAAACTTCTTCAAGTCAAAGCAGGTTCTTGGCTTGAAGAAATGAACGGTGACAGGGACCAAAGTTCTCTCTATATTCTGGGCATCCAGGGCTGTTTTGCACGTGTAATTTCCCAGAGAGATGGGAAAGTGCAAGCCAGAGATCTTCTTGTCTCTGCAAGTTCTGTGCAACTTGTCCAGTTGCCTGCATATTTCAATCAAGGCCATCTTGTCATTGCAGAACATGGGAAGCCTCAGAGGAGTACCCTCATAACCAGCAAGTCTGATGTATGAGAATTTCCTGAATTGGATGAAGTAGGCCCCATACCGTGATATCAAGTTCATGGCTTCATCTGAAAACCTCCTGGCGGTGTCACCCTCGAGCAATCGGACCACGTACATAGTGAAAGCATCATTAACCCTTCTGAAATTGCGGTTGCTGGTCTCCAAGGTAAACTGCGGGCAATAGGTGTACACTGGGTCGCCTTTGTGGGCATCTATATATGAGAATCCAAACCATTGCCTCGATGCTGCTAGAGTATACATCAGATACGAAGTCATGAAAAACTTCTTTGTTTGCAGTACGTTGGATAGCTGTTCCGTCAGGTTCATGCTGATGATCTCAGCCCAGTTGATATTTTGTGTACCTTCGCACACCATACTGATGAGCGGGCACATCCAGAAATGGAACTCGCTGGTGGAAGGCAAACCCATGACCCGAGCCAGCAGTATTATGAAATCTGACAGTTCTTCGTTGAAGTCTGCTCGGATGAGAGTTTTGGTGAGGCGGGAAGCTCCTTTCTTAGGGTTTTTTAACCAGGACTTCGCCACTCGTGCCCTGTACTTGTCACTGTCTTGATCGAACATGGCTTGCGCTTGGACTTGAGAAACAACTATGGCATTGTCCAATTCCGGGATTCTCAGAGCGGCACCAATGGCGGCAGCGTCTAGCTTGGCGATGAGCTCCCCGTGTACGTTTGTCAATTCACTTGAGGCAGGGTCGAAGTGAGCTCCGCATGCAAGCACTGTATCAGCACACTGTACTGAAATTGGGAATCCTCCAGCGTACGCCAAACCACTGTCATAAATTGTCTGAGCCATCGGCGAGGGATTCGCATCTTCCATCCTTGCCCAAAAATCGCTGAAATCGAGATGTCGGGCCTCGCTATCTCCAATGTTGCTTACAGCAGACTCGAGTGGAGAAATCTGTTCTTGTCCTTGAAATTTGATCTTCATGTCGATAGTTTCAGGGGAACAAGGTTGCAAACTAGACTTGGAATGGAATTACAGAAGCAGAGGAACGTGCGCAAGTTTGTAGGCGGCGAGGGTTTGAGCAAAGGATAATCAAGGAAGATGTGAGAAAATGCGAAGGGGAAATGTTCATTATATAGCCTTTTGGGGAGAGGAGTGAATTCAATGCGCATTTAATTACACGACCACCAACTTGAAAAGCGCCATACTTGGAGTGAGCAGGAAAAACTAAGTATGGATGACACTAGGTACGCTTGGGACATGTGAGACGCGAATGCGCGAAACACGCGGCTCGGGCGGAATGGAGAGAGAATGCACAAAAGCTTTTGGAACAATTGGGACGAAAAACGTGAGGTACGCGTCTCGGGCATTTCGGCCGAAATTGGAAAAGCAGGCCCGCTTGGACTTGGGACTTTTGGAACAGATAGTTCCGGAGTACGCGACTAGGAAGCTTCGGCCGAAAAAGAGAAAGCTCGTACTTTAGACTTTGGGATATTTGGGACAAAGTGGTGCGAAATACGCGGTTCGGAAGGTTCGGCCGAAATTGGAATGACTTGCACAAAAGCTTTTGGGACATATGGAACAAAAACTTCCGACGGGCCCGAAGATAGGACAATTTCGGGGATTTCGGCCGGTCGGGGAACAACTCGCACTTTGGAACTTGGGACAGTCGGGACAAAAATGTCCGACAGGCCCGAAATACATGCAAGAAAAGTCCAATACTTAGATTTTCAGACTTCCAAGACTTTTTTCACACCACCAGCTTGGTAGAAAAGACACTTAGACTCAAAATTTTGGGATTTTACCTTTGACAGAGCAGGGAATTTAGTAATCTGCACCAGAAGGAGAGCCATTGCTGCCTCCTGCAGCTTCCCAGAACCCCCATGCAAACCAACAACCTCTTGTTCAGTTCCAGGTGTTTGGAACGCAAAATTTTTTTTCCACTGGTGCACTCAGCACCAGGCAAAAATTGCTACAGGTATTGAATTTAAAATAAAAAATAAAAAAATTCCCCAATTAGGGTTTTGATTTTACTGCATTTAGAGGTATATTTTGTTTTGGAGGATTGCTTTGCTGTGTATATGCACCTGCAGTGAACAAACAGAGCAAAGAAAATAAAAAAAAGAAGAAAGAGGCACCCAAGCTGGAAAATATACAATGATTAGGCGGGCCACATCCAGAAATGGAACTCGCTGGTGGAAGGCAAACCCATGACCCGAGCCAGCAGTATTATGAAATCTGACAGTTCTTCGTTGAAGTCTGCTCGGATGAGAGTTTTTGGTGAGGCCGGGAAGCTCCTTTCTTAGGGTTTTTTAACCAGGACTTCGCCTCGTGCCTGTACTTGTCACTGTCTTGATTTTCGAACATGGCTTGCGCTTGGGACTTGAGAAAACAACTATGGCATTGTCCAATTCCGGGATTCTCAGGAGACGGGCCACCAATGGGCCGGGCCAGGTCTAGCTTGGCGATGAGCTCCCAGTGTACGTTTGTCAATTCACTTGAGGCAGGGTCGAAGTGAGCTCGCATGCAAGCACTGTATCAGCACACTGTACTGAAATTGGGAATCCTCCAGCATACGCCAACCACTGTCATAAATTGTCTGAGCCATCGGCGAGGGATTCGCATCTTCCATCCTTGCCCAAAATCGCTGGAAATCGAGATGTCGGGCCCTCGCTATCTCCAATATTGCTACAGCAGACTCGAGTGGAGAAATCGTTCTTGTCCTTGAAATTTGATCTTCATGTCAGATAGTTTCAGGGGAACAATGGTTGCAAACTAGACTTGGAATGGAATTACAGAAGCAGAGGAACGTGCGCAAGTTGTAGGCGGCGAGGGTTTGAGCAAAGGATAATTCAAGGAAGATGTGAGAAAATGCGAAGGGGAAATGTTCATATATAGCCTTTTGGGGGGAGGAGTGAATTCAATGCGCATTTAATTACACGACCACCAACTTGAAAAGCGCCCTACTTGGAGTGAGCAGAAAAACTAAGTATGGATGACACTAGGTACGCTTGGGACATGTGAGACGCGAATGCGCGAAACACGCGGCTCGGGCGGAATGGAGAGAGAATGCACAAAGCTTTTGGAACAATTGGGACGAAAAACGTGAGGGTACGCGTCTCGGGCATTTCGGCCGAAATTGGAAAAAGCAGGCCCGCTTGGACTTGGGACTTTTGGAACAGATAGTTCCGGAGTACGCGACTAGAAGCTTCGGCCGAAAAAGAGAAAGCTCGTACTTTAGGACTTTGGGACTATTTGGGACAAAGTGGTGCGAAATACGCGGTTCGGAAGGTTCGGCCGAAATTGGAATGACTTGCACAAAAGCTTTTGGGACATATGGAACAAAAACTTCCGACGGGCCCGAAGATAGGACAATTTCGGGGATTTCGGCCGGTCGGGGAACAACTCGCACTTTGGAACTTGGGACAGTCGGGGACCAAAAATGTCCGACAGGCCCGAAATACATGCAAGAAAAGTCCAATACTTAGATTTTCAGACTTCCAAGACTTTTTTACACCACCAGCTTGGTAGAAAAGACACTTAGACTCAAAATTTTGGGATTTTACCTTTGACAGAGCAGGGAATTTTGAGTGGACAACAGCTGTGCAATATCTATAAATATTGCAACCCATTCTCTGTAATTGTTTACTAATTGAGATTAATAAAATATCACAGGCTTCCGTCCCTGTTTCTCAATCAACATTTGGTACCAGAGCGAATTGAAGCTCCTGGAAAGGTTAGAGAAGGTTGCAGAAGAAGGAGAATTCATGGAGAAGTAATCTGCACCAGAAGGAGAGCCAGTGCTGCCTCCTGCAGCTTCCCAGAACCCCCTGCAAACCAACAACCTCCTGTTCAGTTCCAGGTGTTTGGAACGCAAATTTTTTTTGCACTGGTGCACTCAGCACCAGGAAAAAATTGCTACAGGTATTGAATTTTAAAAAAATAAAAATTCCCCAATCAGGGTTTTGATTTTACTGCATTTAGAGGTATATTTTGTTTTGGAGGATTGCTTTGCTGTGTATATGCACCTGCAGTGAACAAACAGAGCAAAGAAAATAAAAAAAAGAAGAAAGAGGCACCCAAGCTGGAAAATATACAGTGGGAGGTGAAAAAAAAGAGTTTTTTTTTAGCATATGCGCCCATACTCAGTCCCTACGCGGCCTGCATTAGGAAAAATGTGTTTTTGGAGCTAAAAATACGTCATTCTCCTCAAGCCCGCGCCCTTCTCCATCTGCCACGCCCTGCACATGCAAACAACAAGCAAATGAAGCTTAGATTGTAAAAAATATGGCCTGTACAATCAAAAACGCCTCCAGCATCAAAAAAATGCACCCAGCATTAAAAAAAATGCCTCTAGCATAAAAAAAATGCGCCCAGCATTAAAAAAAACGCCTCCAGCATAAAAAAAATGCGCCTAGCATTAAAAAAACGGCCCAGCAATAAAAAAAAATGCAGCCACAAGTCAAAAACACGGCCTGTATAGTGAAAAACGTGGCCTGGCATTCAAACACACGCCCAAGAAGAAAATACAGCAAAAAATACGGCTTGATCAGTGCGTGGGAAGGAGAAAATGAGGCCTGAGTAAGTAAATGCGGCCTGAGCAAAGAGATAAAGCCTCAGATCCATTTTTTGGGAAAATAGAACCCTAAAAATGCCCCTTCACCAGCATGCGCCACATGGCATTCATTTTTCAAGAGGTAAGTCAATTTATTTGACATTAAATACAAATTTCTTCCATTCATAGTCCAAGCGCCCCAAGTGGCTAAGTTGGTTAGTGCATGTGCCTTAGGAGTGAGAGGTTTGAGGATCAAATCCCACAAAAAACACTCAAAAACTCTCTTTTTGCATCTGGCGGAAATTTTGGCAGAACTGCTAAATTTAGCAGGTTTTTTGAATTTAGTTACGACTAACTAAATTTAGCAGAGAATCCCTAATTTAGGGTAAAAAAAAAATTTTCTCCTATTTGGTCTGTTTTCTCATTCCAGACATTTTTTGCAAAAGGAGACCCACCTAAAAATTGCATTTTCAGCTATTTTTTTGCAATTTTTAGCATTTAGGGCTCAGGAGGTCACCAGGACCCCGAAACTGGAATTTTTTGCCTGTCATTCAAATTGTATTGTATATTGTACTAATTTGCAGGTTGCCATAATCAACTGCAAAACTTTTTAACTGCTCAGAAACTAGTAGAATTGTAATCAAAAAATAGTAAATTTGGTTCTGTAACACTCACGAGATCCTAGATCTCATTCACAGCATTCGTTATATACAGTGCCTCTGGGAAGCACTTACAAGTAAAGCCGTCGTGACTACTACTGCACTTAACACCTAATATAGCTGCAACAACGTCGTCTGGGCATCGTCCCTATAAATCGACGGGGAGTAATAAGGTCACAGTGCACACACTATGAACCATCCCATCCGTCTGTGAACGATTGCAAGACATAAATCCGGACTGAGAAATTATCCGAGTATATAGCGAATTTACGCGCGCGTATGAGGATATTTCTTTGAGCCGGTGTCAATAATCGCACAGACCCCATCAGTACTGTCTTGGTACCACGTATCGAATTCTTTCACGTACGTTAACGCCTCTTTCACGTACCGCTGGGTATATAGAAAGGGCGAGCTTCTTCCACGTACCGACGGGTATATCGGAAGGGCGCATATATAGAAAGGTTCGGTATATCAGACTCACGGTATATAGATTGGGAGACCTTATACCTGGAGTGATAAGAGCCAAACCCTGTCAGTGATCTCTGCAAAATGGGCACCAATGCCCCCAAATTTTTTCTTCCGGATTCACAATTGCTCAGAGGAAGCAACTATGCTGCTTGGAAGACAAAAATAAAGACACAGCTTGAGTTTGAAGAAATCTGGCCTGTTGTGACTGGTACTCTAACTAGATCACCAATGGATGCAACACAACAACGACAATTTGATAGAGAAGATCAGAAAGCAAAGCTCGTCATCTTGTTTGGAGTATCCGACGATGTGCAAGTCCACATTCGAGATGCTACATCAGCAAAAGAAGCTTGGGATAAACTGAGCACAATATATGAGGCCAAGAACAAGAATGTCATACTCAATTTGCAGAGTCAGTTACATACGTTGAAATTCAAACAGAATGAAAAAATTGAAGCCTTCCTAAGAAGAGTTGCAAAGTTGAGGGCTTCACTTCTAGCCCTAGGAGAAGAGGTCAAAGATGAGTCTCTCGTTCCCATTGTTATGAGAGCTCTCCCTTCTTCTTACCGAATTTTTGTCACAACTCTAAACTTGTCAGATACAACAATTAGTTTTGACAAGTTAGTAAACCTACTGCAGCAAGAGGAAGCAATGTACAACAAGGATGATGAAGAGGAGCAGACACTGTCTTCACATCAAAAATGGAAAGGAAAAGGTAAAAGTAAACCTAAATCCTATCAGAAGTCCCCACATCAGAATCAGTATCATGGGGACAATCAACAGAAGAAGCGATGTCCCATTTGCAAAAGAGGACATGACTTGCAATAATGTTGGTTTAATACATATAAGAAAGGTTCATCAAGCAATGCTAGACCTCAACAACAACAAACTTACAAGGGACATTCAAACAACTATCACGGGCAGAAAAAGGGGAACTGGAAAAGAAGACCCCACCAGCAAGGTAATATTGGTAAGCAACAAGATCAGTCAGACAATGAAGACTTCTTGTTCACTGCTCGATCAAGTGAACCATCCACGTCATCTAGTGACGTCTGGTATGTTGATTCGGGAGCCACTCGACACATGACCGGCCACAGAGACTGGTTTATTTCAATGAGGGACACGCCTTCAAAAAATCATGTTTCGTTGGGAGATGATTCTTCATATATAGTACAGGGGATTGGAAACATTTCTCTACCCCTTGGTTCACGCAACTGCAGAATATCCGATGTTCTATATGTCCCTGGGTTGACAAAGAACCTTCTTTCGGTCAGTCAACTCCTAGATCACAATTTGAAAATTGACTTTGATAGTCAATCCGGCAAGAAAATATGTTTGATTCGAGATAAATCCAGAGGCTCGAAAATAATTGTAAAAGCCTCAAATGTGGGAAGAATGTTTCAACTTGATTTCATTCACAAAAATGATCAATCACTCATGGCTAAAAACTCCACCTCAGCTCAGTTGTGGCATAGGAGATTTGGTCATGTATGTTTCAAATATCTCGACACACTTCGCCGGTGCAATATGGTACATGGGCCACCATCTCTTCAGAAGGATACAGACAAGTGTCCTCACTACTTAGCAGGGAAACAACACAGAGTTTCATTCCAAACAAGTAATTTTTGAGCTCATGGAAAACTTGACCTGGTTCATACCGATCTGTGCGATCCAATGCAGCCAAGTCATTCAGGGTTCCAGTACTTCATGCTCTGTGTTGACGACTATTCACGCAAAATGTGGATTTTTTGTCTTCGCAAGAAAAGTGAAGCCTTTGAAACGTTCAAAAAGTTCAAAGTGGCAGTTGAGAAAGAAACTGGTCGTCACATCAGAACTCTCCGCTCAGATCGAGGGGGGGAATTCACCAGTGATGAGTTCAGAGACTATCTACAAACTCACGGGATTCGTCGACAAATGCCTCCACACACACCGCAGAAAAATGGTGTTGTCGAGAGAAGAAATCGTACTATCATGGAAATGGTGCGATGCATGATCGATGATTCCAAACTTGCAAAGACATTTTGGGCAGAAGCAGCAAAAATAGCAGTGTATTTGCTAAACAGAGCGCCCACAACTGCTCTTGATGGAATTACACCACAAGAAGCATGGTCAAAAAGGAAACCATCCATTGCACACCTCAGAGTATTCGGGTGTAAAGCCAGCATGCACATACCCAAACAGAACAGAAAGAAATTGGACATGAAGTCACAAAATCTCATCTTCATTGGATACAGTGAAGAGACTCTTGGGTACAGACTGATGGATCCTAAGACCAGAAAAGTCTACACAAGCAGAGATGTTGAGTTTTTCGAGAAGAAGGAAGCAGAGACTCCTCCTCTGGACTCGCAAGATGTAGAATTTTTACCAGTTGTAAAAATTGAAGCAAATGTTCCCTCATAAAATGAAAGTGATGATGGGGATGATGGTGTTGATCAGATAGAACCACAACCCATAGGAACAGCTCAACGTATGCCTAAATGGTGTACAAGCACATTACGAGATGCAAGACTGGATGCTCCACCGGATACATCCACCCCTGGACCACGGACTCGCAGTAAAGCAAGAGAAGAAGTTAACTTTGCTTTGATGAGTAGAGTTATTGAAACAGACGAGCCATCTACAGTCCAGGAAGCCCTACAGTCAAAAGCTTGGAAAGATGCCATGGATTCTGAATATCAATCAGTGATGAAGAATAACACTTGGCAGCTTGTCGATCTTCCACCAGGGAAGAAACCCATTGGTTGCAGATGGATATTCAAAACTAAGTACAAAGCAGATGGGACAGTGGACAAGTGTAAAGCAAGACTTGTAGCAAAGGGGTACGCACAGAAAGAATGCATTGAATATGAGGAGACATTTGCTCCCACAGCTAATTTCAAAATGATCAGGATGATCTTTGCTCTAGCTGCTCAGCTTGGATGGAAAGTTCACCAGATGGACGTAAAAAGTGCCTTCCTGAATGGAGATTTGCAAGAAGAAGTCTACATGACTCAACCTAAGGGATATGTAGTACCTGGTCAAGAAGAAAAGGTATGCAGACTCAGGAAATCTCTGTATGGCCTCAAACAGGCACCCCGGGCATGGTACATCAAGATTGATGAGCATCTCGTACAACATGGATTTTTCAGAAATCCATACGATCCCAATCTCTACCTCAAAAATCAAGGGGGGGAGATGGTGATTGTTGTAGTTTATGTCGATGATCTAGTCATCACTGGCAGTTCAGTGAAGATGATTGATGAAACAAAGAAAGATCTTAAGCGATCATTCGACATGACAGATCTCGGGCTTATGCATTATTGTCTTGGACTGGAAGTGTGGCAGAAAGAGAATCGCATCTTTATTTCTCAGATGAAATATACCAAGACAACGCTCGAGAAGTTTAGGATGATGGATTGCACACCAATTTCTACACCTATGGAGAACAGATTACAGTTATCTCGTTCAGATCCATCTCCTAAGGTAAGTGCCACTCTCTATCGGCAGCTGATTGGGAGTCTCATTTACCTAACCTACACTAGACTAGATATTAGCTTTGCAGTGAGCTATCTATCCAGGTTCATGCAAGAACCCAAAATTTGTCATTGGAAAGCAATAAAGCGCATTTTGAGATATCTCAAAGGATCAGTGGATCTTGGTCTAGAATACAAGAAGAACGAAAACTTCTTCTTGACTGGATATTCGGATTCAGATCATGCAGGTAACATTGATGATAGAAAATCCACTTCTGGATTTGTATTCTTTATGGGATCTGGACCAATATCATGGGGAAGTAAGAAACAACACTTTGTTTCTCGCTCTTCCACCGAAGCCGAGTATCGTTCTGCAGGAGAAGATGTCTGTGAAGCGATTTGGCTATGTCGCATACTGGAAGGACTTGGAATACCACAGGACAAACCGACCACCATGTATGTTGACAACGAAGGTGTTCTCAAACTTGTTCGCAATCCAGTTTTTCATGAGAGAACAAAGCACATTGAAGTTCAGGTTCATTTCATACGCGAACATGTATTGAAGCACAACATCCAGCTTCAATTTTTTCCAACGGCTAAACAACGAGCATATATTTTCACAAAGTCACTTGCACGTGACAAGTTCGAGTTGTTCATAGCATTTCTCTCCTCATCTCTCCAGACAATGCACAATTAAGGGGGGGAATTTTAGGATAAATTATATTATCCTATTATTTTATTATGCATTGTTAGATTATTTAATTAATTTTATTAATTAAATAATAAATAGTTATACTGTTGTATGGTTAGTCAATTATATTTGTTTGTATTCAGATTGTTATATTGTTTTAAACAATATATTTGTTTTTTCTAATTCCTGCTTCCCGGATGTTATTGGAAGCTTATTCATTTTAGCATTTGGTTGCACCTGTGCAACTTATTCTCCTGTGTGTATTTGGATGTGCAATATCTATAAATATTGCAGCCCATTCTCTGTAATTGTTTACTGATTGAGATTAATAAAATATCACAGGCTTCCGTCCCTGTTTCTCAATCAACACTTTCTACATGCCTTTCTTTGGTCTTCTCAACTTTTACCTTGATTTAAACTAGATGCCCCTATTTTGATCATTTTTAAACCTTCTTGTAATAGATATGGCACTTGAGTGACTCCTCCTTAATGACTTGAAGCCTTTAGTGATTTCTTGGGGTAGGGATTACCCCCAATTTGTGTCTTAAATGCTCAAAAACTAATTTTGGCAAGGGTTTGGTCATGATATATGCTACCTCCTCCTTTGTTGATACATGTTCAATCTTAATCCTTTGTTCAATCACTTTCTCCCTCAAGAAAAGGTACTTGATTGGTATGTGTTTTGTCTTGGAGTTCAACATTAGATTCTTAGACACACTTATAACACTTGTGTTATCAAAATACAAAGGTATAAGACCATCATTTTCAACTTTATAGTCTTCAAGAGTTTACTTTATCCAAATCACTTGAGCACAACATAAGACTACTGCTACATACTCAGCTTCACACATGGATAGGGCTAAAATATTCCACTTATTACTTAGCCAAGAGAAAATGCACTTACTCTAGACACTCAAAATTTGCACTCCTCATTTTCTTTATCATTTACATTCATATTCACAATATATTAATCTAATGATCCATTTAAACTCATATACACATTATCCTAAGTCTAAAATCCTCCATCATATTTACCTCTCCGTAAATATTATCCACAATTGTAAAATCCATCCTTAACTTATTTAAATCTACAATTAACCATTTGAAAACCAAAAACAAGTTAAAAAAATCAATAAATAAAAAATCTATAACCATCCTAACCCCTACACTTCAACCTCCAATATCTTCCCAACCATTTTTTAGAATGTTTTGTGTATTTTGTATAATAAATACCTAGGAGTAATGTACACCTCTTCCACGAGAGTTAGTAGGGGTCCGGGGGTTCTAGGGCTTGCCCCCAAGAAAAAAATTCAGAATACCTATTTTTCTAGGAGTATAGATATGGAATTTTTATCTATACATATATATGGGTGGTGTCGTAATCCATGAATTATGGGGAATCGTTATGGGTGTTTATTAGCCCATGGTTTTGGTACCCATTGTATTATAAAAATGCTTTGACGGTTTCTTACTGATTTTCTTACAAATATCTGGAGATGCAGTAGGGTAAAGCACAACTTAGAATTACATTATTGTATTGTAAACGGTTAAGTTAATACAATAAGAGAGAGAAGTTACTGTGCTTGGTTTTTTCCTAAAAGGGTTTCCCATGTTAAATCTTGTGTTTTTCATTTTCTTTTCTTTGATTATCTTGAATATTATGTTCAATATAGCTTCTTTTTTATTAGTTTATCGGATTAATTCTCTTCATTTGTGTAACATCCTCAATTTATACCTTAGAACAAGTGAATTTTTATTTTTTTTGATAATTGCATCCTGGTTCTAAATACATAATTTAGAACTCACAAATCAAATAACCATTCTTATAACAGACAACCATATGCAGCTGTAATGACTCGGAGTACCTCCGATCTATTCATTCCATGACTCGGTAATCTACCGATCTATTCATGAGTAATAAGAGTTGGTGTTTTTATTTAACACTTCACTCTTGCAGTTCTCTTCTCTACTCTGGGATTCAGAATGCTCTGTCCAAGGAACCTAACTGAATAATTGTTACCATTATTCATCGGCATCTCATCCCTTAGACTAGGTGAATTAGGACAACGCAATCAGCAGCTTGTGATACTTTGGCCAAATATTTGAAACATACTGTTTATGTCTCGTATTCCTTAACGGCATACTCGTCAATCTGGAATATGCCCTTCACCCCATTCTTATGTTATATAGAATGTCTTATACCGACTTCAGTCAGTCCTTCCTATCACAACTTAATCACTCAGAGACAGATTAACAAGGTGATAATGTTATATGGATGCCCACGAGGATTAGGGATATGGTGACATACTGGTTCAACCCTGCAGTTAAACCAGTGTGTCATGATACCCCGAATCTCCTAGGCAGCCTTATAACATGACCACATTCCTAATCGGTCCCTGAGTAACTCGTTCGAGATCAAAGTGTAAATCTTAGCGATCAATGCAAAGGGTGTCATCATAAGTCACCTACATTGTTGTAACTTCGAGAAGATCCTAATCTTCTCGGAGGTACAACCCTGCAGTTGACTTGTGCCGTCAACCTTTAAATCCACCTCGAAAAGATCTACATAATAATAATATGCGTTACGCACGTTGAGTTTAAATTACATTAAAGACTTTCCCCTAAGGTTAGCCTTTCCCGATCCCTAGATTCTTCGTCTTAAGATGAACTTCCTCAATAAAACCCATTGCATGGTGGAGATATTAAGGCTAAGGTCTCATCAAGGAGTTTTTAGAATATACATGATTCTAAAACAACAGAATTGGACAATATCTCATAACCTTCACATGAGATTGCCATCTGAACCCCATTAGATTTATATCAGTTCTCCTAACTGAATTTATATCATACTTATTAGTATAAAGATATAAATGATTAAGAATCCAATTTAATGTTGTCCTGTCATACTCAGGACTAGGGATTAGTAATTTAATCCAGCTTGATTAGCGTTCTGCTTAGGTTCATTTTAGCCCCATCTTCTAGAAAGACAATGATTTAAATTTAAATTTAGCTTTCGATAGAACAAATTAGAACTACTAAACACTCATAAGAATTCAATCACATTTTCTTATAAGCTTTCATTGAAAATCACAAAAGCATCCAAATTACACAAGATAACATTGCCACTCTGGTATATAAACCGAAGAAGGTCAACTATCAGAATTAAGAATACAACACATAAGTAACAAATACTTATTTCCATTCCTTTCAGAACTATACAAATACATTTTAGGCATTCAGCATACTTGATAAAATGCTCAACGGAAAAGGAACATCTTTCCACATTTAGTACATTTAGAAAAATCAAGCTGTAATTCATTATAAATCAAATTAAACAATCTGATCATCCTGTCAGATCTGCATTGCTTTTACCACTTACAGCAACCATCTACAAAAATAGTCAACATGAGTCAGTTCGATGAACTGAGCATGATAAGCACTAACATTTAAAACAATTGCAATCCGTCAATTGTTTTCATTAAACATCCTGTTTAAATGAGATCAATACTCCAAACAAGTAAACATATTCAGACTATGCCTTTGTAATGCAAAAGAATGACTACAAATGTGTAACTCTATCATTGTTACATAATAGTCCTAAACATTTCTCAATTATTTCATCAAATATTAAGAATTAAAGAACGAAGGTAACCAAAACAACCATTTGAATCCAAAATCAGCAATATTGGACAGATCGTTTCATTCATCCAAAAAGGGAATATCATAACAAATCGTGATTACATCAATATGTTAAAAACAGTTCCTACTATTAGACAGATATCAACATGTATTGTCATAATAGGAGAGAAAGAAACAAGTTATTCACATTTCTCTTCACACAGGCCCAAGACTAAACCGTCTCCTCATATGGAAAGCCTTCATCCTACATGCATAAGAATAAGTCCGACGAGCCACAAGAAAAATCACTTATTTGAATAAAAATCGAACACAGCAAATAAATCAGTCGAGTCCATCAACAGCACCCTGTTTTGTTAAGACTTATAATAAAGCAACTACAGTCAGTAGCCCCCATGCAAAACAACGGTGTCTATCTACCAGGAAGATTCAGAATGACCTTTCACAAGAAGCGACGGACAAGAAGATAACACAGCCGTTACCTGCTTAGGTACAGTCAAAAATTCCAACATTAAATCATACATAAAGAATGGATAACAATGCAAAGAAGACGTAACACGTCTTCAATCCCAATAACAACCTGCAGCCCGTTCAAGCCCTTTTCTACGATGTAAGGCTTTAGACCCAAGGTCGAATTCAAAGGGTCTCCTTTGTTGTCGCAGTCGACAAGAGACTTGAAAACATTAAGCCATGACATTTCCCTATGACTAAGCAAAGATATTTTTAAACGAAAACCACGCACCATGTACAGTCACATCAATCGGGAGTGTAATCAAAATGGAAACATAACATGGGATAATAAAGTTACTTCTGAATGCAATCAGAACTGAAAGTATGGTGTTCACAACCTACTTTATAGAAGCCATAATTCATGATGTCAAGCTATTAAAGAAAGCCAACAAAGCCAAGAACATTACCTGTTCAAACTCGGGCTTATACATACAACAGTGACATATATACCATTCGAGGATTTAAAACTAAATCCATAAACAATATTCACAGTTTAGCTTCCCAGAAGCCGACATACAAGATGTCTTCCATACCCACGGAACCCAACAACAGTATAAGATAAAAAAAAATAGTTAATGAATCTATCTATGCCAACTATGGCAAGCATTCAAAAATCAAGTGTAAGCAAATCAAATACCGATTTCATAACAAAGAATTCAACTGAGCCTCGTCAAAATTCTTGAACAAGCTTACACAGAAGAAACGTAAATGCATACCCAGGGAGTCTGTACCAAAATTTATTACAAATAACTGAGGTCGTATGACCTGTTACTTCTACAAGACCTCCACGAAATTCAATTACCAATATACAAGATGTATCTATTTCCTCAACAGTGGACCATAATATACGATTCATTCAGAGGACTCCAAGAGTCATTTCAATACAATAATCATATGTATAGATATCAATACTATCAATGGGTTGAATCCCCATAACCTCCACGCAAGGGGAAAAACAACTCCAGCAAGGTCGTAAAAGAATTCTGTAACACAGAGAATTTCCTTTCACAATAAATATAAAATTTTATAATGAAACCCAACCAGAATCCATAATCACCACTAGATAACAACCATGATAGGGATTATAAAAGAAAAAGGTCAATTAACTGAACAATCAAACAATGTCCAACAGTATCCCTTCCGACAGTTTCCACAACAAGCATCGACGACTAAAAATCGACAAGCATAACAGTGGCCTATACCCATCACAGGAATAATTTATGGGCTCTCGCCGAATCAGGCTGAGCATTCATACTTTTCATATATTTTGCATATTTAAGCCAGAATGCAAACACAAAGAAATAAAGCCACAGTTCGAAAATAATAAACACCCATCAAGGGATAAGTGACAAGTCATTCCAGCATGAAGATACAGTGCAAAAATCACACAAGACAACCATAGGAAAATCTTCTATTTTCTCAAAACATTTGAACAGAGTTGTTCTAATGAAATCACTTGAAAGACAGCAAGATTTTTAAAGGTTAGGGCCTAACATGCCTGGATTTTTGCTCAAATTTCCAAAGCAGACCACTGAAAGAGCTCAGACTTCCTTTTCCTTTTCCAAGTTAGAGCGACCAACAAAATTTTTCTATCTCCATGACATATATATTTTCCTTGCCAGAGAAAAGAGCTAGATACCCTCATACTCGCCATGCAACTCCAAGAAGACTGGTGCGAAGAACCAGTGAACAGGCAGAAGAAAAACCGAAATTCGCGATAAGCCAAATAAAACAACAACTTTCCACATTGCATTCCTTCTTGCGAATTCTGAGCTCGACTTCCAAGCTCATTGAATGCATTTACTCCTAATTTCCCGCTCAAACTCAACTGCCACCGACCGCCAAAGTTGGCGATAGACAAATAAAATCTCAAGTCCATTTCCAGTTTTGGCGATCTGCCACGTCAGCTAAGGTTAGCCATTTCTAGAACCTCCGCCAATACCTGTCCTTCATACTTATCCAATACATTTAATGACATAGAAAACGCCACCCATGGTTCGCACGCCTCCATAGATCCCCATAATCCTTTCCCAATAGTTAGGTTAGTAACTTAGGTTAGAATTTAGGATAACACCTAGTCTAACCACTTTACACATAGATACTAACTTAGGACATTAGCACTTAGCCTAGGTCTAGGTTAGATTAACACTAATCTAACCCTTAGGTTAGGTTTAGTTTTAGGTTACTAATCATTAATAATTCCAGTTAGGTCTACATTCCGTACACTCAGAAAAAGACCTACATCATACATTCTTGAACAGGGTTAGCTCCTGTTCCGCCTTAGGCTACAGAATTATATGAAACCGAATTATTATCTGGTCCATGATCGAGACCCTCCAGATATACTTCGATATCGGGAGCCAATCCATTTCACATGATCAACCTGAGTCATACTCCGGACTAGCTTATTCAATGCTTCTAGACCTTGCAACCTATTCAAGGTCTGTAATTTTAATTCATCACGAACAAACTTAAAGCAATACTTGGATCAATTCAACTGATCCAAGGCTAGGTATTATAGAAGGGTAACTCTTTAATTCATTCCGAGATAAGATTAAACTCAGATACAAAATGAAAGAAATAAAAGAGTCCAATCATATTCTGACTCAGTCAAGATCTGCAATCTGCAAAGAAAATGCAGTACATATCAAGCATGATTTCTTAATCGAGGAACACATCCTTTTACAAGAAATCACATATCAACACTTGTATGCTCAGGAGGAAGTAACAACAGTTCAGGGTGTTACAATTTGGTATTAGAGATGGGTTGTAGATTTTATGTGAAGAGTTAGCGTTTCTAAAACTTGTGACAAATAATTTCGAGTGGGAGCTCTATGGGTAAATTTTTTAGGTAGAAGAAACTGATGGGAAGCACAAGGATCGAGATCGAAAAATTTAATGGTCAACATTTTGAGTTATGGAAGCTCAAGTTGGAAGATATTTGTGTGGATAGATATCAGTGGATTTTTGTGTCTGGAGTCATGCCTATGGGTATGAAGGTAGATGACTGGGAAAATATCGATAGGAAGGTAAGGAGTTCAATCAGATTGTGTCTGCAAAATTCAGTTTTGCTGAATGTGTCAAATGAGAAATCCACTCAGGTGTTATGGGAGAAGTTGGGGAATTTTTTTCAAACAAAGTCTCTGGTGAACAAAGTTTTTCTCTGAAAGAAGCTATATTCATTGAGAATGAATGATGGAGACTCTGTTGTAGAAAATTTGAACATCTTTAATACTGTGGTAATTTAGTTGATTTCTATTGATATTAAAATGGAAGAAGAGGATAAGTGTATTACTCTTTTGTGTTCTTTACCCGAGTATTGGGATAATCTAGCTATCGCTATTACTAGTACTATGACAAAATTATTGGTTGAGAATGTAGTTGCGGCCTTACTATCATAAGAAATGAGGTGGAAATCCATTGAGGATTATCAATCCAAGGATGCCTTGTATGTAAGAGGTCGTACCCAAGAAAAAATAAAGAAGAGGAAAGGACAATAAAAGTACAAAAGTAAATCAAAGACTACAAAAAAGATAAGAGGAAATGTTGGATCTGCAGTAAAATTGGGTGTTTCAAGAAAGACTATAGATCTAAGAAGGTAAAAAAGGGTAAGTCATCTGACGATGGTGGTTCTTTAGATACAAAAACCTCTAACGAAGACTCAAGAGATTTTTTTTTGGCAGCTTCCAGCTCGCATTCATGTAACAGTGCATGGTTGATTGACTCGGGTGCCTCATTTCATAGGACATGACATAGTGAGTGGTTCTGTGAATATTAAAAGTATAATGGAGGTAATGTATATCTAAGAGACAACTCAACCTGAAATATAATTTGTTATGGGAGAATCAATATGAGGTTTAAATATAAAAGGATTGAAACCCTCCCAGGTGTTCTACATATTTCAGGTTCGACCAGAAACCTAATATTTGTAAGTAAGATGAATGATGTAGGTGTTCAAGTAGAATTTTGTAAAGAAAGTTGCAAGATGGTTTGGGGTGTAATGGTATTGGAAAGATGCATCCATACTATAACAATATTCAATCTTGAGGCAAGTGTTTTTACTGATGAATGTAATAGATCTTTGGTTCCAGAGAAGAAGAAAGCGTCATATCCAGATCCTACATCTATTGTAATGAAGACGACATTATGGCATCAAAGGATGGGAAAAATTGGAGAGAAAGGACTTTGTACTTTAAAAGTAAAAGGTATGGTTGAAGGAATTTATGAGTGTCCTTTAGATTTTTATTTTTGTGGGCATTGTGTGTTTGGAAAGCAAACTAGAGTAAATTTTCCTACTAATGCTATAAGATCAGAAGGAATTCTACATTTGATATATAGTGATGCTTTTGGACCTGTAAAAGTTCCATCACTAGGAAAAACCATGTTTTATGTTAATGTTATTGATCATTTCTCAAGAAAGACCTGGGTATATTTTATCCAGAATAAGTTTGAGGTTTTCAATAAATTCAAATAGTTTAAGGCTCTTGTAGAAAATCAGACATAAAGGAAAATAAAGGTTTTGAGAAGTGACAATGGCTGGGAATATTTCTCTAATGCCTTTGAGCAATTTTTTAAAGAGTGTGGAATAAAAAGGTAGAAGACAACTCTATGAGTTGTAGAAAGGATGAACAAAAATTTGATGGACAAGTGTAGGATTATGCTCAGAGGTGCCGGTTTGAAAAGAAAATTCTGGGTGGAAGCAGTGGTAATTGCATGTTATTTGGTTAATAGATCACTGACATCTACACTTGAAGAAAAAACTCCACAGGAAGCATGAACTGTTAAGAGACCTTCTGTTAGACATTTACGTGTATTTGGTTGTATTTCTTATATGTATATTCCGAAAGAGAAAATAACCAAGCTAGATAATAAATCTGCTAAGTGCATATTTATTAGATACTCTAATGGTGTAAAAGGATACAAGCTTTGGAATCTAGAAACACATAAGGTTATTTTATTCGTAATGCAATTTTTAGAGAGATTAAGGAGATTCCAAAGAAGGAAGCAAAACTAGAGGAAGATCATGTTAAAATTGAGGAAGATGAATCTTTTTCTGAATTTGATGTGACTACAAAAGATGAACCACAAAGAGAGTTATAATGGGAAGATTTAGATGAAGGAGATGAGGAACCTGAAGATGTTGAACCAAAAAATCCTATCTTAAGAAGATCAGATCGATTGAGAAGGGAACCCGAGAGGTATATTCCTCCTAATTTCCATTCTACTTCTGTTTTATCAGTTTTGTCTATTGCTGATGATGAACCCAAGACTCTGAAGGAGGCTTTTGGATATAATGAAAGAAAGTTTTGGAAAAAGGCTATGGAGGAAGAAATGGAATCCTTATATAAGAATAATACATGGGACTTGGCGAAATTACTTCCTAGAAGAAAACAAGTTGGTTATAAATGGGTGTTTGAGAATAAGTATAATGCATATGGGAAAATGGAGAAGTATAAAGCTCACCTTGTGGCAAAGGGTTTCTCTCAAGTTGAGGGACTCGATTTTGGTGATATTTTTTCTCCTATTGCTAAGTTACATTCTATTAGATTTCTTTTAGCTATTGTTGTTGCTTTCGATCTGGAAATAGAGAAGATGGATGTTAAGATTCCTTTTTAGCATGGTGAGCTTGAGGAGGAAATATCTATGACACAACCATAAATATTTAAGATCAAAGGAAAGGAAGATTTTGTGTGTAGGCTGAAAACATCATTATATGGCTTGAAGCAATCACCAAGAATGTGGAACCAGAAATTTGACAGGTATGTTCTGAGACTTGGTCTTGAAAGAAGTAAAGTTGACCCCTGTGTTTATTTTAAATAGGAAGGTGAAGATTATGGTATCATTGTATTGTATGTAGATGACATGTTGTTAATTGGTAATAATAAAAAATTGGTTAGTCATGTTAAATATCAACTCTCATTTCAATTTGATATGAAGGATCTTGATGCTGCAAAAATTATTTTGGGCATGGAAATAAAAAGAGATCGTGTAAATAGGAAATTGGAGTTAAAACAAAGAAAGTATCTTGAGGTGATATTGTAAAGGTTTCAAATGCATGATAGTAAACATGTTATTATTCCTTTCCTTGTCAGTTAAAATTTATCTTCTGAACAATGTCCTAAAACTGAATAAGAAATAGAGGACATGTCTTAGGTACCATATGCTAGTGTAGTTGGTAGTTTGATGTATGCAATGGTTTGTACTACCTGATATTGCACATACAGTGGGAGTAGTGAGTAGATTTATGTCAAATCTTGGAAAGGAACATTGGATTGTAGTAAAAAGAATCTTTAGATACCTGCGTGGGACATCTAATTATGTAATTTATTATTAGGGAAAACCTAATGAAAATTAAAACATTAGGTCTCCATAGTTTTGTGGATTCCGACTGGGGTAGAGACTTGGATATGCGTAGGTCTACCAGTGGTTATGTGTTCAACTTGTTTGGTGGAGTGGTAAGTTGGACGAGTAACCATCAAGTAAGTGTTGTGATATCCATCACAGAGGTTGAGTACATGGCAGCTACTCATGCAAGTAAAGAGGTGGTTTGGATTCGGCGACTGATCTCCACTGTTGGGTTCACTTAAAATGCTATAAGGAGCAATTATGACAGTCAAAGTGTAAATGTTCTGGCAAAGAACCCTGAGTATCATTCAATAACGAAACATATTAATGTTCAATACCATTTTTTAAGAGAATTGGTTGAGGAAAAGAAGATACTACTAAGTAAGGTGGACAAAAAGGATAATGTTGCTGACTCTTTAACTAAGGTTGTGAGTGCTGAGAAATTTTCTTGGTGCATAAAATTGATGGGATTTAATGCCCTGATCTGCTGACTATATGGAAGTGTAGTCCCCTTTTGCAAAGTATACAAGTGGGAGAATGTTAGAATGTGTTGTATATTTTGTATATTGTATACCCAGGAATATTGTACACCTCTTCCATGAGTGTTAGCAGGGGTTCAGGGGCTGGCCCCTGAGAAAAAATTTCAGAATCCTTATTTTTACAAGAGTATAGATATGGTATTTTTATCTATATGTATATATGGGTGGTGTCATAATCCATGAATTATGGGGAACTATTATGGGTGTTTATTATCCCATCATTTTTGTACCCATTGTATTGTAAAACTACTTTGACGGGCTTCCTACTAATTTGCTTACAAATAGCTGGAGATGCAGTAGGGTAAATCAGAACTTGGAAGTACATTATTATATTATAAACAGTTAAGATAATGCAATACGAGAGAGAAGTTATTGTGCTGGGTTATTTTTGAAAGGGTTTCCCAGGTTAAATCTTGTGTTTTGTCATTTTGCTTTCTTTGATTATCTTGAATATTATGTTCAGTATAGCTTCTTATTTATGTTAGAGTAGGTATTTTCCTTAGCTCATGTTCACCTAGGTACTTTATTTACCTTTATTGTATTTATCCTCACCCACTTATGTATGTGGATATTTCTTTTATCTTATTTAGATATTAGGAGATATTATCTAGTTGTTAGGTATAGTTCTTTCCTTGATCTATGGTATTGACTAGATCCTTGATGCCTAGTTCTCTCCTAAATCTATGGTCTTGACTAGTTCTTTGATGACTAGTTATTTCCTTGATTTATGGCTTGATCTATGACCTTGACTGGTTCTTAGATTGTTATTCCTTGCCTATTTAAGCAAGGCCCATTCTCAATGTATTGCATTGAGTTCCATAATAATGTATGATATTGCTTCTGATTTATTTGCAAAGGATTTATGTAAAGTTATTCTGGTGAATTTCTTTCAACTTATAGATCATGGTGTTTGATTAGCATTTGTGTTCTTGGCTTGGTACGATTTGGTTATCATTCCTTTCATGGTATCAGAGTTGGAGATTACTGTTGACATCCATCTGTAAGTTTTATTTTGCAAATAAATTATTTATGTATTCATATATTTGGGATTTGGTCGTATTTTGTTTTTGCGAGCATTTTTATGTAAAATATAGGCTTCCATTGGATCCGAAAGGTGTGAAAACCCTAAGATCGACTGTAAACTTGGCCAATTCTAGAGGTAGTCATTATTTGTGGTTTTTTAATTCTTGTAGAGAAACACACAGGTGCACCTTGGGATTCGAGCCAAGGGGAAAAACGTGATTGTATTTATTCGGGTTTTTTGGATTTCTCGAGATTTATACTAGGTTTTTTTCTATTGTAGTGTATCTGTTTCATTTTACGCGCAGTTTTCGTTTCTTTCCTTTTTTGGTAGGGGTCCACGGATGCTGTGCACGTTTTTGCTATTTCATGCAAATCCGCAGGTTGCTATTTTTGGAAAGCAAAGGTCAAACCCATTAAAATCCTTAGCCCTTGGTCATATGAGGGCTTAAAGCTTGTGATTCCTACTAGTAGGTGCTTAGCTTCAGCCCCCTTTAATTTTAATTGTGTGGTGAAGGAAACAACAATTTATTTTGTTTTAGTGGCAACTAAAATAAATAATAGCGCAAAATATTAAAAAGCTTGTAACTTTTGATCGGTAACTCAGTTTTGAGTGCTTTATTAATATGGAGGAGTGTTGTAATCAATTGTGGATGCAATTTCGGCTAAGCCCGACGTCCTAAACTTTTGGGAGTTACAGTTTGTACTTATCATGGATCTGAGAATGATATACTTTTCTCTGAAGTGTGTGGAATTCAGGAGGATATTGTAAAATTTGTGGAAGAAAATAGATCACTCAAGAAGCGAAATTCTCTTCTACAATCACTCATTCACGATAATGATACAATAATACACTCCCTGCAGAACAAACTTGCTAGCCTGCAACATCACCATCATATTGTGGACAACCATATCCATGCTCCTAGTCCACTTACAGTTGTTGCTCTTGTACCCACTGACATTGATCTGCCAATATTTGAGCCTGAACCTGCTTTTGATGCTTCTAAACCTGTGAAGCTTGTTATTGCACGCTCTTCCACATCTATGCCTATTATAGTACCACATGTTTTCTATCCTGCTTCTGCTCAGCTGCATGGCTTTTTTAAGAAGCATACCACTGCATTTAGTTCTCGCATGCTCCGTTATATAGGTCTCACTAGCGGAGTCATTGGCAGACATTAACAGGGTATTATTTCCTCTATTCCACATGTGAAGTGGAATTCTCATCATGACATTGGTTTTCGAGCAGATACTTCATTAGGATCACACATTGATAGAGCTCCTTTTTTTGTTCACTCAACTCTTTTTGAGGATCCTGAGCAACACATGAGTTCTACACCTTCACTCATGCTTGAGAAACCTGAGATTTCAGTTGTCAGACATGATCAACCTGACACACATTATGATGTTCTTTTGCATGCACCCATTGTGCATTTTACACCAAGTCATATGCAGGCATCTTCTTCATCCATCCGTGTTGATTTGGGGTGGATATCTGATCACTCATGGAGGTGACATAGGCATTCATTGAGAGGACTCTACAGGCGTGGCTCCTCCACCATTCGGCCTCTTGCTCCACTTTCTATACCTTCTGCATTGTGATGCTTCTTGTTTTGAGTATTTTTATTTAGCAGGTGTAGTGTATCTCTCTTATTTGTTGAGAGATTTTGTATCTGTATTTTCGACACTTTTGGCATGTTGAGAGTATCTCTTATGGGGGATCTATTCTGGTGAAGTCCAGTGTTATTTTTTCAGTGTTCGAGTAGTTGATTTTGGGTAACTAATACAAATTTATAGCGTCACTCCACCCATTCAGCAGTATGGGAGGGTGTGGTGTTGATCCTGCTTCTTCGGGTTTTGTTTCCTTGCCTTGTTACCTTGGCTTTTCTTGGATCATGACACCCTAGAGTTTGTGTCCTTGCCTTGTTGCTTTGGTTATTGTTCGTAGATCGTGGCACACCTATTTGGAGTAGTTGGTTGAATTATGTTTGGTGCTTTTTTGCACTTTTGACATCACTCCGTTGACAGTCTCCTTGTATGGAGCTATTCTGGTGAAGCCCAGTGTCAATTGTTTTTGAGTTCTATGATCGAGTAGTGGATTCAGACCAAACTTCTTCAGCATTGTACGATTTTTTTGAGCTGAGCTTCTTGGGATGCCTTGGAGAGGGTCTTTACTCTCTTTACTTTATTGTTACTGGTTTTGGGTACCTTGCGGTGTCTTTTTTGCAGTTATTGTACATGAGTACCTCATCAGAACTCATACTGTGGACATGCCACTTCTATTTTGGCCCCGAGCTTTGGGGGTGTTAGAGTAGGTATTTACCTTAGCTCATGTTCACCTAGGTACTTTATTTACCTTTATTGTATTTATCCTCACCCATTTATGTGTGTGGATATTTCTTTTATCTTATTTAGATATTAGGAGATATTATCTAGTTGTTAGGTATAGTTCTTTCCTTGATCTATGGTATTGACTAGATCCTTGATGTCTAGTTCTCTCCTAAATCTATGGTCTTGACTAGTTCTTTGATGACTAGTTATTTCCTTGATTTATGGCTTGATCTATGACCTTGACTGGTTCTTAGATTGTTATTCCTTTCCTATTTAAGCAAGGCCCATTCTCAATGTATTACATTGAGTTCCATAATAATGTATGATATTGCTTCTGATTTATTTGCAAAGGATTTATGTAAAGTTATTCTGGAAAATTGCTTTCATCTTATAGATTGTGGTGTTTGATTAGCATCTGTGTTATTGGCTTGGTACGATCTGGTTATCGTTCCTTTCAGTTTATTAGTTTATCAGATTGATTATCTTCACCATTTACCCAAACTTCAACTCAAAATCACTTAAAACCTAGATCATCGGTGATTTAGTTGAATCATCAACGAATATAAATAGCATTTCTCTTCTCTTTCTCCAGGATCCTCAATTTTGAATCTTTGAGCCCCAGCTTTCTATCTTGATCACCAACACCTGACATCTTATCATTCAAAACAAAGACATCAAGGCTATCATCAAGTATAATTGGATATCATCATCAAGAATCTTCAAGCATCTAGAGATCAATCCTTCATCACCCAAGTAGAAGACTGCGTCAGAACATTTTCTATTTACTCAGATCATCCCGAGACAAGGTTTAAGGCATATTTTAGCTTCATTAACTTTTAGTGTATTCCTAAAAATCTTCATTTGTATTTTATCAATCACATTTAACTTTTAAATATTCTGAAACATCATTCTATATCATCAAACACTCAATTTTATTAAACTATTACAATTCTATGAAATCACCAATGATTCACCTCAATCACCAGCAATTGGCCTAATCACCAACAATTCCTATTAAATATTCCCTGTATCAAGTTTATCATCTTTTTATCAAATTTCTTCGTTAGTTGTCATCATATCAGTTGCTTCTCATATGTCTTTGGGAATTTTTATCTATTAAATGGAAATACCTAGGAAATCACATGAAATTACCAACATTTACAGCCTTCTGATAGTCCAACACCCCTTTTTCTGGGAACAATACAATATCCTGCATGAGCTCACACTTTGCACAATTTGATTTGCTAACACTGACCAAGACATCGAAGATCAATTTGAATTCCTTCACGAGATCAAAAAAGAGACCAAAGACTTCTAGTACCACTACTTTGAACATTTCTAGATTGCATCTACCCTCCCTTAGGCCACTTTCGAAGCTACACAAGACCTCCCCATTCATCTGGAGTTCTAGAGCTTCTTACCTTCTATCTACATATCTATATTTATTGTATATCTTTATCTTCATTTGTATCATTACTTTTTCAATCCATTCAATTGTCTAAAAAGTGAGTTGACATCCTCTATGGAAGTCCTTTTGGATTCTTGTAATCGACCTTTGCCAAGAAGTTCACCTATCCATTTATCTAATCATTTTTGTTTAGTGTATTTGAGCACATGTTACTTTGTAGGATAGGAGGACTTACATATACATTCAGAATTGATCAACTTCTATCAAACATCAACTTAAACATCCATCATGACAGGCATTGATAAACCCCTCATCTTCTGAGGTCGGTTTTGTTCTTATTATTTCACTACATTAATTTGAGTGGAAAATTAAAAACATCTCTAAACATTCTGAAACACCCGAAGGGACCTAGTACCTTTTTTATTTGTGTTTTATTTCATTTAAATCAATCTTTCATTCATTTTTAGGCCTTTTACTTTGTAATCACTAGTGATCTAGTCAAATCACCAGTGATTGTGTGAATCGCCAGCCATTCTTTTAATTGTTGACAATCTTTGTGAGTGATTTGGATTATCTAGCTAGTCAGCCTCTAACATCATTTTCTCTGTTGTTTTCTATCTTTTGCTAACATTTTTGTAGGTTTCTTATTTTGGAGGCTTTTTCTTGTTGCTTATTTCTTTGCTAAAAAAATCAAAAAAATTGAAAATTAAAAAGGAAGCATTTTTAGGTGAGTCCTTTTCCTTTCTTTTTGTTTTCCACATCGCATTTTGTTGTCTGTTCTCATCAAATTCATTATTTTATTTTGGGAGTTAAAAATAAATTTGCATCCTCCCTGATCACATAGATTAATTCGAAGGGTTAATTTGTTGCATTCAGTTAATTCCTTCCCCACACATATCCAAGTCACATCAAATATCAAACTTGCATCAAACACTCCTACCCAAGTGATAACTATTGGGATTTCATCACCCAATAGGGAAACCGACTCGGTGTTCTAGATGAGTATAAAAAATGGTTGTTGGTATATTGGCTAAGCACCCGACTCCCTTATCATTGCAGGACCGTGAAGTGAGGGGGTAGGCCCCAATACCAGGCCTCATACCAGCACTAACACATATTTGGGCCTCACATACCTTTAGGTATATCAAGGAATCCAGCCTTAAAATTCCTGAAACCATCCATAGATGGCCATTTCTTAGGAACCTATACGTCGTTTTACACATTTACCTTTTTCTTAATTAAACAAGATAATCAAATTTGTTCTGTGTGATTTTTCTTGTTGTTTGTAATCAACTCATCTAGATTTTTGTTCACTTTGTTAGGTGATTGTGTGTTTGTTAATATGGTACTTACAGGATAGCAATCTCGCATCCCGACCTAAAAAAATGTCTAGTCCATTCTAGAAATCCACACCACAATACCATAAAACTATAAAACAAGCCCACACCTAACTAGATGAATCCCGATGGATCATTGATCAACGTAAAAAAAATTTATCAACACCCTGACCTGAAAATATAGAAAACATGATAGATAATATTACATGTTGCATTGATAACACTCAACAACATCTTCAAAACACGTGGCATTCCTTTCACAAATGACAAAACACCACTTCACCCCACCTAAAGATCAAGAACAACCACATTCTCCCAGTAGTCAATCCAATTCATCTGAAGTACCTAATCACCTTATTCCATAGTTCTTCAACAGCGGGGACCCCGTCATCTTAGAAATCCTTGACTTCAAACCCTATGGCTCTTAATGCATACCTTGCTACTAGGGGTGTCCATCTTCAATCATCATTACCTGAACCACTGCCATATACACCTGATCCTTCATGTGATTTTTCCCATCTTATCGATCCAAACCACAAACATGTCATCCAGATAATATATTCCTACCCTACTAGTAATCGATTGGAAACATCTACCTTTGTATATTTATTTCCCATGATTACTTTTGAACTTACCGTTATTTCTTCACAAGATATGACCATTCAACAACCTAATCCTTCAACTAGTTCAACACCCCTTCAAAACAATACAAACACCTCTTCATCCACACAAATGCCTCTAGATTCCTCTACCATTCAAATGCCTCCTGTGAGTTCTATCATCGCATCTATTATCTTACCTCAACCACCACCTCTCAACAAACCATAGTACCCCTTCAAAACATTATTATGTTTATTCCCGCATCTGCACATTTAATCAATATCATTGTTGTTTCTAGTTCTCATATGAATTCATAATAGTTTTCGACCCCACCTATATCACAACACGTACGTCAACCATCACACTCATTTTCTTCTTCTCATACCTTTTTATAACCATCTCATCCACTTATCCATACATCTATTCCCCTTTAAAACATCCCACAATCATCGTAACCCCTTATTTTAACTTTTGTCCCTTTTCAACAAGTGCCTCGTTATTCTCAACCCCTTATCCACACATACATTCCCCTTCCAACACACACCACAACAATCGTTACCTCCTTTTAATACATCCATCCCTCCTCAATATTAATATATCCAGCCATCGTAACCTTTAGTCTTCACAACCTACCTATAACATTCCTATGAACATCCCTCAGCAAAACATTCACTTCCAAAAAAACATCCCACAACAATAAAAATCATATCAACAACCTAATCAATTCTCATTTAATCAACCAAATTCATCCTCATCTAGCACACAACAACAACAACAGATCAACCCTCTTTAGGCCTTAATAAACCACATATCCAGCCTTGAATTTGCTTCCATGGGTCCCAAAAATACACTATCATACAAACAAATATGTAATGAACCTATTCACCCTTCTGTACCATATAAGGCTTATCCACCTCACTGGGAGCTTCCCAAATTCCTTAGATTCTATAGTAAGGAAGATCCCCAATAGCACCTCTGAGCCTTTTGTCATGCTTGTTACCTGATATCTCATGACCAAGACCTTATGCTAAGGATGTTCCCTATGTCTTTAACAGGTCCTTGTTTAGATTGGTATTATAATAGCATCCCAAAGTATTCCCTCTTTACATTCGCATAACTCACCCAACTATTTATTGAACATTTCTCGATAAATATTTCCCATAAAATCACCATCAAAAACCTATACACTATTAAAAAATTTGAAGATGAATCCATTGCTAAATTATTAGCCCACTGAAGGGGTATAATAAATCAATTATCATCCTCTCTCCCATAGATAGAAATAATAGAATTTTTTCCCGTTCATGCGCAAAACATATTTCTTCCATGCTCCAAATCCAATAATTTTAAATGTTTGGTGAAGCCTTTGTTATGTCCTATAAAATTTAAGTTCACACTCTTGAAGAAGGTAGAGTCAAAACTTAGACCAAAGAAATCAAAATCTGATTTCCCATCTAAATCATCTTCCAGTCAAGACAAGTCCTAAATCATCATCTAATGTCGTAGTCGTCGAATTTACTCTGAAATAATGTTCGACCACCAAACACTCTCATCCTCAACATAAATATAGCCCTATTGTAGAAACCTATAGTGTGGTCTTTGATAAACTCCTCGCCACCAATATGATCTCCCTTCCACCTATTTGTCCCATCGAAACTTCCATCTCCAAACCCTCTTGGTATAGAGATAATAATTATTGTAAATACCATAGGGTCAAAGGTCACGACATCAAAAGGTGTCATTCATTCCACAACACCCTTCATGATATGATTGAAAAAGGAGAGCTACATTTAGACAACCCTAATGATCCTTAGAATCATAACCTTGACATCTTAAAACATCCATTTCCAAATCATCCCCCATCGAGTAGTCAACCCCAAATAAACAATGTATAAGCCCACCATACCATAAACACCATCAATAAAACATCACCCATTACCAAATCCATATCCATAGTCACCACTACTAACACACCTGAATCAACATCTAAACAATTAGAAATACCCCAAAAATATGTTGTCCAAAATAAACTCTCTACATCCATAGCTACATCCTCTCCACCTACCTCTTCTAAGAATCCTCCACAAACACCGTAAAATAACTAGTTATCTGAATTATGAAAAATTTCTATGATGACTTCGCAGCCTAGTATCGTCTACATGACCCCTGAAGTTTCCTTCCCCCCCATCTAAAAAATTCATCGTTATAAACCATTCCACTACTCGAATGCAAAAGATAAAACATCAGCCATCTATCCTCTGACCCCATCCCTCATCTGTACCATCTACCACACCGTCAAAAACTACTTATCAAAAAATAACCAAAGAACCTACATTGAATAAAATTCTTCTCAAGACAGTTAAGTCAAAATAAGCATCGTTTCCTTTCATCTCCGCATCAAAAGGGCACTATGTAAATATTCTAGAAAAATTACTTCAACAATCACTCATAGTGTTACCTCCCCTAAAACCATCTAACACTCGAGGCTGGAAACCTTCTTGGTATAATTTTGAAACCTCCTGTGACTACCATCAGACACCTGGACACTCTATTAAAGAATGTAAAGCCTTTCGTACATCCATTAAAAATATTTTATAAAAAGGCCTTCTCCCTTCAGAGTTATAAACATCAAATAAACCTCACCCAACACCTACAACATCATCAACCTCTATTATTGAAGAATCCTTGAGTAATCTCCTTCCCCATCAAATCGGCATTGTCCACATTACTACCCGAGCTTGTACCCATGAATCCAATCCTTCAGAACAAAATAAACTAAAAACCGTCGTCATTATCCCACCACCTCCCGAGCTCACCTCATCTTCATCCAAAGATAAACCTAAGGTTTCCATTCCTCTGGCCCATGAGACCTCTAATCAAACATCACAATAAAAAATAAAGTCTCCATTTTAGCTACACCTTTATCCTCCACTAAAGTAAAAAAAATAGTCAATAAACAATTACACCATGCTCCTGTTAAAATGTCACTTTATGAGTTGGTTCAAACATCATCCTCACACAAACAAGAAATGATTGAAGCCCTCCATTTCATATCATTACCTGTAGACAATCCTCACTCTTTCAAAAATTTCATAGGTGCTCTCAACACAACCTCAACTATTTCCTTTGATTCTTCAGAAATACCCTCACTTTGGCCTAAGGATCATTATTTACCTATCTTCATCACAACACAAAATAATGATGTCTTGGTTAAGAGGGTCATGATTGATGGAGGCTACACAATCAACATCATCTCATCCATCACCTTTAACTAACTCCAATTTTTTAATACCTCCAATTCTCAAACAACAGTCATCCTTCATTCTTTCAATGATACCATTGCACCCATGTTAGGAACTGTCATTTTACCTCTTAAAGTTGGCATCAAAACCTTGCCCAAACTATTCTATATCATAGAGGGAGAGTTCCAGTATAATATGTTATCAGGAAAACCTTTGATATGCACCATGCATTGTGTACCTTCTATACTTCATCGTTGTCTCAAATATGAATAGAAAGGTAAGACATTCATGGTCCCCACAGATCCTAATCCTTTTTCCAATTGTAATATGACATATCGTCCAAACAACCTTCTCATCCCAAAATCAAAATCATCTAACGAAACATCCACCAACACATCCATTCCATCATCCAAACTACCCGATGATTCCTCCCTTGGAGACATTATGGAACGTCTTTCACTGGAGGAGTATCGTCTCATTATGCTTAATTCACTTCCCACACCTAAGATATACAGAAGACAAAAAAAAACCGTTATACGAGCCTGATGTTAGAGACATTATCTCATATTTCCCTGCCTATCTAAAAACCAACTTCATCTACGAGGGATTGACTATCCCTCTTCACAATGAAATCATCAACACCACACCATGCCCTTTAAATCTGATTTTGACTCTTTATATAATACCACTTTCTTTCAAATGTGCCTTCACCACTGTGCATGGAAAGGCTTTGGATTCGGATGTTATGAATAAGGAATACATGATTTTATTTCCTAGCATTCCCTCAAACCACATGAAAAATATGGACTTGGATATGAAAATTCCTCTGTTGAATCATATTCTCAAACCACATCTGCATGTATCACTAAACTTGAGCCATTACCATCCACAGAATCTGATAATCCTATGGACACATATGACACCATATCCATTCCACATAGGTTTTTTTAATCAATACTATCTCCTTAGGTCCCTTAATTTATCAATCTAACCATGTCACCAAGAAAATTCCTCTCATTTGGCTAGAAATGATCAAAGAAGACTCACCCATCATCAACATCCTTCAATTCCATGACAACTAGGAAATCCTCTCCCATATAGGGGCAGATGATCATTTCCTTCAAAAACCCTTACCACCTAACACATCAACCCTCCTTAATGAATCAATAATAGACATTAACTTAGGGACCACTCCGGTACCAAGTTAGAAAATCCCTAAATCCACAAGAATTAAAATAATTCACCCAATTCTTATCCAAATATAGTCAATATTTTTCCTGTTCATATACTGATATGTCAGATATCGACCCTAATATTATCATACATAATATCATCACCTATCCCAATGCTAAACCAATCAAACAAAAACTTTGTAGAATGCATCCTCGTATAACCCTCCTCATCAAGAAAGAGTTACAACATCTCCTTTCTGCTAACTTCATTATACTCGTTGATTATCCTCAATGGGTTTCTAATATCGATCATGTTACCAAATCCTCATGAAAGTTACGCGTCTACACCAAATTTAGGTATCTCAATCTTGCTTTCCCTAAAGATGATTTCCCTCTCCTGAATATCGATCAACTATTTGACCTAACAGTCGTCCATGAAACACTCTCCCTTATGGATGGATTTTCTAGTTACAATCAAATCCTCATCGTTACTAACAATCAACACAAAAACATTCTTCATTACCCCTTAAGGGAGACCTTAAACTATCAATGTTATGCCGTTTGGACTTAAAAATGCTGGATCCACTTATCAATAAGTGCTATGACATACTATATTCCATGATCTTATCCGATAAAACAAGTAGAGAATTACTGTTGGTGATCTCTTAGGAAAATCATAAACAATGTAAAGACTGTATCTTGTCATTCTTGAATCAATATTTATTCATGTCTTATTCAATTTTCCCTTTGTCTTAACCCCAATAAGGTGTGTTTTCAATGTTCTTACCAATAAAATCTTGGGGTTCATCATATCTATCCAAGGTATTAAAGTGGATCCATTGAAAATTAAAGCAATCATTGAAATGCCTCCTCCCATCAAATATCAAATAGACTGTGTATCCTTCATGGTAAACTACAGTCCACCCGATGTTTCATATCTTAACTCTCCAGATCTGTTGTCAACCATTTCACCACCTTCCTTCATAAAGATGTCAAATTTAGATGGGATCTTAATTGTCAAAAGGATTTTGACATGAACTCAAACACTATCTCCTATCACCAACCTGTGCTCACACCTCCTTGTGCAGGGGGATCCCTTTTATCTCTACATATTTCTACCACAGATTTATGTTTTAGGCACTCTACTTTCTCATTGAGATGAACAAGGATGTGAACACACCATTTACTACATAATTCGTACACTCCACTAATGTGAAACCCATTATACTGAAGCTAAAAAAATATGATTGTGCTTATATACTTGGCTAACCTCTAAATTACAACACTATATTCTTAATCATAAAAAATTTCACTATCACCAGGCTTTAAACCACTTAAAAACCATGCATTCTAAACCATACCAAAGTTACCATATAACTTAGTGGCTTATACTTATGACCAAGTTTGACCTTGAGTTCATATCTCAAAAATCCATTAAAGGCCAAGCCATCACAGATTAGACTCGTCTGAAGCGCCCCTTCCTGACGACTCATATTCCTCATGGAACAATTTCCTTACATGAATCCATCAACACTACCAACAAATACATGAATTCATTCCTATCAAAATTACTCTCTTCTTTTATAGATATAAATGCTAGCAAGGGGGAGGAGACTGGTGTCTTTATCATACCTCATTAGGGGATTCCCATCCCACTATCATTCAAACTTAAGTTCGAGTGTACTAATAACATGGCGGAATATTAATATTTAATCATGGATCTCACCACCATCTATCCTATTGGGTGTTCATATCTTAGAAATCTATTGAGATACTCACAACTTTTCATCAATCAAGTCAAAGGAGAATATTAGTGCAAACATGAAATCTTGCAAAAATATAAAGCCAACGTTGATTTTCTCCTTGGACGCCTTTGACCACTACACCTATCCAAATAATTCTCATGATCTTCCAACAACATTTTTAGATACAATGGATTCTTTAGGATCACACATCCCATTACAAACTGAAGAATCAATAGATAACCTACCAACTATCCATGGTCGTTCAAAGATTAGTATCACCCCTCACATAAAAATGAACTCCCTCCTATCGACAGTTGTTTACAATAATCTAACTGATCTATGGTATTCTCAAACTTTTAACTATCTTTATAAATATAAAATCCCTTCTGAATTTTCACACAACACTAAAATATAATTGTTAATGAAAAATCACAACACCCCCAAATGCGTTATGGATATAATTTTCTAAGGTAGGGTCATTTGGTGTGATTTGCTAAACATGGGACCATCTCTCAAGCTGTGGGACTTACGGACTTGGGATGGCCCTCCGGAGAAAGTTAGCTTCTTCTTCCTGATCCTAATGCTAAACTAATTCTAAGGAAGGAAATGTGACTATATTCTCCTAATATAAAAATTCCAAGGGACCAAGGAGAGAGAGAGAGAGAGAGAGAGAGAGAGAGAGAGAGAGAGCATGAAAATAAAGAAATCCTACACTACAGAGGTGATAGCACCAAGAAAAGGGAAGTGCTGGTAAAAATCTCAGCTCCCTGAAGTGGAGAGAGGTGAGAAGAGCAGAGGGTGGACAAGATGCACCACAAACTAGATATAGATTTCACATACAACACAACTTCAAAACCCATTAAACACAGCTCCCAGGACTTGCAACAAACATTAGAATATGCATAAGATACCCTGCAACGATGAGAGGTGAGGAGAGACAATAAAATAAGCAAAGGATGGAGAGATGCATCACAAAATAGAATTTATTGCTCCAAAAGTTCACAATACATCATTAGTGGGAAAGAGGTAAGAGAATGCCATTAAAGACCCATTAAAGGAGGTTCATACTCCAATTTCAACCCTGGGGAAGAAAAGAAGAGGTGGCAGGGAAGAAGAATGAACAACAACCTTTACAATGAATTCTGCCCCCATTTTTATAGATTAAATCAGAGAGAAGAAAGAGAGAGAGAGAGAGAAGCGGGAAAAGAAGGTCGGAACTCAACCACTGTTTTTAATTCTTCTGATAAAATATACCCCCAAATCCGTCTTTACTACATGATTCCTTGGTTCGGCGCCTTGAAGGAAGAGGAAACGACAGAAACAGATCGAATCTAATCTGGTTATTGAGATAGATAGATCCTGCATTGAAGGCCCAAAGATGTTTCCTCCATTTTCCCTTACCTAACCTCCTCAAAACTAAAGTTTAAAATCTCCGTGGCATGGGTGAGGCCAAGATATTTCCAATGGTGTCAAATTTGTAATATTTTGAGCCCTGAGCCAAAAGATATGCCACTTTAAAGTTTGTATCAGGTCCATACAGGAGCGTGGGAAAATAGCTTGAAAAATGGGTCCCCTTTTGATACGTGGCAGCCAGGTTGGAACAAAAATTGGGCCTACGGGTCCATGGTTTATCTTTTGCCCTTTTTCCATGAGAATCACAAAATGTAGAAAATTCTTGTGGGTCCACTACTCTGCTTGGACACGTGGCACCCTTTTGTTGGTTGGGGAGGTGCGCTCCAATATTTTCCTTTGTGTCATTTTTTCGAAAGTAAAATTTGCACCTTTTTCTCTGACTCCTCGCTTTGGCTTTGACTCAGGCCAAAATTTTGACTTTTTCCTTTTCCTCATTCTAGAATGCAAGCTCGTAGGTCTGAAATGTTTTCCCCTTCATATATTTTCTATGTGCGGGGTTTTCTTAACCAAATTCGTCGAGGGGTGAATTTGGGATAACAATTTGGCGACTCATAGGGACATCTGTCTGCTAGATGAAGAGATCAGTGGCCTTGAAGCATCCATTGGGCATGGATTTCAGCCTTATAAATTGATTCTGATTTGAACTCTGAAATTCTGATCTTTGAGCCACTTGGAAACCCGCTGAAAATTTGAAGTCAAATTTGACCAAAAGCCAACTGAATTCAATGTGCAAGAGTAATACAACAACACCAAAAACTATGTATAAACTGAAAAATCATACATGCTCCAAATGGAACATGTAGAGTGTACAAAAGCACTTCTTCAACTGGAAACAAACCTAGCTACTCTACTCTAACCAAGAGCAAAGGGAACTCAAACAAAACCCACAACTGGAAGGGAGAAATATTTTCCCTTCCTCAAAAACGGCAGCCATGCAACTGATTTGGCACCAAACATGACTGGTTGGATGAGTGAAAAACTAATAATAAGCCGGTCCTCCACCCAAATCATCAAGGTATCAACATTAATGGAAAATACCTCCTCAAGCTGACCTACATTGGACTCTTGGAGGTATTGATGGTGACCTTGGTAATTTGACGCTCATCCTCATGCCCTGAAGTAGGTATGACTAGTTTTGGTTTCTCCTTTGGCTCCAATGAAGCTAAGTACCTGATTGGGCACGGTCTAATCCTTTGGATGTGCCCATTTCTTTGAAATTTAACTTCAAAAATGGAGTCTTCTTGTGGACCTTCTTGGGTGGATGGTGTGAGAGAGATGACATCCTCTTGCCTTTTCTCTTCCTTCTCTTGTGAAGAACATGGGAGAGTCATGTCTTCCAATCTTGGTTCCATAGGGTTGTTATGAAGTGCAAGCTGCTATTCCTGAATTTTCTCCTCCATGGTAGCAGGTTCGTGTGCTTGGAAGGTGGATGGAGGAGCGATTGATGTAATCTCTTCATCAAAGCAAGCTCTCAAGTCTGACAGACAATCTGCCTCCTTGTTCTGCTGCAAGTGCTCTACCTCCTTTATGGTGTCTTCCTGATTTGTAACTTGCTCACCATGGTTTCCTTCACTCTCAGACATGAAGTTTGAAAGATCAAACTCTTCTTCAACATTATATCTTAAAGGGGATGAAGTGGGAGGAAGAACTGAAGGTTCTTCTGTAGCATTCTCCACACTTAGAGCCTTTGAAACTGTATGGTACTCCTCCATCATGCGTTCATCAATCAAATTAGGCCCTTGAAATGAAAGCAAAAAATCTTCAATGATGCCTTCTTCATTGAGTGGCCTCAACACTAATTTGATCTCTCTCAGCTGCTCCTCTTCAATGGGGCTTGGGACTAACTGTTCCTCCTCTTGTTCTTGCTCTTCTTCTGCTACAAACTCGACCTCAGCCACCACTGGTTCTTCAATATTGACATCCTCTATTGGCTTGACTATCAAGGGGATCTTTGTAAACCCAAATTTGGCAGCCCAACTCTTGAGATTGTCTATTATTTCTTTTATGTTGGGATCCTCTTCTTTTTGTTCTCCTTGATTGGATTCTTGAGTTTCTTCCCAACATGGGATTGGGATAGCAAGAGGAGTGGCAGGTTGGGATTTAACCAGTTTTGCAATTGTTTGTGGTGGGGAGGGAGGTGGAACTTCTTATCTATTTGGAAGGGAAAAGGACAGAAGAACTAAGATGAGGTGGAAGACTAGGGGATGGAGAAATGGATTTCACACTTGGGGCAACATTCAATGTGAAGCTTGGAAATTGAAGCACAAATTGAGATGGTGTTGCTTGAGGAGTAGAGAGAAAATTACTAGATAATGGTGTAGGATTTACCCATTGACAAGGCTTCCTGGCACAAATTTCATAGGCCTCTATCTCTTCTACCCATTGTGTAAGTTGGGGCAGCATTCCAATCATGAAGTCCAGCTTCTCCTGAGGGCTATAGTGTCTTGGAAAAGGGCCTTCCCATGGACAGGGTGCCCTGAAACCAATCTAAAATTCCTTCATTTGAGTTTTTGCCCTTGATTGAACCATGCTAGCCTCTATTTTTCGAATCTTCTCCAGTAAACCATTATCCTCTACTTAACTATCATCATCATATGCATCCCCTTATCCTTGATAAGCTTCATAGTCAAACTAGTTTTGACACTGCTCATATGGGTAAGCATAATGGTTTTGGATCTGATCATAATGCTGATCTGGAGGAGTTGGGAAATACATTGGAGGTGGATTGCATTGTTATAAGTGTTATTTCCATGAAGGGAATGAAGTCATGATTGCACAACCTCATGGAATGGGAGAAAATGAAAGATATGGAAGAAGAAAATGGATGAAATGAGTGGAAATGGATGGAAAAGGTTTGCAACTTAGAGAATTGGTTTTTGACCAGATGGATTCACCAGATGTGCTTGAAAGTGCCTCCAAAGGCTGAAACCTTCACCAAGAGTACATCGAACCTGATGAAGTGAAGTGGTAAGGTGCTTTAGACTTGTCCCACCGGGCATGCCAAAAATGTTAATGTGAAATCACAACACCCACAAATGAGTTATGGATACACTTTTCTAAGGCAGGGTCATTTGGTGTGATTTTCATAACATGGGACCATCTCTCATGTTGTGGGACTTGCGGACTTGAGATGGCCCTCCAGAGAAATCCGGCTTCTTCTAAGGAAGGAAATACAACTATGTACTCCTAATCTAACAATTCCAAGGGACCAAGGAGAGAGAGAGAGAGAGAGAGAGAGAGAGAGAGAGAGAGAGAGAGCATGAAAATAAAGAAATCCTACACTACAGAGGTGATAGCCCCAAGAAAAGGGAAGTCTTGGTCATAATATCAGCTACCTAAAGTGGAGAGAGGTGTGCAGAGGATAGGGTGGACAAGATGAACCACAGACCAGAGATAGATTTCACATAGAAAACCACTTCAAAACCCATTAAACACAGCTCCCAGGACCTGCAACAAACATCAGAATATGCACCGTATACCCTGCAATGACGAGAGGCAAGGAGAGACAATAAAATAAGAAAAGGATGGACATATGCATCAAAAAATAGAATTTATTGCTCCAAAAGTTCACAATACATCATTAGTGGGCAAGAGGTAAGAGAATTTCATTAAAGAGTCGTGAAAGGAGGTTCAGACTCCATTTTTGACCCTGGGGAAGAAAATAAGAGGGGGAAGGGAAGAAGAATGAACAACAACCTTTATAATGAATTCTGCCCTCGTTTTTATAAATTCGATCAGAGAAAAGAAAGAGAGAGAGAAGTGGGAAAATCAGGTCGGAACTCAACCACTGTTGTTAATGATTCTGATAAAATTTACCCACAAATTCATCTTTATTGCATGATTCCTTAGTTCGGTGCCTTGAAGGAAGAGGAAATAGTGGAAACAGATCGAATCTGATTTGGTTATTGAGACAGATGGATCCTACATTGAAGGCCCAAATATGTTTTCTCCATTTTCCTTTACCTAACCTCCTCAAAATTTAAGTTTCAGACCTCTGTGGCATGGGTGAGGCTGAGATCTTTCCAATGGTGTTAGATTTACAATATTTTGAGCCCTAAGCTGAAAGATATGCCCCTTCAAAGTTTGTATCGGGTCCATACAGGAGCATGGGAAAACAACTTGAAAAATGGGTCCCCTTTTGATACGTGGCAACCAGGTTGGAACAAAAATCAGGCCTACGGGTCTGTAATTTATATTTTACCCTTTTTCTGTGAGAATCACAAAATCCAAAAAATTCCCGCGGCCCCGATGCTCCGCTTAGACACGTGGCACCCTTTTTTTGGCTGGGGAGGTGCACTCCAATCTTTTCCTTTGTGCCGTTTTGTCAAAAGGAAATTTTTCACCTTTTCCTCTGACTCTCCACTTTGGCTTTGACTCGGGCTGAAATTTTGAATTTTTCCTTTGCCTCGTTCTGGAATGCGAGCTTGTAGGTTAGAAACATTTTCCCTTCATATTTTCTCTATGTGCGGAGTTGTCTTGACCAAATTTTCCGGGGGGTGAATTTGGGATAACAATAATTTCTTTAATGCGTCTCTCATTACGTCATCATAGGTGGTATCTTATATAAATATGGATTTGATGGCCTCATATTAAGATGTCTTAAATCTCATGAATGTATCAAAGCAATCCAAGAGGTCCATGATGGTATATGTGGTGGAGATTTCAATGGTGACATCGTTGCTAAATGTATATTACGACTTGGATTTTACTGGCCTATTATCAATGAGGATTTTTTTTCTTACATCAAGAAATGAGTTAAATTTCAACAACATTCAGATCTCATACATGTCCCTATTCAGGTTTTTCAACCTACTCACGATCTATGGCATTTCTCACAATGGGGGTTAGATCTCATTGGCACCGTCAATCCGAAATCATAACAATAACACCATTCAATTATCATAGCCACTAAATATTTCAAAAAATGGGTCAAGGATATTCCCTTGACTTCAACTAAAGCAAATCAAATCATCAATTTAATTTATCAATACATCATATGTCGTTTCAGTGTCCCTCATAAACTTGTCACAGATGATGGAAAATCCTTCAAAAAAAATTATTTTAAGAAACTCTACGATGCCTTCAACATTAAAATCATCTTTTCATCACCATGCTATCCCCAAGAAAATGGACAGGATGAGGCCTCTAATAAAACACTTACTAAAATTCTCATGAAAATTGTAAATGAAGGAGGCAAGAATTCGCATCTCTAAATACCGTTTTCTCTTTGGGCTTATTGGACTAGCATCCATACCCCTACTAGGGCTACCCCTTTCTCATTAGTCTATGACTCCAAGGTAGTTATACCCCTTGAAGTTCAGATTCCATCACTCTATGTATAACTCGAAGAATTTATACTTGACGAAGAATATCAACAAGACCATCTTACACAACTAGAATTATTAGATGAAAAATGTTTAATGGCCCTTGAAAATCATCAATTCTATCGATAACATGTCAAATGTGCCTACAATAAACATGTAAAATAATGTGACTTCAAAATTGGTGATCTCGTTCTCAAAGAAAATAAAAATGTCACTACTTTAGAACGGAGTAAATGTGGAAATATTTCCCCTAATTGGATTGGTCCATACATCATCACTCACAAGCATGGGTCAGAATCTTATCTCTTAGCCTCCCTTAATGGTGAACCTAAAAAGGAACCTTTGAATTCTTTGCACTTGCAACCTTTCTACTATTAATTATTGACCATCATGACAATATTTATATCTAAGACCTCATGTATCCACCAACCAGTCATTAAATCATCGTAATCATTCGAAACCATGTGGTTTTCCGTCACTATCCTCATAAACCTTAAATATGAGCACCACGGATATGTTCATCACATATTTCACATGGACAAGTTCCTTCTCAGTAGGAACCCCACAATCATTACATCCATCTAACCTTGTACTAAATAAAATCATGTCACGTGGCACGTATGTGTAGGTCATATACACATCTTTCCCCTTCTTGAAACAATCAAGTAAGGTTTTTCCCTAAGATCAATTAAGGTCAGAAATATCTAAAGATACTCTTTATCAAAAATAAAAAATAACACCCTCGAAGGACATGTATTTGAAACATATATAAAAAAAATTCAAAATAAAAAGTAGATTGATCCCTAGAAGGACAACTATCATTAAAAATCATAGACTGATCCCTCGAAGGAATACTATTTGTATAAATCAAAAATTCAAAATTATAGACCACTCCCTTGAAGGATGGTTACTTGTATAAATAGGCTTCCCACATCTATCAACCTTCAAAAGTCAAAATATCAAAAATCATCCTGGGAAAGCTTCCCGCATCAATCATCTTTCCCATCAAACTAAACTTCCTGCATCGACAAGTTTCCGTCAAGAATAAAAATATGTAAACTTAGGGCATTCCTCTATGAAATTGTTGAAAATGAGAACCCTCTTTCCCACATGGCTTATATATGACAAACCCCTTTCATGTCCTAGGAAGGTACATCTACTCACTTCATCTTTATAACTAATGTTTTCTGTATCACTACCCACTGATAGTCTTGTGTTAACATTATTAAAGGCTAAAAGTATAAGTGTTTTCACATTTGTATACTCATCACGTATGTATCGAATCCAACATTGAAGCAATCATTCCATTTTTTACTGCTAGTTAAAAAAGATAAGAACACATTTTGATTAACATTTTTTGACATATTAAATCACATCATCATCCAAATCACATTTTACCATTTAATCATAAATTCACATTTTCCATATTTAAAAAAACTCATAGACACATCAATTAAATAAAACATTAAAAAACATGTATCAACACAATGCATACAAATAACATAAGTCAAAACACAACCACATCATCATCATCATCATCATCATATATATATATATAATAAAATTCTCAAATGCATCATCAAAATAATCTCTATACATCACATATATCAAAGACTTCACAAGGAGTTGTATACATATCAAAATCTAAAATCACAAAATACATTATCACTCTCCAGTAAAATGGATATCTCTTAGAATCTCACTGACATGGATAACACTCCCATCACCTCCACCACCCCCTGAACACCCCCATCACCACCAGTTGCTCCATCTATCCCCCTAGGTGGCTAACCTACACTCCCTGCACTCACACTGGTGATTACCCTTGCTACTCTAGATGGTCCACGTATAAGATTACATTAGGTAATTGATGTATAACCGTGCCATCATAATATAACAACTTTACATGTAGGGACTGATAGTGAGCTGCATTGATCATACCCGATGACCCCATATGGCCACTAGCCTGTCCACGCATTGTCAACTCTATACTCGATATAAAAGACCATGTAATGCCTAGGTCCTTCTTCAAAGTATCTTACTACTAATAGTATTGATACTGATTAGCTGTTATCTGTGCCAACTGTGCTCTAAGTCCATCCCACTTAGCTACCACACCATCCCTCTCTCCAATCATTGTATCCATCACCCCAACTAAAACGTCTCGCTCTCTCTTCAAACCATCTCTCTCAGCCTCCACTTTGGCCTTATCATCCATCAACTGTCTCACTAAAGATCCCAATTCCCCATCATCCTCGTCATAACTATCATTCACTACCTTATTTACTCCCTCTACCTGAGCACACACTCTCCTCCCCCTCTGAATCAATCATGTCCTCTCAAACTCAACATATGCTCTCATCCACCACTGGGTATAGTCAGCAGTCACCCCAACATCATAAATAGGAACTAAATCCCCCTCCTAATTAATACCCATATCCCTTTGCTCCTCTGATATCACAAATGGACACTCTACAACTACCTTGGGAGTCTATGTATCCCCATCCTCCCACCTATAAAGAACATGCTCCCCAAATACATCATGTATCAACCCAAAAAATTTTCTGACACAGATCAATCTAACCATTGCATATTCCTCTCATCTTTCTGTTTGTATCCATAAGTCCTATTGTGTCCCAAGAAGATCATCCTTGCATCTAGGTCACTCAAGAAACCCTACATAATGCCTCCATATCACATCACCTACTTGCAATCCTATCAAAATATCTCTATAATAACTCACCTTATTCATACTCTTCACCCGATACTTATCCTCTCTCCATATCATAAAACCAACATGCATATCCATGAAACTACCCCATGATAGACCCTGTGGACAAGCAATAGCTATATGCTTGTATTCCCAACAATGAAAGGAAAATTCCACATCAATATTGAACCTCTTGTGGACTTTCCAAGCCCACATCTCTCTATATATCTATGCTAATAGTATTAGTGCCCACTCAAAAATAGTCTGAAACTCCATCATCTCTTCTATAACTCCCATTATCATCCATGAAAACCTACCTCCTTAAGAATCATTGAGGGAAAACACATCAAATAACCTTCATCATCATAGCCATCCATGTGCACCTGTATCTCGATGAAAAATACAGAGCCTGATAACTAAAAGCTCTTGAAAAGTATTTCACATCATCTGCCTCGTCCCCATACATCCTCTGCATGACACCATCTCTCTTAGAATAATCAATAGCATAGATTCACTCTCCATGCACAAGATATCTCATAAGTATATGAATATCCTTGATTGTAATATTAATTTCCCCTGTCAGTAACCAAAAAGTACAGATGACAAGATTCCACCTCTCCATCAAGACCAACAAAAATCCCTGAAATCTATGAATTTTCCTATAATCCCTCATCCCCACAAATCCCACTTCCTCTACACGAGTCCAATCATCATCTGTCATGTCTTTTTGCACCTCCTCTAAAATAATCAGCATCCTATCTCGAAGGGTTAACTTTGCATCCACCTGTATAACAAAAAAAACCCAACATTAAAATCCACCATAAAAAACATCCCAAAATTATATCTAAAACATCTAATTTTCTATGAAAAAAACATGTCCATTAGACCAATTACTAGCAATTCACTTGAATTGCCAAAAATTTAGTGAATCACCAGAGATTGCTTTGAATTTATTAAGATTCCTATGCTTCCCAAATCTAGACCTTCGTACACAAAAAAACAGTAAACCAATCAAAAAACCAACAAAATTCAAAAAATAATTGAATTGAGGACTTACCTCTACCTGTGTAGGCCTCATTTGTGTTCTCGAAGATGTCATCACTATTTCTTGCCTAATTTCACTCTCAATCATTATTTTTAGCTCAGTCCCTCTCCCCCAATTGTGCAAACATAGACACAACAATGCACTATTCATCACCTCCCTCATCTTTTATAGCCCCAAAACCCCTTGGCACCAATCGTCGGTGATTCATCATAATCCCTCTCAATTTTTAAATCATTGGCGATCCCCCTACTTTTGCATTTCTTCATATCCACATCAAATTATCTTATTCTTCAAATTTGGAAGGATCCAAACCCTTGAAATGTTAAAAATACAACAAAAAAATCATATGGGGATATGTCATACGTCTGTGGGATACATGCCCTTTGGCCCCCCATCACTTGAATTCCTTGTCATTACATCCTACCTTTAAGGATCATATGACCATATTTAATGGACCCTTTGGTTCCCCCTATCACTTGATTCAATGGTAACATTCCTCATTTCGCTACCCCATCCTAAGGAATTTTTTTACGAAATGCACGAAAAACCTACCCAACCAACATATCAAACTAGTTTTCCTTACACTATGTTGCAGTCACCCCATTTTGAGGGGGGGTCACCCATACAAATCAATCTATCATTTTTTTATCTAGAAATTTGCCTACACTAAACTACTCGACAAAAAGGGGAAAATGTAGACACTCAAAATTTGCACTCATTTTATTTATCATTTACATTCATCTTCACAATATATTAATCTAATACATCATTTAAAATCATATACACCTTATCCTAAGTATAAAATCCTCCAACATATATACATCCTTGTAAATATTATCCACATATGTAAAATCCATCCTTAACTTCTTTAAATCTACACTTAAGCATTTGAAAATAAAAAAGAAATAAAACAAATCAGTAAATAACAAATTTATAACCATCATAACCCCTATACTTCGACCTCCAACATTTTCCAAACCATTTACCCTAAATTCAAAACTAAATAAATTCATTTAGAAGTGGGTTTAACCACTTTATAGCTCAAAATCACAAAAAACCTAGATTGTTGGTGATTCAGTTGAATCACCGGCGATTATAAATAGTCGTTCTCTACTCTTTCTCCAAGATCCTCAATTTTTAATCTTTGAGCCCCATATTTTAGTCTCGATCACAATCACCCTACATCTCATAATTAAAATCAAAGACATCAAGGCTATCATCAAGAATCTTCAAGCATATGGATATCAATCCTTCATCACCCAAGCTGTAGACCACATCAAAACATTATTTGTCTACTCAAATCATCCTCATACAAGGTTTGAGGCTATATCTCCAATTTGGTAGTGAATTTTTCTAAAATTTATTTGGGTGTTGAGAAATCAGTCAAGTAACCTCCTCTCCATATTTCAAGAAATTTTGACTTGTTCTTTGAAAGTTACATCAATTTTAGGGTTTTTGATCATTTTTCTCTATCAATTGCAAATTGTGGAAATTTTCCAAGTTCTTTACATTTCCAGAAAGGGGATCAAAATTAATTTTATTTTTTTCTTTAAGTTTGTTCATATTTAGTTGAATTCACATCGAAATCCCAAAACTTAAATTTTTACCTTGATCCCTAAATCCTACCATTTTGGGGCATCATGGTGGGGTCTTCCAAGAGAGGCAAAAAGAATCCCATCACTCTGGGTAGAACTAAAAGGAATGATAACCATATCGTACCAAGCCAAGAACTCAAATTCTAATCAAACACCACGATCAATAAGATGAAAGCAATTTTCTAGAATAAATTTACCAAAACCTTTGCAAACAAATGAGCAACAATATCATATATTATTATGGAACTCAATGAAATACAGTGAGAATGGGCCTTGCTTATATAGGCAAGAAATGAAAATCTAAGAACCAATCAAGGTCGTAGATCAAGCCATAAATCAAGGAAATAACTAGTCATCAAATAACTAGTCAAGTCCATAGATTTAGGAGAGAACTAGACATCAAGGATCTAGTCAATACCATAGATTAAGGAAATAACTATACCTAACAACTAGATAGTATCTCCCCAATATCTAAATAAATAAAAATAAATATCCACATGCATAAGTGGGTGAGGATAAATACAATAAAGGTAAATAAAGTACCTAGGTGAACATGAGATAAGGTAAATACCCACTCTAACACCCCCCCTCAAGTGAAGTTAGGGGCCAAAATAGAAGTAGCATGTCCATAATATGCGTCCCAGAAACTAGGCCTGATGAGGTACTCATGTACAATAATTGGGAAAAAGAGACAATGCAAGGTACCCAAAACTAGTAATAACAAAGTAAAGAGAGTAAGAAACCACTGCAAGGCATCCCAAGAAGCTCAACTAAAAAAACTCATACAATGTTGAAGAAGTTTGGTGTGCACTGTGGTCTGAATCCACTACTCAATCATAGAACTCAAAAAAAACTGATGCTGGGCTTCAATAGAATAGCTCCATACAAGGAGACTGTCAATGGAGTGATGTCAAAAGTGTGAAAAAAACACCAAACATAATCGATCAACTACTACAAATAGGTGTGCCACGATCAAGGAATAACCAAGAAAAAAAGGCAAGGACACAAGATCCAAATAAATTGGAGTGCCACGATCCAAGAAAAGCAAAGGTAACAAGGCAAGGCCGCAAATCTGAAGAAGTAGTATCAACACCACACCCTCCCATACTATTGAATGGGTAGAGTGACACCACAGATCTGAATGAGTTTCCCAAAATCAACTACTCAAAAACTATTAAAATAACACTGGGATTCACCAGAATAGCTCCCCCACAAGAGATACTATCAACATACCAAAAATGTCAAAAATACAAATATAAAATCTCTTAACCAACAAGAGAGATACACTACACATGTTAAAGAAAAATGCTAAAAAAATAATTACAATACAAGAGGTATAGATAATTGAGTAAGAGGTTGAATGGTGGAGGAGCCATGCCTGTTTAGTCCTCTCAATGAATGCCTATATCACTGCCATTAGTGATAATATATCCACCTCAAATCAACATAGATGGATGAAGAAGATGCATGCATATTACTTGGTGCAAAATGCACAATGGGTTCATGTAAAAGAACATCAGAATGTGTGTCAGATCGATCATGTCTGATAGCTAAAATCTCAAGTTTCTCAAGCCTGAGTGAAGGTGCAGAACTCATGTAGAGCTCATGATCCTTGATAAGATTCGAGTGAATAAAATTAGGAGCTCTGACAACTTGTGATCCCAATGAAGTAACTACTCTAAGACCAATGCCATGGTGAGAATTCCACTTAACATGTGGAATAGGAGAAACAAAACCCTGTGAATGTCGGCCAATATCTCCGCCAATGAAACCCATAGCATGTGGGAACCAAATGTAGTGGTATGCTTCTCAAAAGAGCCATGCATATGAGCAGAAGTAGGATATACATCATGTGTTACTGCAATAGGAACATATGTGGAAGAGCATGCAATAATAAGCCTTATAGGCTTAGGAGCATCATGAGCAAGAATAGGCTTAGAAACTGATAGATCAAGGTCATTGGGTGCCAAAGCAATAGTTTCAAGTGGACTAGGAGCATGGATATGATAGTCCACAATATGATGGCGATGTTGCAAGCTAGCAAGTTTTTTCTGAAGTGAGTGTATTAGTGTATCATTATCGTGAATGAGTACTTATAGGAGAGAATTTTACTTCTTAAGCGATTGATTTTCTTCCACAAATTTTACAATATCCTCTTAAAGTCCAAACACTTGAGAGAAAATCATATCATTCTCAGAATCCGTGACAGATACAAGAATGCAACACCTAAAAGTGCAACACCCAAAATTGCGTCCACAAGTGATTACAATACCCCCCAAATTTGGCACTTTATAATTGAGTGTGTGTTACAATATGTAACTTTATAATTATAGTGAAATTCTCAACATAAATATTTCCAATGGAAAGAGAATGAAAAAACAAGCACTTTTACAAAAAATGGCACTCAAATCCGAGTTTCCGATCAAAAGATACAAGCTTTACAAATTTATGCTCTGCTATTTATTTTAGTTGCCACTAAAAAAAATAAAATGCTCTTGCCTTCACCACACAAATAAAATGAAAGGGGGCTGGAGTTAAACAACTTTAAGCCCTCAGACGACCATACCATATGACGACGGGATAAGGATTTTAATGGGAAAAAACCCAGTACATATCTCGAAAAACTACAACACACCTAGAAATTGATTGTTTGTTTTTTTCTCTGGTTGACATGAATTCCAAGACGAACCAGTCTGCGTCTCTACACCAACAAAAAAACTGAAAAACATGACTGCCTCCAAAAATGGTCAAATTTATAGTCGATCTTAGGGTTTTGTCACCTTTCGAATCTAATGGAAGGCTCTGTTTTACATAAAATCACATGCAAAAACAAAATACGAAAAAAATACTGAATATTTGAATATACAAAAAACCTTATTTTCAAAATAAAACTTACAGACGGAATTCAATAGCAATCTACTGCTCTGATACCATAAAAGGAATGATAACCAGATTGTACCAAGCCAAGAACTCAGATGCTAATCAAACACCATGATCAATAAAATGAAAGTAATTCACCAGAATAACTGTACCAAAACCTTTGCAAACAAATGAGTAGCAATATCATATATTATTATGGAACTCAATGAAATACAATGAGAATGGACCTTACTTATATAGGCAAGGAATAACAATCTAATAACTAGCCAAGGTCGTAGATCAATCCATACATCAAGGAAATAACTAGTCATTAAAGAACTAGTCAAGTCCATATATTTAGGACAGAACTAGACATCAAGGATCTAGTCAATACTATAGATCAAGGAAAGAACTATACCTAACAACTAGATAAATCCCCCTAATATCTAAATAAATAAATAAAATATCCACACACATAAGTGGGTGAGGATAAATACAATAAAGGTAAATAATGTACCTGGGTGAACATGAGTTAAGGTAAATACCTACTCTAACAAAAACCCCAGAAAAAGATGAGATAATAATTGAGGAGTTAGAGTCAGAAGGGGTAACTACATATAGGGTTTACTTCGATGGACCATAAGGTAAGCCAACTTGAGTTTGAGTTGTGAAACCTCGAATTTAGAATGACCAGCAAAGACAATGTAGAAAATATTGGACAATGATTGGAGTATTTCATTCACCAATTCAGTTCAAATATAGTGGGTCATCATCTTCTTCCTAATCATTCACAGCTCAATCATAATTATATCAACCAAGTTAGATCTTTAGGTTAAAGTAATGGACAAACTAGACATGGTGGATCTTTGAGCATGCCCAATCTAAATACAAACACTATGTAGTCTCATAACATGATTCCAAAAGTGGAAATGTGTATGTTTGAAGGAAAGGATCCACTCAATTAGATTAACCAAATGGATAAATTCTTTGATCTATATCAAATTTCATTAGGACAAAAGGTTACCATGGAATCCTTGTATCTCAAACTTGACCAATTCGTTTGGTATCGATGGTTATGTGCTTAAAGGAAAAAGAGTGGTCTCAATGTTACATGGACAGTATTCACCGAAGAGTTTCCATTTCCCTTTAATTATAGTGTTTCAAATAATTATTTCAGCTAATTATCAAAGTTATGACAAACAAGATCAGTCAAGGATTACATTCATCAATTCCAAAACCTTTCCTTATGGGTGGAAAATATTACTAAAGAGAATCTGAATTGCTTATTTCTTGGGGGTCTTAAGGAACATATTGAGAATGAGGTGCATATGTTTAATCCTCATAAGGTTTCAGATTCTATTATCATGGCACGTAGGGAAGAGGAAAAATTTATTTCCAGTAGGAGACAAATTTTCACTAATATCAGATATTATAGCACCTTGCCACAATCATTACCTCATCCAACTAGACTAACACCTCAACAAATTGAAGAAAATAGATCCATAGGTTTAGGTTTTAATTGTGACAAACAATATGGACCATGACATAAGTGTGTTGAAAATAAGTTATTCTACATTGAGGGGCCTAATGAATAAGATGAAGAGGTAGATCCAGATAAGGAATAAGGAGATTCCCAGCCAATGATATCATGTCATGTAATATTAGGTAATAGCACTCCCCAAACTCTCAAAGGGGTTGGATTATTAAAAAATAGAGGGTAATAATGTTGATTGATTTAGGAAGTACTAACAACTTCAACAATCATAAGTTGGCAATACACTTGAACTAATTTTTTTTAATCCAGCTCTAGAATGTCAAATAATGATCATTAATGGGGGAATTTTTAGTTGTTCAGGAAAATGTTATAACATTAATCTCACCATGGGAGATTACTTGCTAACTAGCCCTATATATACCATTAACATGGGAGGAGCAGATATTGTGTTAGAATTTCAGTGGCCTACCACTTTGGGAACTATTGAAATGAATTTCCAATAGTTGTTCATGTGATTTCTTTCATAAGGGAGGAATTTTAAACTAAAATGATTAAGAGAAAAGTCCTCATAGTTGGTGAGCACTCACCAAATGCAATAATTTCTTAGAAAAGGTGCAGAGGTGTTTGTGGCACAACTATTTTCATTGGAAGCACATCATCCAAATACATTTATACCCTCAGATATACAAGTAGTTATATATGAGCACTCAGTTGTGCTTGGAGTTATGCCAAAGGGTTTACCTCCAAAAACATTCCATGACCATGCCATCCATCTAGTACTAGGGATTCAACCACCCAACATCAGACCTTATAGGTACGCTTATATGCAAAAGAGTGATATTGAGAATATAATACAAGAGATGTTAGAATAAGGAATTATTCATCATATTCAGAGTGCTTACTCTTCTCCTATAGTGATGGTACAAAAAAATATGAAAATTAGCGTATGTGTCTAGATTACAGGGAACTCATTAAGCACACAATCAAATATAAGTTTCATATTCCTATAATTAATGATTTTCTAGATGAGTTACATGGTGTTGCTTACTTTACAAAACTTGATTTTCGTTCCAGATATCATCACATTAGAACTAGGGATGAAGATATTCATAAAATATCCTTCAAGACACATGAAGGCCATTATGAGTTTTTGGTGATTCTATTTGGACTAACAAATGCACCCTCTACATTTCAAATCTTGATTAATTTTATCTTTAAGAAATTTCTATGGAATTTTGTTTTAGTGTTCTTTGATGATATATTAATCTATAGTAAAACATGGGAGGAACACCAGCATCATGTAAATAAGGTGTTGGAAACTCTTGAACAACATCAACTTTATGTAAATTCTTCTAAGTGTACTTTTAGAGTCAAGGAGGTTGAAGATTTGGGTCATATTGTCTCTTATGAAGGTGTTAAAGTGGATCCTAACAAGATAAAAGGCATGCTTAAATGGAAGGTTCCCAAAACCCTAAAAAAATATTAGAGAGGTTTTAGGGCTTATAATTTATTATCATAGATTTATAAGGAATTATGGCAGCATAACAGTTTTACTCACAAATTTATTGAAGGACTCTTTCCATTGGAATTAGGAAGCTACTATGGAATTTGACAAGTTGAAGGAGGCCATGTACACCACTCCAATTCTAACCACCCAATATTTTTCCAAAACATTCATTGTTAAATGTGATGATTCATGGTATGGTATGGAGGTAGTACTCATGCAAGAAGGTGTACCCATTACCTTTGAGATCCTCCCGTTCAAAGGTAAGAATATATCAAAAATAGTTTAAGAGAAGGAAATTCTAGCCATACTTCATGTAGTGAAGTAATAGAGACCATATCTAATGGGTATAAATTTCAAAGTAAAGAAGGATCATGATAGTTTGAAATAATTCTTAGATCAACATTTATCATCTGAATAACAATAGAAATGAATCTAAAAAATGTTGGGGTATGATTTTGAGATAATATACAATAAAGAGAAAGAGAATGTAGTTTTTGATGCTTTGTCTCATAAGGATGAATCAGTTGAGATATTTTTGTGTGTCATATTTGTATTAGAGGATTAGATAGAGGATGCAAGGTATGAACAAAAAAATGACCCAGGTATAAAAAACCTCATTTAGAATCTCCAACAGGATCCAAACATGCCAGACAAATTTTTATGGAAAAGAGACACTTTATGGTATAAATATAGATTATACTTATGTAATAATTCAACCCTTAACAATAGGATTTTATCTAATCTCCATGCTTCTCCAATAGGGGGCATTCTAGCTTCTTGAAGACTTATCATCGAATCAAACATAATTTCTTTTGGGAAGGGATAAAATGGGATGTCGAGTAATTTTTGGCAAAATTCAAAGTTTTTCAGCAAACTAAGGGGAAACAAATTAAGTCCTCGGTTCTTTTATAACCTCTATCTATTCCTAGTTATTGGTGGGAAGAGTTGTCCATGGACTTCATCACATGATTACCTAAATTAGAAAGGAAAAATGTAATCATGATGGTAGTGGATAGAATCACCAAATATTCCCAATTTTTTACCTTATCACATCCATTTGTTGCGAGTATAGTAGCAACATCCTTCATAGATACAATTCAGAAGTTACATGGGACACCAAAGATTATATTAATTGATCGAGAACCTATCTTTACTAGTAATTTTTGAATTGACTTGTTCTCATGTTTGTGCACGTAACTAGCTCATATTTCATCTTATCATACCCAGTCTGATAGGAAAATAGAGATGGTAAACAAGTGCTTGGAGGGATATCTTTTTTTTTTTACCTCTGATAAGCAAGCGAGATGGGTTCAATGGTTACCATTGGAAGAATGGTGGTATACCACCTCCTTTAATACTTCATCTAAAATGTCTCCTTTCTTGGAATTATATGGGTACCATCCACCATCCATCACCTCATCTTTGAGAGTCCAACCATGGGTTCGAGTAGTTGAAGAACATATTCAACACCAACAAGTGGTACTTTCTAGTCTTAGGGAGAACTTGGGTAGGGCACAAAACCGCATGAAGTAGTAGTCAGATCAACATCACAGTGAAATAAATTTTGAAGTCGGTGATTGGGTTTTTGTTTGTTTACATCCATATAATAAAATACCCTTAAAATAATAGAAAAAGGATAACAATATTTCACCTAAGTATTATGGAACTTATCAAGTGTTAAAAAATATTGACCGTGTAGCATACAAATTGGAACTTCCTCAAGCCACTCGAATACATCCAGTATTCTATGTATCTTTCCTAAAGAATGAAATTAGATAGACATTATTAGCCCAAAAAGTGTTACCAAAGCTTGACGAGTAAGGAAGAATCATCCTAGAACTAGAATGCCTCCTTCAGACATGCACTAAGCGATTAAGGACAAGGGTCATCACTGATTATTTGATCAAGTGGAAAAAGATAGAAGATGAAGACGCAATTTGGGAGGATGTAAATTTCCTGCAACATCATCCAGAGCTTCTAAACATTGGGTACAAGGTTGCTTCGAATAAGAGGGGCATACTATGCCCTTAATCATATATCTTACATTGGATCTATATAGCTAAATTGTGGCTATCATAAATTTTTATCATGATGTATCTCTTTTATATATATGTTATATTATCATTAGTGGTTCGGCCTTCGTGATGGCCATAACATAGGAATAGTATACATAAAGGTTAGTAGGTATTAGGTCGTCATTATATTAAGCATTTGAGTCTTATTTAATGGTTTGGAGTTTTCCCCCCTGAAGTAGCTAAGCTATTCTACTTGTATATTGTGATCATGTATCTACAATATTGTGTTCTTTGGTGTTATCTTACTAATGATATTCTTATTTATCCAAGTAGTTTCCTTATAAAATGGGAAGTCATACTAGCCTCATAGGTCAACCAACAGAGTGAACTTATGACCAAACATTGCACTACATCTTAGTCTCCATGTAGTTCTTGTGAGTGTGTATAATTGTACCCTAGGAATCTCTTGTGTAAGATGCAATTGATAACGATCAATAGCTAAATATAGCAATGTATATAGATGTGTGGATGTCAAAATTAAATTACCCTCCTATGAAGTGTATGCAAAAAACACAGTCCCTTATCCCTTGAGTGAGTGCTAGATGGATGACTTTATGCTCTTAGAGTTCCTTTGGATGCAACCTTAGGTGATGATAATAGGTTATTAAAGCTCAATCCTTTATTATGGTCACATAGATTTATATTTATATGATTCCCTTGTTTGAATTCAATAATTCAAAACTAAAAGGCTGACCCATAAAAAAACAAGATGACCAAAATATAAAAGAGGCCCAAGAGAGGTGGTAAGATACAAAGACGTCGGGGTACTTGTGTCTAGAGTCAAAAAATATAAAGAAATAAAGATCATACTGGGATGTAAGGTATGCAAGACCAAAGAGGAAACAATAAAGATAGAAAAGAGGCCAAAAATAGGTGTCAATTGCTAATTTTCTCTCTTAGGAATCATATGAATAGTAGTATGTGATTAGGACCTAGAAATGTACCCAAGTGTGTGATTTTGTGTCTACATTTGCCCCCACTTTATATTGTTGAGTGAATACTTGATAACATAAAGTAGATAAGAGATGCATACCTGATAACCATGTTGAGTGATGTCAAAATCGTTCTGAAGAGACAAGAAAGAGCGTAGAGAGATAAAAATGAAGTGTTGAAGCTAAGAAAGAGGAAATTACCCTAAGGGTGAAGTGTATGTGCTGCACCATGTTGTACCTACTGTTGTTTTCACTTGTGTTTGATAATATGGGACTGCTTCTTATTGCATATTAAGGATGAACCTGCAAAAAAGAGCAAAAGAGTATTCAAATTCATGTGTTATGAAAAATTTCTAAAAAACGTGTAAATTATGTAAATGCTAAAAAGTAGTAAAAATCAAAGTATGCAATTGATCCGTGAGGAGTGAAAATGATAGAAAGTGACTTGAAAATGTTGTAGAAGAGAAATTTTTTTAGGCGATCTCAGGCCATGACAAAAGATTGTTGGGGAGAAAGGTATATTGTTATTCTCCATCCCCTAATGCTTCCTAAATTTATACACCGCTACAGATGGTGTGATCCTACTCTGTTCCATGTTCAATCTAGTTAGATCCAAGTAGATGCATTCTGATTATAGGAGGATTATACATGTATTGTAAAAACTACTCTGTAAACTTCTAAAAACTATGTTGATATGACAAAGTAACTATAACAACCCCTATTCGTATGCACCCGTGAAAGGTTAGGAGTGCCTAGGAGCTAGTGTCTGTATCTGGGAACTGGTTTTTATGCTGAACTGATGACTCAAGTTAGAATCTAGGCCATTCTGTGACTATAACTTTGTTATGTTCCTATATTATATAGTCTTGTACTAAATTTTTGAGTTTTTGTATTGGGTGGCTAATTCACCCAATGTATGCCCCCTTTTTTGGGGTGCATGTGACATCATTAGGATATTTCAGCCCTAAGAAGAGGACCTAAAACTGATCTGAAATCGATACCGTGTAAGGGGAATGTTCATGGTAGAAACCAAGGCACATGGAAACAAAGTGGCTAGAAACATATGTTAGTAGAAAAAGTGACAAGCATGTTATAGAATACAATGTAAATAAGCAATAGCGAAAAAAAAGTTAGACCGCAAAAAGTGAGTTTTAAACATGGGATATCACTCATAATGTCACAAGAAAATCAAGGCCAAAACGACCAAAACCATACAAACAATGATCAAACAAAACATAGGGAAAAAACCCAAAACAATGACATACAATGAAGAATAGTTTGAAACAGTAATAAGAAAAGTATCAGAAAACAATGGTGGAAAATAGTTTCTGCAAAGAAAATGTTGGACATGAAGCACTTATTAGCCTCTTACAAAGATAAAAAAGTATGTTATGATATGTATATACCAATAGAGTAGTGTGTTAGTAAGAATAAGAATTAGTATGAAACAAAACAATAACACATGTTGTGTGTATGAAATTAGATTCCCCCATGAGCATCGGTGGGATTAGTGATAGGTACAGTTCCAAGCATCAATGATGTGTGTAATAATCTGTAGAAAGTATGCATTCACAAAGAGAGAACAAGTGAACACACGCTTTTATATATAGAAAGATAATGACATACTAATTATATGTCTAGCATGTGAAACAAAGTGTACATGTAACAAGTATACACAAGCAAGATTATATGTAACCAAGATATTTAGTATTTTGTAAATGAGTGAGATGGAATGATATGCAACATGAGTGTGATATGAGAAGTGTGCCCCTCATGCAAATGTGTATGAGCATGAAAGTAGGTTCATTTATAAAATACCCTTCGATATTCAATAATGAACCATAGAACAAGAGTGTGTCAACATGAAATGGTTTGAAATATGTACTAGATACATAGATTAGTGAATCATAGAATTTAAAGAGTATGAATGTGGTGAGGTTCATTTCAGATTTAGACCCTCAGTAGTAGAGTATGAACTGTGTAATTATAGTGTGTCATAGGGTAGTATGATGTGTGATATTAGTATGCTAGAAAGATGTATCATGAAGCATGGGGCATGAAATGCATAGGGTGTGAGGTCCATGAATGTAGTATGCCCTCAATAGTCAAGTGTGAACTGTGGCATGAGAGTGTGTCATAGGGTAATGACGATACATTTTGTGTATCAAAAGGTTTATATTGATTCTTAAGAAATATTAGACACTAAACACAGAGTGTCAAGTGCCTGAGATGAGAGATAAATTTTATATCAATGCAAAGGGGGGGGAAGAAGCTATGATTCCCCCCAAGTATAAGAGTGATGGAGATCTAGTCAATGATGCTAAAGGGATCAATGTAAGGAATAATTTTCCTGATGAAATTGATTGGATGTTAAAGTGGAGGTTGTGAAGGGATCTTGAATGGAGGAATTTGAAAGAGGACATCTAGAGTTTGTAGGTTTTTCTTATTGAGTGGTTACGTAATTGGGATTGAGAACAATGCAAAAGAGTTGATAGAAGAAGAGGGTGGACTGATTTTGAGAGGCGGTTTCTAATTTTTACTTGGTAATTTCATAGATGACTTAAGTGGAGGAGTTAGATTGATTTTGAGAGGAAGGTGATTAATAGGTTCTTAAATTAAATTAGGAATGATTGTATGATGCTCATTAGACATAGATGAATTAGATTTTGGAAACCATTGGGATGTATCAGTTGGATATGAACGTGTAGGAGTATTTTGTGTAGAAAATGAGATAAGACCATATTTCTTAAGGTGGTTAGTTTTTCACTTAAGATCATAGCAATAATTGTCATTATGTCCATTGATTCGATGATAATTACAATATGGATGACCTTGATATTTTACAATCCTATAAGGAGGATAGAAATGAGTAGATGGCAAGTTGATCAATTGATGAGTGATAAGTTGCAAAAGAATATATTTTTTCTTAGTATTGAGATCAAACTTGAGAGGTTTTGATAAAGGTAAGACTTGAGGTTCACTGATATGAGCACATCTAGAAGACATAGAATGAAGATGAGGATTAGAAGGAATAATGTGAGCCTAATAAGTGTCCTTAAGATATTGGATTTCAGATTTTAGGAATGTAATCATGGATTCCAAAGCCTGAAATTTATCTTGAAATAAAGAATGTAATGCTTGAATTGACTCTAAGATGGGTTGATTAGATGGATGATTGTGAAGGCTAGGGTCATTGAGGAGATGATCGAAAATGGTGCTTACTTGAGTGAGTGGTATATATTTAGGGAGAAACATGGTGTTTAGGGATTTTTGAAAAACCTCTTTATAAGGTCAATGCATTTGAAGTAATTGAGACAAAGATATTTGATGAAGCTTAGGAGCCATGATAGGGAAGATGATTTTCCAAAGAAGGATCCAAAAGACTGATAAAAAATGGGGTTCACCAAATTATTTTTAAAAAATGGATTTTATGCTAAACCCTAGATATTACAGAGTCATGTATGATAAATAAACTAAGCACATATTCAATGCAAGTAATAAGCTAATAAAAATTGAAACCCTAAGTGCAAGAGAAGGAATAAAAGACTTAGTTGATTTCAAAATAAATCATAAAGTGTTCTAGACTAGAAAATAGATGAACAAGAGTAAGATACTATCGCAACCACACCCAAAGAATTATGTAATTTCTAGATGAGCTTGGACTAGGGCACTTGTACTGGGGCAAGGGATCCTAAACATTGGAGACATGTTAGGTGCTTGTGGCTGCACAAAACTCAGAAATTAGTTTTTCGTGTGTTACAAGGTGGTTGTTAACCTTTGTTTTGGTCGTATATGTATTGATAGATGATCACTATATTCTCCTGTAACCTAAAAAATGATATCATGCAAAAATCCAAAACACATCAAATCCTAAAAAATAAAAGATGCATATGTGGAGTTAGACTGATCCTGATGGTCACCTGACAAAGTGAAATTATGACTGAGCTTTTCACTACATCTCAAACTTCATGTAGTTCTTATGTATGTGTGTGTTTGTATAATTGTTCCCTATGAAGCTCATGTAAAAGATGCACTTGATAGCGAGTAATAGCTAGATGTCGCAATATAGATATATGTGTGGATGTAAAAATGTAATTACCTTCCTATGAAGTGTGTGTAGAAAATGTAGTATCGTGTCCCTTGATTGAGTGCTAGATGGATTCCTTAGGTGATGATATTATATGCTTAGATCTTGGTCCTTTATTATAGTCACATAGCTTTGTATTTATATGATTCCCTTGTTTGAATTTCATAATTGAAAAATAAAATTCTAACCCATAAGAAAACAAGATTCCCAAAAGATAAAATAGTCCCAAGAGAGGTGAGTAGGATACAAACAAGTCAGGGACACCCAGAGGGGATGAGGGCACCTAGGCACTGGCATCCTAGTTGGGCGATAGTTTCTAGAGTTAAGAAAGATAAAGTAATGAAGATCAGACCAGGATGTTGGGTGTATAAGACCAAAGAGGAAACAAGAAATATAGAAAAGAGTCAAGAGATAGGTGTCAATTACTATTTTTCTCGCTTAGGAATCATATAAATAGTAGTATGTGATTAGGACCTATAAATTTACCCAAGTATGTGGTTTTGTGTCTACAATCATAGATCTCTATGAGGTATAATTTAATTTTGGTGAGCTATCATCCTTGCTGAGTTTGCATCCTAAAATCATTGGAGTACTTATTGGTTTATAATTATCCATTTGAGACCTCTTGAGCATCTCCTTGATGTACTTGGTTAGTGACATTAAGATACCTTCTTTGGATTGATTGTTTTGTAGACCTAGGAAGAATTACATTTCTACAAGAATTGACATTTCAAACTCCTTCTTCATGACCTCTAAAAATCCATATGACATGGTCTCACTATCAATTCCAAATATTATATCATCAACATAGACAAAAAAAAGAAACAAATGACATTCTCCCTCTTTTATGTATAGATTACTATCAGCTATTCCTATTCTAAATCCTTGATCAACCAAGTACTTATCCAATCTATTGTACCACTCCCTAGGGGCTTGATTGAGACCATATAATTCTTTCTTCAAATTACAAACATAGTCCTTGTCCTCAGTGAGATAAAATCCATCAGGTTTTTCAATGTACACTTCCTCTTTCAAGTGACCATTCAATAATTTTGACTTTATATCCATTTGGTATATTTTGAATCCTTTATATGTTGCATATGCCAAAAAGAAGTCTAATAGCCTCCATTATAGCCAAAGGAGAAAATGTCTCATGAAAATTTACTCCTTCAACCTAAGCATACCCTTTGAAAACCAACCTTGCCTTATTCCTTGTAAATTCACCGTTTTCATTTAACTTGTTTCTAAATACCCACTTGGTTATAATAATGTTCTTATTCTTGGGCCTAGGTACAAGCTCCCAAGTTTCATTTTTATCTATTTGGTACAATTCTTCATTCATTGCATTGATCCAATTTTTTTCTTTATTGGCATCCATAAAATTCTTTTGTTCTATGTTTGATAGGACAACAATGTTTTCTTGATCTTGAATGATTTTCAACCTTCTTATTGTTTTTATTCATGCTTCCTTATTCCCTATGATATGATTTTGTGGATGATCCCTCTTAACCTATCTTGAAGGAAATTTTGTATCTGATCTTTCTTCATCTTCATTATATTCTTCTTAATTTCCTTCTGTAATTTCATCATCATCCTGATTTTCTTTGCCATGGGGAGTCTCCTTGGGTTGAGTTTTAGTCTTGCTTGGATATGACTCATTAATTATGACATTTATGTTGATTGAGAAACAGGGACGGAAGCCTGTGTAGATTTTATTAATCTCAATCAGGTAAACAGTACATTGAATAGGCTGTAATATTTATAGATATTGCACAGCCATATACATCCAGAAGAGTGAGTTGCACAGGTGCAACCAAAAACCAGAATTCACAAGCTTCCAATAACATCCGGGAAGCAAAATTACATAAAGACAAATATACTGTTTAAAACAATATAACAATCTGAATACAGACAAATATGGTTGATTAACCATATAACAATATAATTATTTAAAATTAATTAAATAATCGTACTATGCATAATTAATAATAGGATAATAAAATTTATCCTAACATTCCCCCCCTTAATTGTGCATTGTCTGAAGAGATGAGGAGAGAAATGCTCTGAACAACTCGAACTTGTCACATGCAAGTGACTTTGTGAAAATATCTGCTCGTTGTTCAGCCGTTGGACAAAATTGAAGCTGGATGTTGTGCTTCAATACATGTTCGCGTATGAAATGAACCTGAACTTCAATGTGCTTTGTTCTCTCGTGAAAAACTGGATTGTGAACAAGTTTGAGAACACCTTCGTTGTCTACATACATGGTGGTCGGTTTGTCCTGTGGTATTCCAAGTCCTTCCAGTATGCGACGTAGCCAAATCGCTTCACAGACAGCTTCTCCTGCAGAACGATACTCGGCTTCTGTGGAAGAGCGAGAAACAAAGTGTTGTTTCTTACTTCCCCATGATATTGGTCCAGATCCCATAAAGAATACAAATCCAGAAGTGGATTTTCTATCATCAATGTTACCTGCATGATCTGAATCCGAATATCCAGTCAAGAAGAAGTTTTCATTCTTCTTGTATTCTAGACCAAGATCCACTGATCCTTTGAGATATCTCAAAATGCGCTTTGCTGCTTTCCAATGACAAACTTTGGGTTCTTGCATGAACCTGGATAGATAGCTCACTGCAAAGCTGATATCTGGTCTAGTGTAGGTCAGGTAAATGAGACTCCCAATCAGCTGCCGATAGAGAGTGGCACTTACCTTAGGAGATGGATCTGAACGAGATAACTGTAATCTGTTCTCCATAGGTGTAGCAATTGGTGTGCAATCCATCATCCTAAACTTCTCGAGCGTTGTCTTGGTATATTTCATCTGAGAAACAAATATGTGATTCTCTTTCTGCCATACTTCCAGTCCAAGACAGTAGTGCATAAGCCCGAGATCTGTCATGTCGAATGATCGCTTAAGATCTTTCTTTGTTTCATCAATCATCTTCACTGAACTGCCAGTGATGACTAGATCATCGACATAAACAACAACAATCACCATCTCCTCCCCTTGCTCTTTGAGGTAGAGATTGGGATCGTATGGATTTCTGACGAATCCATGTTGTACGAGATGCTCATCAATCTTGATGTACCATGCCCGGGGTGCCTGTTTGAGGCCATACAGAGATTTCCTGAGTCTGCATACCTTTTCTTCTTGACCAGGTACTACATATCCCTCAGGTTGAGTCATGTAGACTTCTTCTTGCAAATCTCCATTCAGGAAGGCACTTTTTACGTCCATTTGGTGAACTTTCCATCCAAACTGAGCAGCTAGAGCAAAGATCATCCTGATCGTTTTGATCTTAGCTGTGGGAGCAAATGTCTCCTCATAGTCAATGCCTTCTTTCTGTGCGTACCCCTTTGCTACAAGTCTTGCTTTGCACTTGTCCACTGTCCCATCTGCTTTGTACTTAGTTTTGAATATCCATCTGCATCCAATGGGTTTCTTCCCTGGTGGAAGATCGACAAGCTGCCAAGTGTTATTCTTCATCACTGATCTATATTCAGAATCCATGGCATCTTTCCAAGCTTTTGACTGTAGGGCTTCCTGGACTGTAGATGGCTCGTCTGTTTCAATAACTCTACTCATCAAAGCAAAGTTAACTTCTTCTCTTGCTTTACTGCGAGTCCGTGGTCCAGGGGTGGATGTATCCGGTGGAGCATCCAATCTTACATCTCGTAATGTGCTTGTACACCATTTAGGCATACGTTGAGCTGTTCCCATGGGTTGTGGTTCTATCTGATCAACACCATCATCCCCATCATCAATTTCATCTTCTGAGGGAACATTTGCTTCAGTTTTTATAACTGGTGAAAAATCTACATCTTGCGAGTCCGGAGGAGGAGTCTCTGCTTCCTTCTTCTCAAAAAACTCAACATCTCTGCTTGTGTAGACTTTTCTGGTCTTAGGATCCATCAGTCTGTACCCAAGAGTCTCTTCACTGTATCCAATGAAGATGAGATTTTGTGAATTCATGTCCAATTTCTTTCTGTTCTGTTTGGGTATGTGCATGCTGGCTTTGCACCCGAATACTCTGAGGTGTGCAATGGATGGTTTCCTTTTTGACCATGCTTCTTGTGGTGTAATTCCATCAAGAGCAGTTGTGGGCGCTCTGTTTAACAAATACACTGCTGTTTTTGCTACTTCTGCCCAAAATGTCTTTGCAAGTTCGGAATCATCGATCATGCATCGCACCATTTCCATGATAGTACGATTTCTTCTCTCGACAACACCATTTTTCTGCAGTGTGTGTGGAGGAGGCATTTTTTGACGAATCCCGTGAGTTTGTAGATAGTCTCTGAACTCATCACTGGTGAATTCCCCCCCTTGATCTGAGCGGAGAGTTCTGATGTGACGACCAGTTTCTTTCTCAACTGCCACTTTGAACTTTTTGAACGTTTCAAAGGCTTCACTTTTCTTGCGAAGACAGAAAATCCACATTTTTCGTGAATAGTCGTCAACACAGAGCATGAAGTACTGGAACCCTGAATGACTTGGCTGCATTGGACCGCACAGATCGGTATGAACCAGGTCAAGTTTACCATGAGCTCAAAAAGTACTCGTTTGGAATGAAACTCTGTGTTGTTTCCCTGCTAAGCAGTGAGGACACTTGTCTGTATCCTTCTGAAGAGATGGTAGCCCATGTACCATATTACACCGGCGAAGTGTTTCGAGATATTTGAAACTTACATGACCAAATCTCCAATGCCACAACTGAGCTGAGGTGGAGTTTTTAGCCACGAGTGCTTGATCATTTTTGTGAATGAAATCAAGTTGAAACATTCGTCCCACATTTGAGGCTTTTGCAATTATTTTCGAGCCTCTGGATTTATCTCGAATCAGACACATTTTCTTGCCGGATTGACTATCAAAGTCAATTTTCAGGTTGTGATCTAGGAGTTGACTGACCGAAAGAAGATTCTTTGTCAACCCAGGGACATATAGAACATCTGATAGTTTGCATTTGTGTGAACCAAGGGGTAGAGAAATGTTTCCAATCCCCTGAACTGTATATGAAGAATAATCTCCCAACGAAACATGATTTTTCGATGGCGTGTCCCTCATTGAAATAAACCAGTCTCTGTGGCCGGTCATGTGTCGAGTGGCTCCCGAATCAACATACCAGACGTCACTAGATGACGTGGATGGTTCACTTGATCGAGCAGTGAACAAGAAGTCTTCATTATCTGACTGATCTTGTTGCTCAGCAATATTACCTTGCTGGTGGGGTCTTCTTTTCCAGTTCCCCTTTTTCTGCCCGTGATAGTTGTTTGAATGTCCCTTGTAAGTTTGTTGTTGTTGAGGTCTAGCATTGCTTGATGAACCTTTCTTATATGTGTTGAACCAACATTCTTGCAAGTCATGTCCTCTTTTGTAAATTGGACATCGCTTCTTCTGTTGATTGTCCCCATGATACTGATTTTGATGTGGGGACTTCTGATAGGATTTAGGTTTTCCTTTACCTTTTCCTTTCCATTTTTGATGTGAAGACAGTGCCTGCTCCTCTTCATCATCCTTGTTGTGCATTGCTTCCTCTTGTTGCAGTAGGTTTAATAACTTGTCAAAACTAATTGTCGTATCTGACAAGTTTAGAGTTGTGACAAAAATTTGGTAAGAAGAAGGGAGAGCTCTCAGAACAATGGGAACGAGAGACTCATCTTTGACCTCTTCTCCTAGGGCTAGAAGTGAAGCCCTCAACTCTGCAACTCTTCTTAGGAAGGCTTCAATTTTCTCATTCTGTTTGAATTTCAATGTATGTAACTGACTCTGCAAATTGAGTATGACATTCTTGTTCTTGGCCTCATATATTGTGCTCAGCTTATCCCAAGCTTCTTTTGCTGATGTGGCATCTCGAATGTGGACTTGCACATCGTCGGATACTCCAAACAAAATGATGAGTTTTGCTTTTTGATCTACTCTATCAAATTGTCGTTGTTGTGTTGCATCCGTTGGTGATCTAGTTAGAGTACTAGTCACAACAGGCCAGATTTCTTCAAACTCAAGTTGTGTTTTTATTTTTGTCTTCCAAGCAGCATAGTTGCTTCCTCTGAGCAATTGTGAATCTGGAAGAAAAAATTTGGGGGCATTGGTGCCCATTTTGCAGAGATCACTGACAGGGTTTGGCTCTTATCACTCCAGGTATAAGGTCTCCCAATCTATATACCGTCAGTCCGATATACCGAACCTTTCTATATACGCGCCCTTCCGATATACCCGTCGGTACGTGGAAGAAGCTCGCCCTTTCTATATACCCAACGGTACGTGAAAGAGGCGTTAACGTACGTGAAAGAATTCGATACGTGGTACCAAGATAGTACTGATGGGGTCTGTGCGATTATTGACACCGGCTCAAAGAAATATCCTCATACGCGCGCGTAACTTCGCTATATACTCGGATAATTTCTCAGTCCGGATTTATGTCTTGCAATCGTTCACAGACGGATGGGATGGTTCATAGTGTGTGCACTGTGACCTTATTACTCCCCGTCGATTTATAGGGACGATGCCCAGATGACGTTGTTGCAGCTATATTAGGCGTTAAGTGCAGTAGTAGTCGCGACGCTTTACCCGTAAGCGCTTCCCAGAGGCACTGTATATACCAAACGCTGCGAATGAGATCTATGATCTCGTGAGTGTTACAGAACCAAATTTACTATTTTTTATTACAATTCTGCCAGTTTCTGAGTAGTTACAAAGTTTTGCAGTTGACTATGGCAACCTGCAAATTAGTACAATATACAATACAATTTGAATGATAGGCAAAAAATTTCAGTTTCAGGGTCCTGGTGACCTCCTGAACCCAAAATGCTAAAAATTGCAAAAAAATAGCTGAAAATGCAATTTTTAGGTGGGTCTCCTTTTGCAAAAAATGTCTGGAATGAGAAAACAGACCAAATAGGAGAAAAAAAAATTTTTACCCTAAGTTAGGGATTCCTCCGCTAAATTTAGTTAGCTGTAACTAAATTCAAAAAACCTGCTAAATTTAGCAGTTCCGCCAAAAAATCCGCCAGATGCAAAAGGAGAGTTTTTGAGTGTTTTTAGTGGGATTTGACCCTCAAACCTCTCACTTCTAAGGCACATGCACTAACCAACTTGGCCACTTGGGGCGCTTGGACTATGAAAGGAAGCAATTTGTATTTATTGACAAATAAATTGACTTACCTCTTGGAAAATGAATGCCACGTGGCGCATGCTGGTGAAGGGGCGTTTTTAGGGTTGTATTTGCCCAAAAAATGGATCTGAGGCTTTATTTCTTTGCTCAGGCCGCATTTTCTCCTTCCCACGCACTGTAATGCATGTACAGGCCGCGTTTTTTGTTTGGGCGCTGTATTTTCCTCATGGGGGCGCGTTTTTTCCTTTGCCACTATTTTTTATTGTCCTGGCCGCATTTTCTCTTGCCTGGGCCGTATTTTTTACTGTATATTGCTTGCTGTCTTTGCTGGGCGCGTTTTTTTACTGTATTTTTGCCCTGGGCGCGTGTATGAATTGTTGTGCGCGTTTTTTCAATGCCTGGGCGCGTTTTTTGACTTGGGCGCGTTTTTTCTTTCACCTATGGCCGTGTTTTTCACATTCTAAGCCTTCATTTGCGCATGGGACAGCAAAAGACAGCAAAGGGCGCATATAACAGCAAAGGACAGCTCCAAAAAAATGTTTTTACTTGTGCAGGCCGCGCATGGGAGAATGGCGCCTCTTTTTCTCAAAAAAAACGTTTTTATCTCCTTCCACTGTATATTTTCCAGCGTGGGCGCCTTCTTCTTCTCTTTTTTTTTATTTTCTTTTCTCTGTGTATTGATCACTTTTGTTTTTGCTTGTTTGTTCACTGCAGGTGCATATACACAGCAAAGCAATCCTCCAAAACAAGATATACCTCTAAATGCAGTAAAAACAAAACCCTGATTGGGAAATTTTTTTTTTTAAATTCAATACCTGTAGCAATTTTTTCCTGGTGCTGAGTGCACCAGTGCAAAAAAAATTTGCCTTCCAAGTACCTGAAAGGAACAGGCGGATGTGGGGGAGGCAGAGATGGGGCTGGGAGTTTGCACGAGGCTGCACAGGCTCTCAAATGCTGCAAACACGTCTCCAATCTCCTCTCTCTCTGCTACTCTCTCTTCCACACCTTCACAGGGCCAGAATTTCACTCTGGTACCAAATGTTGATTGAGAAACAGGGACGGAAGCCTGTGTAGATTTTATTAATCTCAATCAGGTAAACAGTACATTGAATAGGCTGCAATATTTATAGATATTGCACAGCCATATACATCCAGAAGAGTGAGTTGCACAGGTGCAACCAAAAACCAGAATTCACAAGCTTCCAATAACATCCGGGAAGCAAAATTACATAAAGAAAAATATACTGTTTAAAACAATATAACAATCTGAATACAGACAAATATGGTTGATTAACCATATAACAATATAATTATTTAAAATTAATTAAATAATCCTACTATGCATAATTAATAATAGGATAATAAAATTTATCCTAACAATTTATTCTCTCTACTATTTTTTTGGCTTTTATTGTAACACGTATATGCTGAAATTAATGTTAAGTAACCCAAGAATATGCCTTCATCACATCTTGAATCAAACTTTCCAAGATTGTCTTCATCTCTTTTGATAAAATACTTTCTTCTAAATACTCTTAAGTTCTTTACACTTGTGGGTTTTCCTCCCCAAATCTCATAAGGATTATTCTTTTTGTTTATTCTGATTTGATCTCTATTACAAGATGTATACTATTGTGCTAACTTCCTCTCTCTAATAACCATCTAACAACTTTGACTCATTCAACACGGTTCTTTCCATTTCTTGAACAGTTATATTATTTATCTCCACTACCCCATTTTTTTAGGTATTCTTTCTGCTAAGAACTTCCTTCTTATCCCATGAGTCTCACAAAACTCATCAAAGTTATTTGACCAAAATTCTCCTCCTTTATCAGATCTCAAGCTCTTAATATTTGCATTTTTCTCATTCTCAACTAGTTCTTTGAATGCCTTGAACCTTTCTAGTGCTTCTAATTTTTCTTTAAGGAATACAACCCAAGACATCCTTGTGAAGTCATCATTCAATATCATAAATTATCTCTCTCCTTGAATGCTCTCAATCCTTGTTCATCCAACAAGATCAGTATGAATCATCTCCCGAGGTATTATAGTAGAGTAATCCTTTGATTTAAAGCTTCTTCTAGTTTTTTTCCATGTAGAAATGCTTTGCAAAGTTTATTGGCTGGTTAGTGATATTGGGCATGTTTTTTACACATCCCTTGGAGCCGATTTTAACAATATTGTCAAAATTAAGATGTCCTAACCTCCTATGCCAAATTTGAATATCATCTACCTTACTAGTGAAGCATTTCTCTTTGATGATCTCCTTGAGGACATACATTTTTTCATGTTTCTTTTATCCTTGTCAACCATATTACCATATTTGTTCTTCCTTATATCACATCCTTTATCATGAAACATAATATTATACACTTTCTTTCACATCTAACTCACACTTAGAATATTATGATTCATACCTTCTACGTACAAAACATTTTCAGTAATTGTATTTCCATTGTCAAGACTTAATGTGCCTTTTCCTAAAATGCTAGCTGATGTATTATCACAAAATCTCATTGTTTCTGATGCATATTCTTCTAATGAGATGAACTTACCCTTGTTATATATTATGTGACTTGAGCAACCACTGTCTATATACCATTCCATATCTTCATTTTTAGTATGGAAGGAAGTTTGAGATATTAAACCTTGATATTTCTTTCTTCTAGGATTTTTTACTGCTATGTACACCTTTTTGTCTTGCTTTCAAGCCCTCTTATAACAAAATCTTGCTATGTGACCAGAATTTTGAAAATTATAGCATATCATTTCATTCTTGCTTCTCATGTGATATGAATTGAGATGTCTTCCATGACCTTTTGCATGTCTCCTACACTTTGAATCTTTGTGTCTAAACATATTGCAAGAAAAAAAATCCATAGAAAGAGTGAACATACCTTATTGTATGGGATTGCTTGAGGTTTATCTTTTCTTGACATTATTGACATCAACATTCCTTAATTTAAGAGGTTCTTGAGTGGTCTTGATATCATTCTTACTTTCTGGTTTATAGTCCTTATGTTCTTCCTTATTTCCTATGTTAGTTTTGTCATTGAAGGATTTTTGCTTACTTAGAAGTCAATCTAGATCATTTGATATTTTTTCAAATCTGTGATAGGCCTTCAATTTTCTTGAGATTTGATCCAATTCAGTTTAGAGAAGTTCCATTTCACTTTTTATTTTTAAGTGTTATTCCTCCTTGGCTTTGAAAGATGTTGTAATTAGATCTAATTGTGTTTCAATTTTCTTGATTACATCTTCATGTTATTTTTCCTTCTTTATTAGCATTTTCTCATGAATAATAATTCGATCTTCATAATCCTTTAGTGCTGACTTCATTTTTTTATTCTTATTCCTTTGGAGATTTAATTCCTCAAGGGCAATGAATATTTAAGCTTTAATATTTACTTATGCATCCTTCTCATCTAAGTTGTCTTCTTCAAACTAATTTTTACCTTTTGAGTTGCTTGTAGAGGTTATATCCATGACCATGAATAAAGTCTAAGATTGAGTACCTTTTTCCTCACTTTTGGAATTGCTGGAGTCACTTGATTCAGATGAACTTGATTCCTCTTTATTATAGTCACTCTTCTTGTTTTTGAAGTAATTTTTCTTACCTTCATGTTTCTTGAATTTATTCTTTTGATTATGAGAGGTGTTTCCTTATTCATCATACTCATCTTGGTCTTCCTTGTTCTTTTTAAGATACTTGTATGAAAAATGACCCACTTGTTCACAGTTAAAACACTTGAATGGTAGCTTTCCCTTTTTACTTTTTTGATCCTCTGTTTAACCTTATGAAAAACATGGTTTCAATTTTCTCATCATCCTCTTCCATTTTAGATTCAGCTTTGTTTTTATTTTCTTGAGACTCCCTATCAACTTTGAATGATATTTATTTCTCGATTGGTTTTGATTTGGTTTTCCTCATTTCATAGGTAGTTAGGATGTCATGAATTTTATCCATTTGAAGAATTCTCAAGTCTTTTTCTTCTTCGACGGTTGAGATCTTGGAGTCATATTAATGGTTCAATGATCTTAATACCTTTTGCACCACCATAGATTCATCTTCTCTCCTAGACCTCTGATCATATTTACCATGTCATCAACCCTTTGTAAATAGGATGTACTATTTTCACCTTCCTTCATTCTCAAGCTCTCAAATTGACAACGGTAGGTATGCAATTTTGATAATTTTACCTTATTATCTCCTTCATATATGGTTTTCAAATTGTCCCAAATATCTTGATTTGTTTTGCAATGCATGACTTTGATGAATTTTTCTTCTGCCATTCCCAATAGAATTACATTCATTTCCTTGGAATTGTTCTCACTTTCTTTATTTCCTACTACATTAGTTAGATGTGTAGCTGGAATGGTGTAGCCATTGTATACAGACTTCCATATATCAAATCCTAGAGACATGAGGTAAGTCTTCATTCTAACACTCCAAAATGCATAATTGGATCCATTAAAGAGAGGTGCCTTGGAAATAGAGAAACCACTTTGTGATTGGTTGTTGGCTATGCTTGTGATATCTAGATCTCCTTTGAGTTGTTAAGCTCACTACAAAAGGACCTAGCTCTGATACCAATTGTTAGAATACACAAGCACTAAAAGGGGGATAAATCAATGTTTCTTCAAATTTTAGAGAACAGATCAATTTGATTTTCTTTTCCAATCATTCAACTATATGCAAGAAACAAGTGAACACATAGGAAGACAAAAATTAATGTGGGAAACCCTTGAAGGAAGAAAAAACGCTGAAATCAGTGAACTAACATGATAAAGTTGTTCAATGAAGAATTACAACATGGAAAATTTTAATGGCGGATTTTTGTAAACTCGTGAATATTAGGGATTTTGGAAATTGGAAAAGACAAATTTTCAGCAGTCAGCTACCACCTAGTTCACCTAAAATTTCCACTGAAAAGTCATTTGTATGGGTCAGTTCACCCATAATTATATGTAAAAATGAACTTATGCATGTATTTCACCAATGTTTCTAATAAAAATGTGTAAATATCGATCGAGGTATAATACATAGCCTGGGCCCTATGGGGTTGTAGGGAGGGGCAACCATTTAATACAGATGTCCAACAAAGATTAGCTCTCTGTCCAACTTGGGTTGGATGGTCATCCATTTTCTATCATTTAACCTTGGTTGGAAGACAGACAATGGACAACCACCCAACCTTGGTTTTATGACCATCCATCGATAGTCGTTCTCTATATTTTGTAGGTTCTCCTTTTGTGAAAGGATATTCTATTGCCAGCATATTTATGGAAAGTTGCTATTCTAACACGTAGGTACTTTGAACATATATATTTTTCTATGGAGATTATTTTTTTCTGCTTTGTTTTCAAACGTATCAAATCTATTTTGCTTTGATTATCGAAGAAATGTTGCATATTTCTATGGAAGAGATGGCCATCCAACACTACCTGGGAGAGACAACCATCCAATATAGTTTGTCTGAAGGTTGTCTAACACCATTCCAACTATGTGAAATCTAAGAAAATTGTGCCCTGCCAAATCACCTTTTCCATGATTTTTTTTTTCATAAATTCACCATCAATTTGAAAGTCAATTTTAGAGATTTTCCACCCATTCTAAACTAATTTTTTAGAGGGGGTCTTAAAATGAACCTTGAATTACAAATATGTCAAATGTTGAGCATCCACTCAACCTAAAGCATTGGCTCCATTAATTTATTCAATTTTCTAATTGACCTTTAACAAGCTTTTACTTGCATGAAAGCTTCAACTCCCAAATATTTAGACAAGTTACAACTTGGCCTTCTATAAGCTTCAACTTACAAGGAAGCTACTACTTCCTACTATGCTAAGTATCCACTTATACTTTTTCCAAATTTTTTTATCACAATCACTTGGCCTAGTTACTTAAACAATAAATTTATGATCTCTAAATCATCTCGTACATTCATTATCACACTTCATTCACATTTACACAATTTTCACTAGTTCACACATATCACCATCATCTTTGTCTTCATTAGATACTTCAACAGCATGGACTTTAACAACATATTCCCATGTTCACTCCTTTATTTTACCTTCACCAAATTTCACTAGTCTTCATACATTGTGAACTCTCTTTTTTCAACAACCTTACTTCATGCACACAAATGTGTTTATAACTACAAAGGAGATACCCTCAAACAAATTTTACACTTCAACTTCCATAACTCTTCACTTACTTGATTTTATAACTTGTACAAATGTGAGAAGAATAACTTCTTACAAAATTTCCTTCAAGCAATCATTACCCCTTGATTTAACACAAATGGATTTATCAAACCTTATTACAGAGTAATTGATTTAAACAATGACATACAGATGTTAAGATACAATATAACACAAGTAAATAAGCATATAAAATTAAAAACCCTGATAAAAGAGGAGAGATAAGATGACTTAGCTTACGCGTAATCTGGAACTGATATGGACTAGGAAAAGTGATAAACAAACTGGATAGAGAGTCATAAATGCTCATTATAAATTTTACAACCCATGAATAGAGCCAGACATGGGCATCCAAACTAGGGAAAGGGTGCATGGGAACTGGAGAATGTTGCTAGGCACCCATGACTATGTAAATGGTTAGAAATAGTTTTTATTGTGTTGCAAGAGTGTCACAAATATTCCATATTGGTCACCTGGTAGTCGCTCTTTGAATTATGAAGGTACATGTAACCTACAAAAGAGAAGTTATCATGTACAAACCCACAAACCACATCAAATATAACAAAAAATATGTAGAATGGGGATTCAGACTGACCCCGTTGATCACCTGACATAATGAAATTACTACTAAGCACTATAATACATCTCAAACCACATGTAGTTCTTGTTTGTGTGTGTGTGTATAGAAATTGTGCCCTAGGATGAGCTTGTACAAAATGCACTAGATAGTGGGCTAAATTTATTAAATAGTGTAAATGTGTGGATGGAATAGAATAAACTTCCCCTTCTTATGTATTGTATTCATAATTGCATTCCCTTGTCCCTTGAATGGATGCTAGATGAATGCTTTTGAATTTTTTAGGTGCATTTTGAATGCAATCTTAGGTGGTAATACTAATGCTTAGATCTTGGTCTCTCATTTTAAACACGTAATTATGTATTTATATGATAACCTTGTTTGAATTTTTTAATTAAAAATTGGAAGGCTGACCCATAAGTGAAAAAGATGCCCAAAAGATAAAAGAGACTCAGAAATATCAAGTAAGATAAGAAAGGGTTAGGGGATAGAAGTTCCTGGGTGCTACTATCATGGTTGGAATTTGGTGTTTGAATCCATAAAATATAAACAAGTAAAGTTCCTACTGTGTTGTAGGGTGTGTAAGACTAAAGAGAAGACAAGAAACACATAAAAGAGGCCAAATATAGTTGTCAATTACTATTTTCCTTGCTTAGGAATTATTGACCATTTTTGTCATTATTGGAAAGTGGTATACAAAACTTTCAGGTTGTTTAGGTTCAGTAGCAAGTTGGTATTTAGTGCACAGGAAACTAATAGCTAGGAATGTTGATCTAGGATGCTTATTTCTCACATAAGAGACCATTCCAGCATTCATCTTTGTCAAAATCATGCATCAACCTTTCTAGACTTTTGTAGGATCATGACAGAAATAAGAATAGCATCATACATCAGAAATAGACATCATGGGGCAGCAATTATTTAGATTGCACATTCAGAATTATCAAAGGAAATTACATTTTGTATCATATTTTCTACTTGTGTTCTAGACAATCAAATCAAAGTATAATTAATTCATTTTTATTTCCTTTATGACTAGGTTAAGTTTGTATTAGTGTATTGAGTTGTATAGGTTCATTCCATATTATGTAACTGAAACAAAACATAAAAGGAACATACACCGTTCATTACATAAATACAATTTATTTATTCATAAGGGAAAGTTTACATTTTCCCACACAAACCATGAGAAATAACAGGAAGAAAAGATGCATATAAATGAAAGGGAAAGAATGGACCCGACATTGCCTGATGAGTGGATCCCTTCTTGTTCAATTGGTCAATGATATTCATCCATTGTTGCTCCGCGTACATGAAAAAGAGGAAAGAGAGTGATGTTAGATCTCGAGATCATCTTCAATCCATTTTATTTCCAGCTTCTAACATATGTGCATCCTCGAAGAAACATATCTCATTACGGATACCAAATATGAATAGAAAGGGCTTCAAGAAATACATCTCCATCATGTAAGAGTAAATTTCAAGTACATGTTTTCATCACATTTTCAGGTACAAATTTTAAGATCTAAGAGGGTTATTTTTTAGTTTACAAAAGACACGGAGCTACCATCAAACAAATAATTAACATCCATAAATTATCGGATCTAGAGCCATTCATAGCTTTAAAATATGAGCATCCACCTAGAGATAAACTATTAGAAGATACATATTTTTCAAGGTAAATAATTATAAGTTGTTCATCAAGGGTTCATACATGATATGCTTCATAAATGGAAGCCAAGTATGTAGTTCATATTTGTAAAGAACTATGTTATGACATTACAAAGGTATAAATTTCAAAATGAAGCGGATTTTATTTACATCTTCTAGATTATAGGATTCTCCAAAGGACAATTTTTGGAATTATGTTGCATTATTTTCCAAACAGCCACATTTTTTTCCTTCATTTTACAGAGTATCTTCATTATTGAAAGGATGATCAACAAGTTCCTAGTGCATCTGCAAGTATTTTGCAAAACATTAAAGGATGCAGGTCTCTTTATGTAATAAGCCTCATGATGTATCAACAAAAAATCACAAATCTTCAGACGTGGAAGTAAATAAAGGGAAAATGTAGTTTTTTCTACATAAATCTGGATACATTTCAGGATATTACCATTTTCGACGTAGAACCTAGAATAGATATGCAAGGCATAAATTAGGTTACATCTACTCTACTCAAGCTAACAAGCCACAAAATGAATCAATATCAAAGGTATCGAGTTGATTTTGAGCACTTAGGCCAAGTTGTATAAAATTAAGCTCAAGAAAATAAGGAAACTATGGGTTTGGTTTCTTCATAATCTCAGTCAAATGAAAACAAAATGGTGAACTAAGTTATGCATTACCAAAAGGTTGAAAATTTTGAGAAGATAATTCAAATAGTTCATGAACCAGAGGAGATTGTACTTTCAGGAGGTATTGTTATAAATGTTATTTTACTTTCAGGAGGTATTGTTATAAATGTTATTTTTTATTATAAGCGAAAAATGCATAAATAAAAGGAAAGAAAGAAAACATTTGAATGAGAGTTATCCCATGCTAAGACAACAAAAAATTGAGTGACATTTATTGTAGAAAATAAATAGATGGATGCATTAGTGTTTTATTTTAACAACAATGGTTGAGTCATCAAATTAAATAGAGTTATAGAGAAACAAGTCGCCGAGTTATAAGCTATGCACAAAAGGTGAGCTCAGCATGGATAAATGCAACGGAATCATAACATCTCAAACTGGATTTAAAGAAAACAACATGTATATTGGCATGTGAAATAGTGACTAAGTATCAAAGGAATATATGATAGTAGCGTGAAAGAAGGGGACATGTGGATAGGCACAGGAGGTTAAAAGACTTGTACCGTGAGGATTCGCACCCAGTAAGATAGAATTTGATACTTAGTTATTTTACATGGTACGAGCTAGGAATAGGAAAAGGCATGAAGACTTCAAGGATAATCAAGGGATATTTTGAGAGCAAGTGGAAGATCAAGAAACATGCAGGGTTCGAGCTAATAATAGAGTTAGATTAGGTTTTATTTATAGATAATCTATTATTAGCAAAGCTTGCATGCTTCATAGTTATATTCATATGCACACATGGCTATTTTTGAGCATGTCGCCTATTTTGAGAGTGAATGGGTGGTGAAGGGAAAGTCCCCACCTATATATGTATGTATGTATGTATTTATTTGTATTGTTTAAGGGATATCACATATGTTTTGAGTTATAACAAATTTATGTGGTTGATATGATTTACACACATGAATTTGTGATGGTGTTAATGATGTATACAAATTTTGGTTTGTGATGGATCTTTATGGATGGATTTTGGTCATTAATGTCTCTATTAATGGTTATTGTATGGTAAATTTGATTTTAATAGTGATATGATCTAGTATGTTGTCTTATTATATGTGTTTCCAAATTGAGCCTATGGATGTGATTATTTTGATGGAACATAAACTTTGATTATGGTTATTATGAACATGCATGCTAACACCTTGGAAGGGCAGTACCAAATAGGGACATGGTAGCTTTGCATGCTTTGGGTGAGCATTCAGATCTACCTCGATGAAGTGCCAGCGTGCCTAGGCATCTGAGTATAAAAATAAAGACTACATTTTGGTTTCGTTGTTGGGAAATCTTTTTAAATTATTTTCCAAGATGTTGCATGTTGATGGCATATCGATTGACTCTTGTAGCCATTTAAGATTGGGTCATTGACGGAAAAGAAAAATTTTCATGAAGATATGGTTTTGGACCTAATTTCAATGCGCGCAAGTGGGTGGAAGAAAATCTATATCATTAAATCTATGAGACGTTATTTTGTTTCTTTCTAATAGATTTGTACGAGTGGTTTTTGTTGAGTTGTGGAGCTCAATTACTTCAGATTAACATGTAATATGAAACTTTTTGGAAAACACAGTAATCAACATCAGTTATGGAGGGACCACATCATTCACCTATGACTGGCATCGGTCAGGAAAGGAGGAACTGACATCAATTAGGTCTAACCGACGTCGGTTACCTTTGTATGAGTGTTTTAATTAACTCACGGGAATTAGATCTATTTTTATTATTAAAGAAAATCTATTGATTGGAATTGCATGGCTAAGTTCCCTAAGTTTGTATACACCTATATAAGCATGAAAGCTAGGGTTTAGAAGTAATAATTAAGAATAACTTTAAAATGTTGATGATTATTGTGAGAATAATTGTGAGGGAGATAATTCTTGGTAAAGAATCAAAAGCTTGATAAAAAGAAAGTATTGTACATCCCAGAGGTGTAGAAGATTGTAAATCTTCAATTGTATATCTTATGAAAGATTTGGATAATAGATTGACTTGTTTCTTGGTGGACGTAGCCCATACTGGGTGAACCATGTTAAATTTGGTGTTGATTTATATCTTTTGTTTTGTGTATTTCTTCTAGTATAATATCCATTTTTATTTGCAGGTATGCTTAGATCTGATATATTATGTGTACAACTGGTGTGCTAACCCCAAAAACTAGTGTCAGAGCTTTGTTTTAGGGTTTTGTGTGTTGAAAAATTTAATCACAGAGGGTTTTCTAATTGAGTGGAAGCTACAATAATGGCAGAAGAAAACAAATACAAGGTAGAGAAATTTGACGGCCAAAATTATCAATTATGGAAGATGCAGATTGAGGATTATCTATATTAAAGAGATTTTTATTTACCATTGAATGATAAGTATAGACCTATGAAGATGACTGATGAAGAGTTGAAGATTCTTGATATAAAGGCTCTGGGATCTATAATATTGAGCTTGGCAGCATTCGTGGCTTCCAATATTTCAGAAGTGACTTCTATAGTAGGGTTAATGAAATCTCTTGCTAATTTATATGAAAAACCTAGTGCTTCAAATAAATTTTATTTGAAGAAGAAACTATTTAGTTCTAAGATGCGTGAAGGTGGATCTGCATCTAGTCATTTGAATGATTTCAGATCTATTGTAAATTAGTTAAAATCAGTTGATATACCATTTGACGATGAATTGAAATCACTTTTATTCTTATGTTCTTTTCCTGATAGTTGGGATAACTTGGTAATGGTTGTTAGTAATACAAAATCTGCTAATAATATTTTAGAGTTTAATGATGTGGTTAGTATAATCTTGAATGAACAAATTCGTAGGAAGAGTACATAGGAATCATCATCTGGGAATGCTTTGAATGTAGAAAGCAGGGGCAAGTAGAAGGAGATATCCAAGAGTAAGAGTAATGGGAAATCAAAGTCAAGGGATAACAGATCTAAATCCAAAGGTAAGAGAATTACTTGTTAGAAATGTGGAAAGAAAGGACATGCAAAGAAATATTGTTTGTCAAAGGATAAAGAGAACCAACAACCAGACAAAGGTAAAGAAGCAAATCTTGTTGCAGCAGTGGTAATGCAAGATGCTCTTATTATTTCTTTAGATAATAGAATTGAATCCTGGCTTTTAGATTCAAAAGCTTCTTTCCATGCAACCCCTAATAATGGTTATATCAGAGAAAATGTCTAGGGAAATTTTGGTCATGTTTATTTGGGTGATGACGAACCATGCAATATTACTAGTAAAGGGGAAGTTCATCTAAAATTACAGAATAGAAATACATGGGTATTGAAAGATGTGAGGAATGTTCCAAGCCTTAGGAGGAACCTTATTTATGTAGGGTAACTAGGTGAATCTAGTTGCATGGTTACTTTTACATGAGACTCTTGGAAAGTCACCAAGAGTGTTTTTGTTGTGGCAAGAGGTAATAAGGTAGGGACGTTATATTTATCTACCTGTGTTAATGATTCATTTTCTGCATTGTCTAATTCAAGTTCAGATGCATGTACGTGGCATAATCGTTCGGGCCATATGATTCAGAAAGCAATGTAGATCTTAAAGGCTAAGGGTAAGTTATCATATTTGAAAGATTTAGATCTTCATTTATGTGAGCATTTTGTTTTTGGAAAGTAAAAGAGAGTGATATTTCTCAAATTTGGTGACACTCAAATGTGTGGGGACCAGCTCAGGTAGCTTCTCATGAAGTATCCCAGTATTATGTTACTTTCATTGATGATGCTATAAGAAAGGTATGGGTTTTATATTAAACATAAATATATTTTTTTGAAACTTTTAAAATATGGAAAGCCCTTGTTGAGAATGAATCAAATTCAAAGTTAAAGTTCCTTAGATCTGACAATGGTAGTGAATATTGTAGCAAGGATTTCAATGAGTATTGTTCAGTGAATGGGATACGTAGAGAAATGATGGTTCCAAGAACACAAAAAGAGAATGGTGTTGCAAAGAGAATGAACAAGACAACCATGTAATGTGCTAGAAGTATGAGGATACATTTTGGATTGCCATTGTAGTATTTGGTAGAAGTAAATGATAAAGCAGTTTATTTGATTAACCATGGGCCTTCAAGTTCACTAAATGGAGGAATACTAGAGGAAGCTTGGAATAGAAAAGAGGTAGATATTTATTTTCTTAAATTTTTTGGTTTAGAATCTTTTGTGCATGTTGATAAGGAACATAGGAAAAATTTGGATGCAAAATCCAAGATATGCACTTTCATTGGTTATGGATCTGGCGATTTCAGATTTTGTTTTTGGGATTTAGAGAACTCTAAAATTATTAGGAATCGTGATATTGAATGGAATGAAAAGAGAATGTACAGGAATAAAATTTTGGTACCCAAGGATGAATTGGTTGAGAAGTTTGTGAATGAAAATGAACTCTTGGATTTAAAGTAATACTGACAAGGTTACACAGTAACCGGTGTCGGTTGACCCTTGACTGACATCGGTCAGCAAAACTGGTATTGGTTATAGAAGATCCAAACTGGCATCAGTTAGTAGGACCAACATCGGTTATAGGTGACCAGTGTCGGTCACTGACAGATTTGGATAAAAATGTCCATGAGGTCTAGAATGAGCCTCTGGTACCCCAAAATCCTATGAGAAGGTCACAAAGGGTAAGTAAACCTCCAGAAATATTTACACCTCTATTTTATTTATTATTGGCTGATAATGGTGAACCAGAGAGTTTTGAAGAAGTAATGCAGGATAAAACCCACGTTCAGTGGGAGCATGACATGGAATGAGGAGATGGAATCCTTGGAATAGAACCAGACTTGGGATTTGGTTAAGTTGTTAGTGGGTAAGAGGACGTTACAGAACAAGTGAGTTTACAGGATCAAGGAAGAAGAGGTTGGATAGAAAAGGTACAAGGCAAGTCTTGTATTAAAAGGATTTGCACATAAAGTAGGTATTGATTTTGGTGAAATATTTTCTTCTGTTGTTAAGATGACTTCTATTCATATTGTATTGAGTTTAGTTGCAGTACAGGATTTGCATTTAGAGAAACTAGATGTGAAGACAACTTTCCTTCATGGTGATTTTGATGAAGAGATTTATATGCAGCAGTCACTTGGGTATGAAGTCAAGGGTAAAGAGAAATTAGTGTGCAGTTGAAAAAGAGCCTATATGGGCTCAAGCAAGCTCCAAGGAAATGGTACATGAGGTTTGATAGTTTTATGCATGATCATGGTTAGTTGAGATGTGAATATGAACATTGTGTTTATTTCAAGAAGCTTAGAAATAGGAGCTATATTATTTTGTTATTGTATGTGGATGATATGCTTATTATGGGATCTAGTATGCATGACATTGGTGAGCTTAAGGGAAAGATAGCTCAAACATTTTCTATGAAGGATTTAGGAGCTGGAAAATGAATCCTTGGCATGTAAATATATAGAGACATGAAGAACAAGAAATTGTATTCATCTCGGGAGGATTATATCTACAAGGTGTTAGAAAGGTTCAAGATGCAGAATGTAAAACCTGTTAGTACACCTATGGCTGGACACTTCAAATTGAGCAAAGATCAGTGTCCTTCATCACATGAAAAGGTAAAATAAATGACATGAGTGCCATATGCTTCAACAGTTGGTAGTCTCATGTATGTTATGGTTTGTACCAAACCAGACATTACACAAGCAGTGGGAGTTATGAGTAGATATATGGTCAATCTAGATAAAGATCATTGGGAAGTAGTCCAATGGATACTCAAGTATTTGAGAGGGACATCTAGCATGCAGTTATGCTATGGAGGTTCAGACATTTCATTATGTGGCTATGTTGATTCAGATATGGCTGGAGATCTGGATGGTAGGAGGAGCACTATTGGATATATATTTTAAGTAGGTGGAACGATAGTTAGCTAGATTTCAAGATTGTAGAAGGTTGTGGCTTTGTCTACTACAAAGGTAGAGTATGTTACAGCTACAAAGGCTATAAAGGAGATGATATGGATGAGTAGGTTCATGAAAGAGTTGGGAAAGGAGCAAGATGATTGTAAATTGTTTAGTGACAGTCATAGTGCAATTAATTTGGCAAATAACTCAATGTTTCATTTGAGAATGAAACACATTTAGTTGAGGTATCAATTCATATGAAAAGTATTGGAGGATGGGTAGTTGAATCTGTAAAATATTCATACGAGTGAGAACCGTGCAGATATACTGAAAAAGTCATTAGCAAAGGAGAAGTTGGAACTACACTCCACTTCTGTTGGTCTTCGAGTTTGAGACTTGAGGAGGAAGAAACAAAGCTAAGAAAGGATCCAAGAATGACGTTGTACAGGTATGGTGTAGTAATTAATCTCTAAGTGGGATATTGTGGAGCTCAATTACTTTGGATTAGCATGTAATATTAAAATTGTTGGAAAACACATTAATCGACATCGGTTATGGAGGGATCGGCATAGGTCACCTATGACCATCATCGGTGAGGAAAGGAGGAATTTTCATCGGTTAGGGCTAACTGATGTCAGTTACATGTGTACGAGTGTTTTAATTAACTCAGGAATTTAGATCTATTTTTAGTATTAAAGTAGATCTATTGATTGTAATTGCATGGCTAAGTTCCCTAAGTTTGTATACACCTATATAAGCATGAAAGCTAGGGTTTAGAAGTAAGAATTAAGAAGAACTTGAAAAAATTCATGATTAGTGTGAGAATAATTGTGCGAGAGAGAATTATTGGTGAAGAAGTAAAATCTTGAGAGAAAGAAAGTATTGTACATCCCAGAGGTGTGGAAGATTGTAAATCTGCAATTGTATATCTTGTGAAACCTTTGGATAATAGATTATATTGTTTCTTGGTGGACGTAGCCCACACTAGGTGAACCACGTTAAATCTGGTGTTGATTTATATCTCTTGTTTTGTGTATTTCTTCTAGTAGAATATCTGCTATATTATTTGTACAACCAGTGTGCTAACCCCAACAGTTGTCATCGTATGCATTAAAGAAAATTTGGAGTTACAAACCAAGGGTTTGGACGTTGGAAGGGTACCAGGATTTGTTTGATGTGGATGAACCTTGGATGCATGTTGTAGATCATTAATGGGATGGTGTTGTGTGTAGTTATACTTTGGAGTACATTGTGTCTACGTATTCTTGTCCAAAAGTTGTTGAATTTGAATTTTTGCACGATTCCAGAGGATCTTACATTCGTTTTATTCCTTTGGGAATAAAGACTTGATGGTGGTGCTGAGTTTAGAGCACCTACATACCCATTGGTGAGAAAATTTTTTGGGTGGAAAAACTTGTGGATTTCTTGCCAACGCTCTAGGAATCTGAGTCCATCTACTTAACCAGTGCAGTTGTCGTATGTGCATGTGCATGAAAAGGTAGATTTTAGTGGTGGCCTTTCGACCGGGGATCCAACAGGGGCACTCCACTGACCCTGCGGAAAAGCTAGCAATATCTTTCTAGGGAAGTCTTTGTCTGTAGAGCAGGAAGGGGAGTGAGAAAAGAGGTAAGAGAACTAATTTTACAGGTAGAAAATTAGATTCCTTCACGCACTAGTTAGAATCTTCAACACATGCATTCATGAGAAGAAACAACCCTACAAATAGCAACAAGACCAAATAGAATTTGATAAACACAAAGTATCACGAAACCCCTTAGTCAAAGAAAGCTATAAACTCCTTCTTGTATTGATTGCTTAGACAAAAGTTGTACATAGTGGAGAAATGGAAGAAATTGAGAAGGGGGGAATAGAAGAAAATGGCTATCTCCTTTGTTCTCTCAAGGTACAATGCACTCTTGAGTTTACAAGATCAATCACCAACCCTTTGAAATGGGAATGGCTTTACAATTTATAGAATAGAATATGACTCTTCATCTTCCTCATGACCTTTTGAATACCTTAATATGACTTAAGACTGTTCATATTCCACTTCAAATATTTAAGTCCCTTTTATAATAGCAAGGTGACTTAATTTACATTATGTTTCTAAAGTCTCTTTAAGTCATATTAAAAGTGCAAAGTCCAACGCAAAAATATAACATTGGAAAGTGAGAGAAGTGTTATGGGGAAGAGGAGAGAGAAAGAGAGGGAGAAGAAGAAGAGGAGATGTCATTCTTGATGAAGTTTGTTGATCCTCGTTGATGGAAATCTCCAAATGCAGTGAAACTCTGAATCTTTGAACTCCTTGCTCACTGTGAAACTCCTCCAAATTATCTTAAGAAGGCTCGCTCAGTTGAATGAACTAAGGTGGATCTTGAATGCCCTGTAAAAAATGACTAGGATGCTCCCGAAAAATGACGTCTCCCTGAATGATTATCCTTGTACATCCCATTGTGCCAAAACTTCTCTTTGAGTGTAACTTACTATTTTTAGTAAGTGTGAAAAAAGCAAGTCTCTCGATCCTTCAACTGAGATGTTGCGGCCTTGATTTCCCCTTTCTCCATGCATTCCTCACTCCTTCTGGATCAACTTTCTATTTTTAGCATGTGCTCGATGGCCCACTTACTATTTTTAGTAAGTGCTAAAAATGTTCCATTCTGTTGAATTCTCAGCTGTAGTGCACCTCCAATGTCTTCATCTTCTTCTCAGGTTCTTCTATCGATGACTTTCCCAAAATAGCAGTTCCTATGTAGTAGACCTGTTATTTTTAAAAAAATTCTTCTGGGAGTTAGATTAATGTGGAACAAAGTTATTTGATATGTTTTTATTCCCAATATCATCCCTCTGAAATTTCAGGCCCACCCGCTTAATAATCCAGGAGATTTTAAAGTTTTAATTTTTCAGACCTGGCAGTGCTTCTGGGTACGACAGCCATTAATGGACCTCAAAATTGCAGGTCTGGTTTTCTCCTCTGTTTGCAAAGAAATTTATATTTTTGATGTTGGTTTTTTCTTCTGGTGCTTCACATGCAATCTTACTTCGATCCAGCAACCAGTTTGATGGGAAATCCCACTTCTTTCTTCGTTGAGCCGGAAAGGAGATTTCTTCGTTGTGGATGCTCTGTCGCACATGGGGGGAATTTGAAGGTGTATTCTTGATGGAATTGGGTAGAGGAATGAGAAAAAAATATATCTTGTTGTTTCATGCATCTGTTTGGGAGATTTCTTCAACTTCTCATTTCATGGCTATGGAGTTTTCTCCATTTTCTCCTTTTGTGCTCCGTGCTTCTCCTTCTGTGCTCTGTGCTTCTCCTTTTGTGTTTGATGAGGATTCCTTCTGATACCTACAAATCACTATGGGGAATGTGTTTCAGTTCTTGAGTTGAGCAGGTCTAAGTATTTGCAATGGTGGAGTGATGGAAGAATGTTGCAGAGGAAGTATGGAGGAATGAAGTGCACATATAACTGTTAGAAGTTAGAAGCGGGAAAAAGTGGCACTTGGAAAAATTTCAAAAAGATATGCACAGGTAGGGCTTGGGCACATTTTTCCATGCTTGATGTCCCTGACCTTAGGGATATGAGGGACATCAATTTCCATAATGAGCAAGACGGCGACACTGGTACTAGAGCCAACGACAGGGAATGAAGGAGGAAAAAGCTGATTTAAAGCACTGGGAGCTGAAAGGAGGTCACATGGGTGTCCAAATGACTCCCTATGGGGGATGGGCGCATTTTTCAAGGTTTGATGTCCCCCACCTTAGGTTCATAAGGGACATCAAATTCCACAGTGGTCAAGAGCATGACACGTGGTGCCTGATCCGACGGAAGGGAATGCACGCTCCAAATAAGCACCTGGGGGCTGAACTGCAGTCACGTGAGTGTCCAGAAGACTCCCTATGGGGGATGGGCACATTTTTAAAGGTATTATGTCCCCCACCTCAAGTGCATAAGGGACATCAGTTTCCACGGTGGTCTTGGAGCTGACACGTGGCGCCTGATCCGACGGCAGGGGATGAATGCTCCAAAAATGCACGTGGGGGCTGAACTGTCAAGTCTGAAGGTCATATGAGGGCCCCGAAGGTCACATGGGGGCTGGGAACATTTTCCAAGGGTTGATTTACCTGACCTCAGGGACATGAAATCCTGCTAGGCTCCTGGTGCTAACATGTGTCCTCTCGAAAAAATGACTAAGTCTTGAACTGCCTTTGAGAGGGTAACTTAGAATGAAGATAACTTGAGCTCCCGGTGGAATTTATTGGTGAAATTTTATATGATCCTAACTGGAAATGGAATTTTTAATCCAATGGTGGGGTTTCATGTCTTGATTCGGCCATATGATCCCTAAAAAATCATATTTGTGATTTGGTACTCCACTTGTGCCTGAGAAAAACTTGCCTTCAATCATATGCGCCAAGGTGTTGTGAAAAATATTATTTCACCATCATGTAGGTATTATAATCCTCTTTTTTATGATGTTTTTTTTTTACTTCTAAATCCATCTGGAGATCCCAATATCTTCTTCTGAAGCTCAGCAATTGTTTTAGGCGTGTGTACCGCCTTGGCTTGTGAACCTTGTTTTTTACTCAAACTACGCCAAGTCTTGCAAAACTTCCCCAGACCTTCCAAAATCATTTCCATGATGTTCTAAGGTATTTCATTTGCCTCCATGTTGATTTTTCCTTCTTTTCCACTCTAGGGGGTTGATCTAGTCCTGGGAAGGCCAGCAATAGCCCTTCCCAATACTGCCAGAAGATAGCATCTTTTTAGAACTCCCTAAAATCACCTAGGGGAATGAATGAACTTTCCTAAATCACCTAGGGGATAAATTTTACATCAAATAGGGGGTGATCAAACTGACAGATTTGACCTGGGGTTCCTATGAATGATAAAACATGAAAATTTCCATAGGGGTATAGTTATTGTGCTTGGAAACTTCCAATTTCCCTGTTGCACATTTTCACGACAATAGCTGGCTCTAGCTTGGGGACATGACATGGACTGAGTGCTAGAATCATGGCATGAGAACTCCCAGAATATAATTTTAGACCATATCATTGACCAGTGTCTTATCCATTGGGCCCTGTGGAGTCATGTAAAACTTCTAGAGAGGAAGATTAGAAGAAGGAAACACACACGCACAAAACTAAGGAAAGGAAACACACGACACCCAACATGAAGGGAAACACATGCAAAAAAAAGGGAAACACACCTAGCAATCACCTATGGTACAAGGCGGGGGACAACCCACTTTCACTGAAGTACTTTTCATTTCTCAAAAGTTACCCTTGAAGAGGTAACACCAAATGATGATGTTCTACGAAGCCGTTTACGGGTTCTAGAAAGTAGCCTCCCCTCCTCAACTGCTTATGAAATCCAGGTGCTTTCACAATTTTTTGTGTACTTGGTAGGAGTGAGTCCATGTGAGCTTCTTGATGCTCAAGTCCTTGCTTGTAAATTCCATTGCCTTCATGCTCTTTGAAATTGGTTTCATAGTGCCAGTTGCCTTCCATGTTTATCCATATAGCTGATTCTCCATCGAGCATCTCATCGCTGCCCCAATGCTGATTTTTGTTCCAATTCCTTGAACCTTTTGAGTTACTTTATTTCCCAAGTCTATGCTCATTGACATCTCTTCCATGAGAAACCTCAAACTTATCAATTTCCTTTACTCCACTGCGAGGTGCCTAAGTACTGACGGAGGGGTTGGGCGCGGCCTCATACTTTTCTTATATGCCCATGGCATGAGTGAAGAGATCAAGAATCATCTTAGGGTCTTCCATAACTTCTACTGTGTCCAATAGTTCTTGCACAGAGATCTCATCATCTTGGGAATCACTGAACTCTAGCGATCCTTCATCAAAAATAGATTCATCTTAAAATGGGAATGAAAATATTTCCATTTCATTATTACATCCATCAATCATTAGCTTTGGAGTGGCATCGTATTTTTCAAATTGCTTTATCTTGATGTGGCCAACCTTCACACTAGTTAAGACTTCCAAACCAACTTCACACTTGTCTTGCAAATTTATGGCTTGTATCAGGATCTTGAGACTGAGCTCAGGATCTTCAGTTTCTTCTACAATTTCAAGCATTTCTTGTATAAACATTTCTTTCAAACCTTCCACGGGCTCATCACAAGCTGATTTTTTCTCTCCATAGATGGATTGATTGAGATCATCCTCATCCCCAAATGGGAATGAGAATAAATCCTCATCTTGTAAAATCATATAAATTGATTTTTCTTATTGAAAATCATCAAGAACCATCTCCTCTTCCTAGTGGTCTACATCATCTAGTGATTTGGGGTTGTCATCTTGTAACTCGAATCTCCTCGATGCTTCTTCAAAATACAAATCTCTTTGGGAAGGCATGTCTAGGCCTATCAAGATGGGGATATCCTCTTCTTCCTCAGTTTCCACAAAGTGATTCATCTACCTGCTACCTTGATACAAGATGTTAGCTTCTAGGCTTCCAAAATTTCATACTGTGTACCTCATCTTCTTCTCGTAAAGTAATTTCTCCATGTCTCCCTTCACTAGTATGGTTGCAAAAGACCAATTCATCTGAATTTTCCCTCCCAACTCTTGGTAGAAATTTCTACTCAGCAACATTCCGAACGAGGCTGAGACGTCTACTACCAAAATCATCATTGAAACTTTCTTGTCTAGAAATATGGAAAGAGCCATTTGTGCATCTTTAACCTTCCCTACAAATGAGACCTTTTTTTATTCCAAAGAGTAACAAAAGCCACTAGGTGGATTCATTGTAAGTTTAAGAGCCTTGGCAACCTTCAAAGGCATCACATTGTATGAGCCACCAAAATCTATTATGTAATTGTTCATTACATATTCTCCGACAAGAAGGGAGATGTATAAAGTTTCAAATTTATCAGTCTTTGATGCACTCAGAGAAATCATGTTCTGTGAGGGAGGTGTAGGTGAGTTTGGTAGCATGCCTTTGGAACTAGAAGTTACAGCATTGGGTGTTAGACTACCACTCCTGATATATCAGACGAACCTCTCGAATTTTTCAGGATGAGTCCACAAATATTCAGTTTCGGTAATATACACTTTGGATTTGTTTACATATTCTATGAAGTCAAAGGGAGCAAATGTGGACAAGGGGGGTGAAGGGACTACTTTTGGACTTAGGACAGGTTTGGAAGCAGGAGTATATTTTTGGGAAATGGAAGGTATTTTGAAAGGTACACTAGGAGCTACTTTAGATTCATACTTGGAAGAGACATCAGAAGACTTTCTTGGGATTGCGAGAGCTTTCTTACTTGCTACGAGATCAGGCTCCAAATATGCAGACTTCATGGAAGATGGAAGTGTGGATCCTCGAATTATTATTTTGTTTTACGGAGTTACCATAGGAGAATCATCAACCTTCTTTTCTTTTGCAATAGTGGAGGGAGATGCTCTTTTCTCATAATGATAACGAGTGAATACTATGCATGAGAAACTGGGTGCATCTTTGTCATCTTCTTCATAACCTCCAGAATACTCATAAAATCTGATTTGTGTATCAATCTCAAACTCATCACTTTCTAAGAAATCACCACCTTCACTTTCTTGTTCAAAATCTTCTTCATCTTCTTGAAATCTGCAATTTATGTTCATGGGTGGGGCCTCTAGGGTGAGCCTTTGGGGTGTTCTTACAATCTATTTTTTGTTGCTTCTTTGAGAAGATACTCATTCAAATGATTCCCTCTTCAAAGAGGCCATCTCATTCACCAAATTTTACAGCAATGGATTGGTTCTCTCATCTCCAGGATGTTGGGCCTTTCCCTTTGATGGATTCTTGATCTTTCCAGAGAGGATGATATCATCATCAAGTTCAATGGCCATCCTTTGTGCTTCTACAATGTTCCTTGGTTGGGATCTTCGTAGAAAAAATCCTACTTCTGATGATTGGGCATTGATGAAGAATCTCTTGACATTGTTTTGAGATGGCGAATCCTCTTCAAGTATCCTGTGAAGAAACCATTTAAAATGAACCATGAAGTCTCTCATCGTTTCACTTTCTCCTTTCCTCATTTGATCCAACTACACCAAGAGGTCTTGACAATCTTCAGTTGATTTAAATCTTTCCTCAAAGGAAGCCTTGATGTCATCCCAACCGATGATGGATCGGGAAGATAGGAGGTAGAACCATTCTGCTGATTTTTCTTGGAGGGACTTCATGAACAATCTTACAGCAACATCTTCATGTTGGACACCAAGAATTCCACATGATGTCATGAAGGTAGCAATTTTTTCTTCAGGATGTTGTCTGTTGTTACCTTTGAACTTTGGAAAGTTCTTACAAGAACCCGCTGGTAGATCGTGGAGAGGTGGCTCAAGAGACAGCGGGTCGTATTCCTTCCCCATGGAACAATGGGTTGAGGTATTTCTTCTTCATCTTCCATTGTCATTTTTGCTTCTGCTCTTACTTCTAGGAATTCTTCTTCAAATTCTTCTTCTTCTGGGATCTCAATGCTCAATGGTGGTTGAAAAATGGGAGAATTTGAAGGTGGAGTATCCACAGGAGTTTTGATAGGATTACTTGGTGAACTTTGTGAAGACCCAGATGGAGAGGAGGCTTGAGAGAAGAAGTATGGATTATCTCTAATTCATTCTTACTGATTTTGTGAAGCCTCGAAATTGAAATCATCAACACCTCTAGACCTGATCAACTTGGGGTGTCTTCCTTCAACCAGCTTTTGAAAACTTCTACAATCAGAACATGAAAGGACAATGTAGAATGTGAAAAGTCACGTGTAGAAATCAGTAGTGTATCTTTCAGCCGCGGATTTTCATGAACTTTTTTTTTCTAATTTTTTCAATATTTGATTTTTTTTGGGACCTTGTGGTCGTATATTGGGTGTAGATGCTACTAAATCTACCCCATGGTGGGCACCAAAAACTGTTGGCGAGAAATTTTTTTGGGTGGAAAAACTTGTGGATTTCTTGCCAACACTCTAGGAATCTGAGTTCGTCTACTTAACCGGTGCAGCTGCCGTATGTGCATGTGAATGAAAAGGTGGATTTCTATGGTGGCCTTTCGACCAGGGATCCAACAGAGGCACTCCACTGACCCTGCGGAAAATATAGAAATCTCTTGCTAGGGAATTCTTTGTCTATAGAGTGGGAAAGGGGAGTGAGAAAAGAGGTAAGAGAACTAATGTTGTAGGTAGAAAATCAGATCTAGTTAGAAACTTCAACACATGCATTCATGAAAAGAAACAATAACCCTACAAATAGTAACAAGACCAAATAGAATTTGATGAACACAAAGTATCATGAAACCCCTTAGTCAAAGAAAGCTAGAAACTCCTTCTTCTTGTATTGATTGCTTAGACAAAAGTTGTACATAGTGGAGAAATGGAAGAAATTGAGAAAGGGGGAGAATAGAAGAAAATGGCTATCTCCTTTGTTCTCTCGAGGTGAAATATACTCTTGAGTTTACAAGATCAATCACCAACCCTTTGAAATGGGAATGGCTTTACAATTTATAGAATAAAATATGACTCTTCATCTTCCTCATGACCTTTCGAATACCTTAATATGACTTAAGATTGTTCATATTCCACTTCAAATATTTAAGTCCCTTTTATAATAGCAAGGTGACTTAATTTGCATTATGTTTCTAAAGTCACTTAATTCATATTAAAAGTGCAAACCCCAACGCAAAATTAAAATATTGGAAAGTGATAGAAAGTTGGGGGGGAGAGGAGAGAGAAAGAGAGGGAAAAGAAGAAGAGGATATGTCGTTCCTGATGAAGTCTATTGATCCTCGTTGATGGAAATCTCCAAATGCAGTGAAACTCTGATCTTCGAACTCCTTGCACACTGTGAAACTCCTCCAAATTATTTCATGAATGCTTGCTAAGTTGAATGAACTAAGGTGGATCTTGAATGCCCTATAAAAAATGACTAGGATGCTCCCGAACAATGACGTCCCCCTGAATGATTATCCTTGTACATCCCATTGTGCCAAAACTTCTCTTTGAGTGTAACTTACTATTTTTAGTAAGTGTGAAAAAAGTAACTCTCTCGATCCTTTACCGAGTGTTGTGACCTTGATTCCCCTTTCTCCCTATGTTCCTCACTCCTTTGGATCAAATTTCTATTTTTAACAGGTGCTCGAGGGCACACTTACTATTTTTAGTAAGTACCAAAAATGTCCATTCTGGTGGATTCTCAGCTGTAGTGCACCTGCAATGTCTTCATCTTCTTCTCAGGTTCTTCTATCGATGACTTTCCCAAAATAGTAGTTCCTATGTAGTAGACCTGCTATTTTTAGAAATTTTTCCTCTGGGAGTCGGATTGAAGTGGAAAAAATTTATTTGATATGGGTTTTTTCCCAATATCATTGTTAGCATAATTAAGCATAGGCATATTTATTGCATTTTATTGCATTGTCTTTTATTTAATAATGTGCAACATGTGCACTCTAGTCTAGTGACTTGCATTCAATATTGTTATGTTGGATAACATTCAATATTGGTATTAGTAGTAATTACATATGCATGTGAGATGGGTCTTATCATCTCGTAGTTGGTGACTGATAGGGTGTCAAGTCTATCCATATGAGGTTGTCTAATATCTATAAATATTACAGCTCTTGCATTGTTATGTAATATGATTTCATGATCAATAATATTTGTGAGGCTTTCGTCCCTCTTTGGTCATTGCAATCTTATTCTATTATATCTTTTGGTATCAAAGCTATATAATTATTATCATTTGGTATCAGAGCAGGTTCTATCCAAGCAAGGTTGAAGAGGAGAACTATTGGAGAGGATCTATTGGAGAAGCAGATCTGCATCAAAGGAGAGCCATTGAAGCATCCTGCAACCTCCATTCCTTCCAAGCATCCCTCAACTAAAATTTGACCTATCCACTTATTTGGAAGGTAATTTATTTTTTATTAGTCATTGGCATAGCCAATTGATCCAATATATTGGCGGAATATTTCAGATTTGGAGATCTTTAAAAAAAAAGGAGAAAGATCTTGAAAAAAATTACAGATCTAAAAAAAAAAGATTTGTGAAAAAAAAAGAGATCTTAAAAAAAAAGGAGAGAGATCTTGAAAAAAAATTGAAGATCTAAAAAAAAAGAGTGAAAAAAAGATCAGATCTAAAAAAAAATTAGATCTGAAAGTGGAGGTGTGAAGAATTCGGGAGCAAAGGTTGAAGCAGTCCCGTCAACAAAATTCCAGCAGATAGCTCTTAGAAAAAAAGACATAAATTTTTCATACAATGTCAGATTGATGTGTCATTTTTTTTACTGGAAATATAAGAAGGATGCGCACAACTTTACAGTTTACATCATCTTCAGATTCAGCCTCTACATGTGACGAAAATTCTGTACAAGTTGGATCATTTTTTTCTGAAAAAAAAATCAGATATAGCTGGTAAATTGGTAAGATATAAAAAAATTAGATTCTGATTCTTTTGAAATTTTTTGGGTTTCAAGAAAAATATTGTATGATGCTTCTGTAAAAATTTTAGAAAAACCTAGATCACGGTTTGTGAGAAAAAGTGAAAACAATATTAAGATTGTTTGTTTGGATCTTGGGAACAAACAGGTAGCGATTCGATTCCCACTCTCTCCATATTTTTTACTAAATTAATTTTTTTAGAAAATTTGGAGAAATTACTAAATTTTGGGAGATTTCTAAATTTAGAAGCTCACAAAACACATTTAGAGCCACCGCTAAATTTAGCGAAAAAAAACCTATTGGGGGGTAAAAAATATTTTTGGCCTATTGTGTATTTTGGGATAGACCCTTTTTTCTAAAGAGGGGGGACACAAAAACTTCATTTTGATGTAATTTTAGAGCAAAATCTTGGTGCATAAACTGGAGTTTGGTTCTATCACACGAGATATATCTAGAAAGCGTTTTGGTGCCTCTGGGAAGCGCTTACGAGTGATGCCCGCGACGGTACTACTTTAACGAAGTCTGGAGCACCATAAAAATCGACAGGAAGTTAAGGACACAATACACACACATTTGAGCCCTCCCATCCGTTTGTGCTTACACAAACCCCTCTCCGTAACGTTAGCGGAAAAACTTTCACCACCTATTGTACTGACGGGTATATCTTCTTCCACGACCAACGAGTATATCGGAGGGAGCGTATATAGAAAGGTTTGGTATATCCACCTGACGGTATATTGAGAGGGAGACCATAAACCTGGAATGATAGGAGCCTTACCCTTTGTCAGAAATTCAGAGTTTCAGAAATTCAGATTGCAGAAATGGGTGCACAAGCACCAAAGTTCTTCTTGCCAGATTCACAACTGCTTAGAGGAGACAACTATGCTACATGGAAATTGAAGATCAAGATGTTACTTGAGTTTGAAGACCTATGGATAGTTGTCGATGGAAAAACAACAAGATCAATTGATGATGGAAGACAACAAGTTCAATTTGACAGGGCTAATCAAAAGGCCAAGTTTATCATCTTGTTTAGCGTAATAAATGATGTGCAACCCCACATTAGAGATGCCACATTGGCCAAGGATGCATGGGATAAGTTGAGCATAGTCTATAAGGCCAAGAACAAGAATGCCATCCTCAACCTACTATCACAACTGCATACTCTCAAGTTCAAGCACAATGAGAAGGTTGAAGTTTTTTTGAGATGAGTTGCTACTTTGAGGGCATCTCTATTGGCATTGGGAAAAGAGATAAGTGATGAAGACCTCGTACCAATTCTGTTGCGAGCACTTCCTCCTTCCTACAGAATCTTTGTGACAACTATCAATATGAGTGAACACACAGTCACCTTTGAGAAGTTGGTCAATCTACTCCAACAAGAAGAGGCAATGAACATCAAAGATCATGAAGATGAGCAAGCACTATCTTCCAATCATAAAGGAAAGGGGAAATTTCAGTCCAATAACAAGAAGTCCCAACAAAATCAAAGTCAATGAGACAACACCAAGAAGTGTCCCATTTGCAATAGAGGGGGACATGACATCAAAGATTGTTGGTACAATTCCTAAAAAAAGGGTTCATCAAGCAATTCAAAACCCAATAACCAACAGGGTAACAATAATTCAAATAAAGGGAAGTCCAACAACAACAACAATCAAGGGCAGAAAAATGGTAAATGGCAAAGAAAACCCAAACAACAAGGGTACATTTCCAAACATGAGGATGATTCAGATGAAGGACACCACATGTACTCTACCCAATTTGATGAAGAAACTAAGTCCACACAAGATATCTGGTGTGTTGACTCCGGGTGCAACTCGACACATGACTGGACGCAAGGATTGGTTCTACACACTACATGATTCACCTAACAAGAACCATGTGTCATTAGGTGATGACTCATCATACAGTGTCAAGGGGATTGGAAACATTTCACTACCTCTTGGAAAGCATGACTGCAAAATCACAAATGTTTGTGTGTACCTGGGTTGACCAAGAATTTGCTATTAGTTAGTCAACTCCTTGATCACAACTTGAAGTTGGATTTTGACAGTAATAATGGAGAAAAAGTGTGCTTGATAAGAGATAAGTCAAGAGGTTCCAAGATTATAGCAAGAGCCTCTAATGTGGGACGCATGTTCCAACTTGATTTTGTCCACAAGGATGATCAAGCTCTAGTGGCCAAAGACACACAATCTGCAGAACTATGGCATCGCAAATATGGTCACATCAGTTTTGGCTATCTCCAAACACTTCAAAAGGGCAACATGGTGAAAGGATTTCCTACACTCAAGCACAACACTGACAAGTGTCACAATTGCCTAGCTGGAAAGCAACACAGAGTACCCTTCTAGAAGAACACATATAGAGCTAAGGGAAAGCTTGATTTGGTGCATACCGATCTTTGCAGGCCCATGTAACCAAGTCATTCTGGATGTCAATACTTCATGCTTTGTGTTGATGACTACTCAAGAAAGATGTGGATATATTGTCTAAGAAACAAGAGCCAAGCCTTTGAGACATTTCAGAAGTTCAAAGCACTTGTTGAGAATGAAGTTGGTCGCAAGATCAAAACTCTCCGCTCAGATTGAGGGGGGGAATTCACAAGTAATGAGTTCAAGACTTACCTGGAAGCTCATGGGATTCATCGACAAATGCCTCCTACTCACACACCACATCAGAATGGTATAGTTGAGAGAAGGAATCATACTATCATGGAAATGGTGCGATGTATGATTGATGACTCAGGTTTAACAAAGACATTTTGGGCAGAAGTTGCAAGAACTACAGTCTATTTGTTGAACAGAGTGCCCACAGTAGCTCTTGAAGGAGTGACACCTCAAGAAGCATGGTCAAATAGGAAACCATCAATTGCACACCTAAGAGTATTTGGGTGTAAAGATAGCATGCACATACCCAAGAAGAATAGGAACAAGTTGGATATGAAAGCTGAGAAATTGATATTCATTGCATACAGTGAAGAAGCACTTGGGTACAGATTATGGGATCCAAAAGCAAAGAAATTATACACAAGTAGGGATGTTGAGTTCTTTGAGAAGAAACAAGCAGATGTTCCACTCAACGACTCAACAAACATGCAGAATACACCTCTTGTGAAGATAGAATTTGATGTTCCCACTGAAGATGATAGTGATGAATTGGATGATGGTGAAAACTTGGATCCACCACAAGCCAATGGAACAACTAAGAAGTTACCTAAATGGTATACTCAATTAATAAGATATGCAAATTTGGATGAAGCACCTAGCACATCATCCAATCCTGGACCTAGAACTCGCAGTCAAGCTCGTGAAGAGGTCAATTATTCCCTAATGAGCAGAGTTGTTGAAACAGTTGAGCCATCTACAGTTCAAGAAGCCCTACAATCAAAAGCTTGGAAAGATGCCATGGATTTAGAGTATCAGTTAGTGATGAAGAACAACACATGGCAACTTCTCGACCTTCCACCAGGGAAGAAACCCATTGGATGCAGATGGATATTCAAGACTAAGTACAAATCAGATGGGACTATTGACAAGTATAAAGCAAGGCTTGTAGCAAAGGGGTATGCACAACAAGAAGGCATTGATTATGAGAAGACATTTTCTCCCACAACCAAGATCAAGACAATTAGGATGATATTTTCTCTAGTTACACAATTTGGTTGGAAAGTCCACCAAATGGATGTGAAAAGTGCCTTTCTTAATGGAGATTTGCAAGAAGAAGTCTATATGACTCAGCCAGACGGTTATGTCATACCAGGAAAAGAGATGATGGTATGCAGACTCATAAAATCTCTATATGGCCTAAAACAGGCACCCCGGGCATGGTACATCAAAATTGATGAGCATCTCATAAGTCATGGATTCGAAAGGAATCCTAATGACCCCAATCTCTACCTCAAAAAGAAAGGGGGGGAGATTGTCATTTTGGTTGTTTATGTCGATGATCTAGTCATTACAGGCACTTTTGTAAAGATGATCGATGCAACAAAGAAGGATTTTAATCGATCGTTCGACATGACAGATCTCGAGCTGATCAGGGGATAATTTATGAAAGTTCCCTAAACATATCTAAATGGTGTCAGTGCAGGATATCATCTCGAGAGCTTTCCAACGACTGTGAGAACGCGACAAACGGACATCGGGAGCTCTAGATATGTTCGGTCAAAGTTCGGTCAACGGGAAAGTCAACTCTGGTCAACTGGTCAATATTGGACCGAATCGCACTGTGACACGTGGCTTGCCAACACTCGTCGGATTCGCTCGATTTGCCTATCGGGAGACGACAAGTGGATTACCAAGTTGATTATTTCTAGGCCACATTATATGGGTCGAAATAATATTTTATATTGGTAAGGCCACTTCTCAAATGCCATAATATATATATATATATATATATATTATATATATATATATATATATATATATATATAAATATATATATATTAATGTTTAATACATTAATATTAAAACATGTCATTGCTGACCACGTGGGTGGTGAAGCGATTGTTAATGGCATTAAGCCCTGCCACGTGGCAAAAGGTGAGTGAAGCGGTGTTGGAGGGGCCTAAGCCCATGCGTGGTCTTTGACCACTTCACGCGTGAGGTAAGGCTTTATCTTCCACTGCCTAACCTTAGCAAATGCGCCATTTATGGGATGTTAACCCATTTAACATGTAAGCCGCTCCAAATGGAATATTATGCCGCGCCAACCATGGGATTTAATCCCTTTTCTAAAATGCATCCGCTCATTTGGGACATTATCCCTATCAAATGTAATCAGCTCAAATGGGAATTAATCCCATTAAACATGCAAAACCGTATTTTATTGGATTATATGTTATCCCATTTTTTTATGTACGGGTGAAGGCTAAGGTTTAATAATAGCCTATGGATAATATTTTATTCCATTATTTTGGGGCCCTATTTTTGTATAAATAAGGGACCCCTCTCCTTTGTAAAACACACAGGACACACATTGTACACACACAAACTCGGAGACAAGCTCATTCCTAGAGCGCTGGAGGCGAAGTCCGAGCCAAGCAGAGAATGAGAAATTGTTGTGTGAAGACCTAAATTATTTAGGCATGTATATTTTTTATTATTATTGACCTATTATTTGTTAGGCAATAATAAATGAAATATTTGTGGCTAGGAGTCATTCAAACTACCTAGTCGGCCCATAGCGCCACACCAAGTACTTGTAAATCCTGGATTGTCGACCGGAGTGCTAGCTTCACATTATTTGCGTCGAGAAGGCCGATCACAGCCGAAGGAGATTGTACGCCAGGAAGGTGGAAGTCGGGTGCTATTTTTCACCCTTGTCGTCTGAAGAACTGGTGTACTAGTAGGCAAGTAAAATTCCATTAGGTTTTCTTGTGAAAGTACTATTGTAACTTACAAGTTTTGACTAGTGGAACGGTTCGATCACGAACCCGGAGATGTAGGCAATTGCCGAACTCCGTAATCAATCTGTGTGCAATTGTCGTTATTGTCTTGCATTATTTTAAATTGATTACTTAAAAGGAGTAAATTATCGGCAAAAAATTAAAGCCTATAAGGGTCCGAGATCAGGTAGTAATAATCTGATTATTTTCGGATCATGTTTGGTATCAGAGCTGGTAATCGATACCTGCAAACTTGCTAATCTCTGAAGCAAGTTTGGTATCAAAGATGGTTTAGCTCCATATTTGTTTTTCAGTAAATGTGATTAACAGAGTGATTGCTTCAAGATTGGTGCAGTTAGTTCAGTTTGTGTGAACAGGGTACAAGTGCACTATGGGCAAGATGTCTACACAGGCGAAGCTCGAAGAAATTGAAGCTTATAATCACCAGATCCATGAAGAGAATTCTCTCCTGCGATCAATGTATTCCTCCCTAGAAGAGGAGTATGCTCATTTGAAATTGGAACTGAAAACCAAGGATGAGCTCTTGGCAAGGTTGCAATGTGGTGATCAGAGGAAGGAAATACCTTCAACTTCAGATGCAGAGGCCATGGCAGATGACTGCACTGTAAGTTGTTCACCACGGGAATATTCTTCTTCCTCCCATTCGGTTTCGGATTCAGGTAATGAAGTCTTTGGTTTGTTTGAAAAGCATACTAGAGGCATTGGATCCAAGTTACTAGATAAAATGGGATTTGATGGAAGAGGCCTTGGTAAAAACGGCCAAGGTATTGCTAACCCAATACAGGTCGAGGATCGTCCTCGTTTTTCAGGTTTGGGTTATCCTAGTGTGAGGATGGAAATTGGAGAATGCTCCAAGAACACTGATGGGAGACAAGCTTCCGAAAGCAAAGTGATTACCCCACTAGTCTGCAAGAAGATTCTGAACAGGAAAGTTGTGCTTCGTCGTCACAGGTAGGATGTGGTAAGAGAAATCAGCAAAGCGGTAATGAGATTCCACCTCCAGTTTCTTACCATAATCGTAAGCACAGTAAAACTTCTGATCCACTTTTTCAGCTTAAGAAGTATGGTTATGATTTTCAGAAGATGTGGAATTCTTTTCCATGTACTTTTTGTGGATTGCATAATCATTCAGTGGCCAGATGCTGGAAGAGAAGGACACTGATGAAGAAGTTGATGTCGTTCATCAAGAACAAGGCAAATCAGAAAGACCAATCTCGTCATGCAGAGTCGAGAAATGGAAAAAAGAGTTCCTCATTCCAGAAGAAGGAGATTAAGAGGAATTTTTGTGCTCATTGCCAGAGGAATGGGCATCAGGTGGAAAATTGCTGGAAACTGCATCCATCTCGCCATCAGAGAAATGGCAAGCCAAAGATGGAATGGAGGCCTATTGCAAAGGCAGAAGAGGTTTCTACTCAACCACCTGTTGACAATTCAACCCAGGACCAGGTAATACCTGAAAGTGAAAGTCCTTTAAAATGGGTAAGTCAACAATTTTTCAATTATATATTGCATAATTCAGATTGATGGATCGTATGCAGTATTAAGTTTGGAGATCATATTCTGTGAGAAAATGCTGAGAGAAAGGTTTACAATACTCAGTGGATTTTCTTACTTAGAAAATTTGATTATTGCTCCAAATATATCTCCTAATCAGCATGTGAGTACCTGTTACAGCTTGGATACAGGATTTGACTCATATAAAGCTTGGAGATTGATCTGCCATTTGTGCAGACAGTAGAGTTCGCAGAGATCAGCTCGGAACTTCATTCTGTGTAGAGGCATTGTGACCGTGCAGCAGAATGGTAGCTGAATCACCGTTGGCATTGACGTCGGGTCGGAACTTCATTCTGTGTAGAGGCATTGTGACTGTGCAGCAGAATGGTACCTGATATTAGTATGTCAATAAAGAAGAGCTCTCAAAGGATTAGCTCGGAACTTCATTCGGTGTCAAGGCATTGCAACCACACATACGAATGGTAGCTGATCAACAGACTTAGCATCATACATCGGAGGCTCGAGGTCTTGAAAAAGGCTTATCATCATGTATCAGAGGCATTGAGGTCTACAGAGACTTAGCATCATACGGAGGCTGAAGTCATTGAAGGCTTAGCATCATGTATCGAGGCGTTGAGGTCTACAGAGACTTAGCATCATGAAAGCTCAAGATCTTGTAGAGGCTTAGCATCATGCATCAGAGGCGTTTGAGGTCTATAGAGACTTAGCATCATGCATCGGAGGCTCGAATTCTTGAAAAAGGCTTAGCATCATGTATCGGAGGCGTTGAGGGTCCACAGAGACTTAACATCATGCATCGGAGGCTCGAGGTCTTGAAAGATTCTTAGCATCATGCATCGGAGGCATTGAGGTCTGTAACAGACTTAGCATCATGCATCGGAGGCTCGAGGTCTTGAAAGAGGCTTAGCATCATGCATCGGAGGCGTTGAGGTCTGTAAAGGGACAAGGCATTGTCCATCACCGACATCGGATCAATCAAAGCTCTACGTAACATGGAGTTCCTTCAAACCAGTTCGGATTCTGCGGAATCAACTCGGAGTTAGGAGCTATGTTATAGAGTAAAAGAAGATCCTTGTTGTCAGATATCAAGAAGCTTAGCACCGCACAGAAGGAGCGTTGAGGTTTCATTCAGAAACTTAGCACCATAAAGCGGAGGCGTGGAGGTATTCTTCGGATATCAGAGTGGCGCAGCGGAAGCATCGTGGGCCCATAACCCACAGGTCCCAGGATCGGAGAAGAGTTGTCGAAGTGAGAAGGTTGGAGGAGAAGACCCAAGGGTCTACTACAGCAGCACTTTCGAAGGTGGCAGCAGATTTTTCCAGATTCAGGACAGTATGGAAGCTTTTTGGGACAAAAAGCTTTTCTCAGTGGGGAGGTGTGATCAGGGGATCATTTCTGAAAGTTCCCTAAACATCCCTAAATGGTGTCAGTGCAGAAGATCATCTCGAGAGCTTTCCAACGACTGTGAGAATGCGACAAACGGACATCGGGAGCTCTAGATATGTTCGGTCAAAGTTCAGACAACAGGAAAGTCAACTATGGTCAACTGGTCAATATTGGACCGAATCGCACTGTGACACGTGGCTTGCCAACAAATCATCGAATTCGCTCGATTTTCCTATCGGGAGACGACAAGTGGACTACAGGATTATTTCTATTCCACATTGTATGGGTCGAAATAATATTATTTGGTAAGGCCACTTTCCAAATGCCACACATGTATATATTAATGTGTTTAAACATTAGTATTAACTCAGCAACCAGACCACAAAAAAACATATGTTAGGTTATGTCCACGTGGTAAAGGCATGCATTTTCATGCGTGGAAGATTCCACGTGAGGAGAGGGAGGTGAAGCGGTGGAGATGGGGGGCGGTTATGCTCCAACGTGGTCCATTGACCACTTCATGCGTGTGGAAAGGCTTAAATAAAGCCTAAAATTTTATCTCCACCGATCCAAAATATGTGGGGGCTTAAACCCATTTAAATATGTATGCCATGCCAAACTATGGGATATTTATCCCACTTACACATGCCTTAGCCGTTCCAAAACTATGGGATTTTAATTCCCATTTTTTAAAATGCTAAAATGCGGCTAAAATGGGAATATAATCCCATTTAAACTATGCAATCCGCCAATTAAATTGGGAATATTTATCCCAAATTTATATGCTACGAGATAAGGCTATTTAAAATAGCCTAAGGATGATATGCAAATGATTATTTTAAGGGCCCTAATTTTGTATAAATAGGGAACCCATTTATTGTAATGGACACACTGGTGACACACAAAGGCAGCGAGACAAGCTCATTGCTAGAGCGCTTGGAGGTGAAGTCTGATCCAAGAGAGAATGATTAATTGTTGTGTGAAGACCTAAATTATTTTAGGCATTGTATCGACTTTTATTATTATTGACCTATTATTTGTTAGGCAATAATAAATTAAATATTTGTGGCTAGGAGTTATTCAAATTACCTAGTAGGCCCATAGCGCCACACCAATTACTTGCAAATCCTGGATTGTTGACCAGAGTGCTAGCGTCGCATTGATAGCGTCGAGAAGGCCGATCGAATCCGAAGGAGATTGTATGCCAGGAAGGTGGAAGTCAATTGCTATTTTTCACCCTTGTCGTAAAGAACTGGTGTACTGATAGGCAAGTAAAATTCCATTAGGTTTTCTTGTGAAAGTACTATTGTAACTTACAAGTTTTGACTAGTGGAACGGTTCGACCACGAACCCAGAGACGTAGGCAATTGCCGAACTCCGTAATCAATCTGTGTGCAATTGTCTTATTGTCTTGCATTATTTTAAATTGATTACTTAAAAGGAGAAAATCATCAGAAAATATTTAAAGCCTACAAGGGTCTGAGATCAGGTAGTAATAATCTGATTATTTTCGGATCATGTTTGGTATCAGAGCTGGTTTAGCTTGGCTTGCATATTTATTTTTCAGAGTAAATTTGTTTTTCAAGTAAATCTGATTAACAGAGTGATTGCTTCAAGATTGGTGTAGTTGGTTCAATTTGTGTGAACAGGGTACAAGTGCACTATGGGCAAGATGTCTAAACAGGAAAATCTCGAGGAAATTGAAGCTTATAATCACCAGATCCAGGAAGAGAATTCTCTCCTGCGATCAATGTATTACTCCTTGGAAGAGGAGAATGCTCGTTTGAAATTAGAACTGAAAACCAAGGATGAGCTCTTGGCAAGGTTGCAATGTGGTGATCAGAGGAAGGAAATACCTTCAACTTCAGATGCAGAGGCCATGGCAGATGACTGCACTGTAAGTTGTTCACCACGGGAATCTTCTTCTTCCTCCCATTCAGTTTCGGATTCAGGTAATGAAGTCTTTGGTTTGTTTGAAAAGCATACTAGAGGCATTGGATCCAAGTTACTAGATAAAATGGGATTTGATGGAAGAGGCCTTGGTAAAAATGGCCAAGGTATTGCTAACCCAATACAGGTCGAGGATCATCCTCGTTTTGTAGGTTTGGGTTATCCTAGTGTGGGAATGGAAATTGGAGAATGCTCCAAGAACGCTGATGGGAGACAAGCTTCCGAAAGCAAAGTGATTACCCCACTAGTCCTGCAAGAAGATTCTAAGCAGGAAAGTTGTGCTTCGTTGTCACAGGCAAGATGTGGTAAGAGAAATCAGCGAAGAGGTAATGAGATTCCACCTCTAGTTTCTTACCATAATCGTAAGCACAATAAAACTTCTGATCCACTTTTCCAGCTTAAGAAGTATGGTTATGATTTTCAGAAGATGTGGAATTCCTTTCCATGTACTTTTTGTGGATTGCATAATCATTCAGTGGCCAGATGCTGGAAGAGAAGGAAACTGATGAAGAAGTTGATGCCGTTCATCAGGAACAAGGCAAATCAGAAAGACCAATCTCGTCATGCAGAGTCGAGAAATGGCAGAAAGAGTTCCTCATCCCAGAAGAAGGAGATTAAGAGGAATTTTTGTGCTCATTGCCAGAGGAATGGGCACCGGGTGGAAAATTGTTGGAAACTGCATCCATCTCACCATCAGAGTAATGGCAAGCCAAAGATGGAATGGAGGCCTATTGCAAAGGCAGAAGGAAGTTTCTACTCCACCACCAGTTGACAAGTCAACCCAGGACCAGGTAATACCTGAAAGTGAAAGTCCTTTAAAATGGGTAAGTCAACAATTTTTCAATTATATATTGCATAATTCAGATTGATGGATCGTATGCAGTATTAAGTTTGGAGATCAAATTTTGTGAGAAAATGCTGAGAGAAAGGTTTACAATACTCAGTGGATTTTCTTACTTAGAAAATTTGATTAATGCTCCAAATATATCTCCTAATCAGCATGTGAGTACCTGTTATAGCTTGGATACAGGAATTAACTCATACAAAGCTTGGAGATTGATCTGCCATTCGTGTAGACAATAGAGTTCACAAAGATCAGCTCGGAACTTCATTCTATGTAGAGGCATTGTGACCGTGTAGCAGAATGGTAGCTGAATCACCGTTGGCATTGACATCAGGTTGGAAATTCATTTTGTGTAGAGGCATTGTGACTGTGTAGCAGAATGGTACCTGATATTAGTATGTCAAAAAGAGGAGCTCTAACAGCTTTTAGCTCGGAATGGATGGCTGAGAACAGAGCTTCAAATCATGGTGTCAAGGCCTTGATTGAGACCACACAGAGACTTACGTAATCATTGGCATGGTAACATGATCAACATTCGAGTTTAGCATCATGCATTGGAGGCTCGAGGTCTTGAAAGAGGCTTAGCATCATGCATCGGAGGCGTTGAGGTCTTTAGCATCATGGAGATAAGGCATTGTTGAGGTTTTTTGACATGACTTGAGCATCGTGCATCGGAGGCTCGAGGTCTTGAAAGAGGCTTAGCATCATGCATTAGAGGCATTGAGGTCTGTAAAGGGACAAGGCATTGTTCATCACCGACATCGGATCAATCAAAGCTCTACGTAACATGGAGTTCCTTAAAACCAGTTTGGATTCTACGGAATCAACTCGATTAGTTAGGAGTTGTGTTATAGAGTAAAATAAGATCCTTATTGTCAGATATCAAGAAGCTTAGCACCACACAGAAGGAGCGTTGAGGTTTCATTCAGAAACTTAGCACCATAAAGCAGAGGCGTGGAGGTATTCTTTGGATATCAAAGTGGCGCAGCGGAAGCATCATGGGCCCATAACCCAATAGGCCCATTATACACCAATTACTTAGCAAATCCTGGATTATGACCGGAGTGACTAGCGTCGCATTGATATGCAAATCGGGTAGACTTATCGAAGCCGAAGGAGATTGTGCATTCATGGAAGTACAAGAACAATTTTTGGGGTCATATAAAGAATTTTTTCAATGGAACTGGTGTACTGATCAGGCTGATGAGGAAAACCCTAATGTTTTCTATGAATGTGAAAGTACTATTAACATCTATTACAAGAGTTTTCCAACTAAGAACGGTTCGATTCAACGGACCCGGAGACTAGTAGTCCCCGGGCAAGAGGTTGGTGAAGGAGGAGGAAAAGGATCATATCTTTGTGCAATTGTCATTGTCTTGAAAATTTTCAGAATTGGGATCTACTAAAAGGAGAAAATCATCGGCAAATAAACATGCCTACAATGGTCCGGATCAGGAGGACCAATCTGAGCTATTTTCGTGAATGTTTGGTACCATAGGAATTTTTTCAGTAAATTTGATTAACAAGCATGTGTTCAAGATTGGTGCAGTTGGTTCATTTTGTGTGAACAAGGGGGCTATGCACTATGGGCAAGATGCCAAGACAGGCCCAGCTCGACAAAAAATGCTCCTATATAGGCCAGATCCTTTGAAGACATTGTCTCCTGAGATTAATGTTCGATACCTACCTGGGAATATTTTGTTAGAGATTTTCAGTTGAAAATTGAACTGATCCATGCCCAAGGAAGCTGTTGCTCTTGAGCATAAGGTTACGAGTGAATGATCAGATTGAAAGTTAGCAAATATTTCAACTTCAGGATCAGCAAATGACCAGCCTGGGATGACTTTCCTGATAATTTGTTCACCACGTGAATCTTAGACTTCAAACAAACACTGCATTTAGATGGCCTCAGATTGGATGAAGAAATATTGACAAGAATTCAAGAGGATGCTTGAGGGACATACTAGAGGCAGGGGATCTAAGACTACCAAATTTTGGAAGATTTGATCGATGAAAAAAGGAGGCCTTGGTGGAAAATGGCCAAGGCATATGCTAACCCAATACAGGTCCCAGGATCTTCCTCGTTTTGCAGGTTTGGGTTATAGAAATGGAGTGTGGGAGCTGGAAATTGGAGAATGCTCCAAGAATGCTGACGGGAGACAAGCTTCCGAAAGCAAAGATGATTACCCCACTAGTCCTGCAAGAAGATTTTAAGCAGGAAAGTTGTGCTTCATTGTCACAGGGAAGATGTGGTAAGAGAAATCAGCCAAGAGGAAATGAGATTCCACCTCCAGTTTCTTACCATAATCGTAAGCACAGTAAAAATTTTGATCCACTTTTCCAGCTTACAGAAGTGTGGTTATGATTTTCAGAAGATGTGGAATTCCTTTCCATGTACAAAATGTGGATTGCATAATCATTCAGTGGCTAGATGCTGGAAGAGAAGGATTAATGATGAAGAAGTTGATAAGCCGTTCATCAGGAACAAGGCAAATCAGAAAGACCAATTATGGTCATGGGCAGAGTCGAGAAATGGCAGAAAGGGTTCCTCAGACTCCCAGAAGTGGAGATTAAGAGGAATTTTTGTGCTCATTGCCAGAGGAATGGGCACTGATGGAGAATATTGTTGGAAACTGCATTCTTGCCATGCAGAGTAATGGCAAGCCAAAGATGGAATGGAGGCCTATTGCAAAGACAAAGGAAGTTTCTACTCCACCACCAGTTGACAAGTCAACTTAAGACCAGGTAAGTACCTGAAAGGGAAAGTCCTTTAAAATGGGTAAGTCAACTTATTTTTTTTCTTTTATATTCTTTCATAATTCAGATTGATGGTATCGTATACAGTATTAAGTTTGGAGATCAAATATTGGGAGCCAAATGTTGAGAGAAAGGTTTACAACACTCCTAGTGGATTTTCTTACTTAGAAAATTTGATTAATGCTCCAAATATATCTCCTAATCAGCGTGTGAGTACCTGTTACAGAGGACAACATTGAATTAACTCATATAAAGCTTGGAGATTGATCTGAACCATTTGTGCAGATGCAATAGAGTTCAAATACATCAGCTCGAGAACTTCATTCTAAGTGTAGAAGCATTGTGACCATGTAGCAGAATGGTAGTTGAATCACCAGAGGCATTGACATCAGGTTAGCCAAATTCATTCTGCGTAGAGGCTATTGTACCGTGCAGCAGAGTTGGTACCTGATATTAGTATGTCAACAAGAGGAAGCTCTAGGATAAGGATTAACCATCAGAACGTCATGTATAAAGGAGGTGAAATGGCATTTATGACCAAGCTACATATAGGAACAACAGCATGGGTAAGGACAAGACTATAGCATCGTTGAAGATTAAAGGAGGGCTTAGCATCCTGCATCGGAGGCGTTATTAGGTTTGAAACATGACTGGTAGCATTCCCACTGCATCAATAGGCTCGAGGTCCTTTTTAAAGAGGCTTAAGCATCTTGCAGTCATAAGGCTTGAGGTCTGTAAAGGGACAAGTGCATTGTCCATCACCATGGATCGGATCAATCAAATCTCTAGACGTAACATGGAGTTCCTTCATGATCTAATTTGCATTACACACGGAATTGAACTCAGAGCTAGGAGCTGTGTTATAGAGTCAAAGAAGATCCTTGTTGTCAGATATCAAGAAGCTTAGCACCACACAGAAGGAGCATTGAGGTTTCATTCAGAAAATTAGCACCATAAAGTGGAGGCATGGAGGTCTTCTTCGGATATCAGAGTGGCGCAGTGGAAGCATCCTGGGCCTATAGCCAACAGGTCCCAGGATTAGAGTAGATTTTTTAAAGTGAGAAGGTTGGAGGAGAAGACCCAAGGGTCTACTGCAGTAGAACTTCTGAGGTGGTAGCATATTTTTTCAGATTCAGGACAATATGGAAGCTTTTTGGGACAAAAAGCCTTTCTTAGTGAGGAGGTGTGATTAGGGGATCAGTTTTAAAATTTCCCTAAACATCCCTAAATGGTTTCAGTGTAGAATATCATCTCGAGAGCTTTCCAACGACTATGAGAATGTGACAAATAGACATCGGGAGCTCTAGATATGTTCGGTCAAAGTTAAGACAACATGAAAGTCAACTCTAGTCAACTGGTCAATATTGGACAAATAACACTGTGACACATGGTGAAAAGGCAAAAGGAATTTTTCCGATTGGTTTATCAGATCACCAGTGGGCTATATGCTATTTACCGAGCGTAAAAATGGTTCACGGGAACAAGAGGCTCAACTTTTGTTATGGAGGTCCACTTTCCAAATGCCACCATGTGGACTATGCCATTATCACCATACGTGGTGGGTCCACAAACCACCACATGGCTTGCCACCACTACATTAGTATTCAATCAGTTTCCTATCAGGAGATGACCAACAGTGGACTACATGGTGACCGAGTTAATTAATGTTGATATTCCATGGTGGATGGGTCAAATTTTTATTTAAGCTTGGTAAGTGGGGGCGGTTACCTCACCATGGTCCAAATGACCACTATACATGTGCATGGATACTTCTATGTGGAAGCCTAGGAGTGAAGCGGTGGTGGGGAGCATGGGATATAATGTTATGAGTGGAAATCCACGTAGGGGCGGTTATGCCTCGAATGCTAAGTTTGACCACTTCAAACAAAGCATGAAACCCATTAAAACAAGCAAATCCTAAGACCTTATCAATCCACAACATGCTACGGGATATCCCACTTAAATAAGCCTTAGGATAATTTGCAAATGCATTCTTCTCCTTAGGCCGCTATAATTGTATATTTAAGGAATCCCATTCTATTGTAAAAATGGACACACATCAACTAAAATGGGTATTAATCCCATCTCATAATGGCTAATCCGCAACAAATGGGAATTTTTATCCCAGAATTTCATGTACAGGTTTAGGCTAATATTAGCCTAGGATTATATGTAAATATTATTATTCAAGGACCCTAAAAATGTATAATATTTGTGGTACCTATTTCATTGTACCCATGACCCACACCCCACAGCTTATTATTTGTTAAGCTTGGATTGTCGAGTACACAGTGCTAGCTCGGTGTAAGGCCGATCAAGCTCGATTGCTAGATTATACGCCGGGAAGGTGGAAGTTGGGTGTATTTTTCACCCTTGTCATCCCTAAGCTTGGTTATTTGTTAAGCTTATTGTGGAGACACATAGTTTCCGAGCTTATTATTTGTTGTGAAAGTACTATTTTAACTTACAAGTTTTGACTAGTGGAACGGTTCGACCATGAACCCAGAGACAGGCAATTTCTGAACTCCGTAATCAATCTTTGTACAATTGTCTTATTGTCTTGCATTAATTTTTAAATTGATTACTTAAAAGGAGAAAATCATCAAAAAATATTTAAAGCCTACAAGGGTTTGAAATCAGGTAGTAATAATCTGATTATTTTTGGATCCAAGAAAATGCTCGAGAAATTCAGGATGATGGACTGTACTCCTATTGCTACACCTATGGAAGCGAGACTTCAGTTATCTCATTCCGATCCATCACCACCGATGAATGCAACTCTCTATCGGCAGTTGATCGGGGGTCTCATTTACCTGACATATACTAGACCAGATTTCAGTTTTGTAGTCAGCTATTTATCACGCTTCATGCAAGAACCGAAAATATGTCATTGGAAAGCAGCAAAGAGAATATTGAGATATCTAAAGGGTACAGTTGACCTTGGTCTAGAGTACAAGAAGAACGAAAGTTTCTTCTTGACTAGATATTCAGATTCAGATCATGCAGGAAACATGGATGATAGGAAGTCAACATCAGGCTTCATCTTCTTTATGGGATCTGGACCGATATCATGGGGAAGCAAGAACCAAAACTTTGTTTCTCGCTCTTCTACAGAAGTAGAGTATCGAGCTGCAGGTGAAGCTGTTTGTGAAGCAATATGGCTATGCCGAATACTGGAAGGAATTGGTCTACCACAACAGAAATCTACTCTAGTATATGTTGATAATGAAGGATTTCTGAAGCTTGTTCGCAATCCAGTATTTCATGAGAGAACCAAGCATATTGAAGTACAGGTTCATTTCATACGCGAGCATGTCTTGAAGCACAACATATAGCTCCAGTTCTGTCCTACAGCTGAACAGAAGGTAGATATTTTCACTAAGTCACTTGTAAGTGACAAATTTACACTGTTCAGAGATTTCCTCTCCACTTCATTGGAAACTATGCAAAATTAAGGGGGGGAATGTTAGCATAATTTAGCATAGGCATATTTATTGAATTTTATTGCATTGTCTTTTATTTAATAATGTGCAACATGTGCACTCTAGTCTAGTGACTTGCATTCAATATTGTTATGTCTGGTTTTATCCTTTTTTTGCAAAGAAATTTGTATTTTTTATGTGTTTTTTTTCTTCTGGTGCTTCACATGCAATCTTACTTCGATCCGGCAACCGGTTTGACGGGAAATCCCACTTCTTTCTTCGTTGAGCCGGAAAGGAGATTTCTTCGTTGTGGATGATCTATCACACATGGGGGGAGTTTGAAGGTGTCTTCTTGATTTCCTTTGGTAGATGAATGAGCAGCAAAATATATCTTGTTGTTTCATGCATCTTTTTGGGAGATTTCTTCAACTTCTCATTTCATGGCTATGGGGTTTTATGTGTTTTCTCCTTCTGTGCTATGTGCTTCTCCTTCTGTGTTTGATGAGGATTCCTTTTGAGACCTGCACATCACTATGGGAAATGTGTTTCAGTTCTTGGGTTGAGTATTTCTGAGCATTTACAATGGCAGAGTGATGGAAGAATGTTGCAGAGGAAGTATGGAGGAATGAAGTGCACATATAACTGTTAGAAGTTAGAAGCAAGAAAAAGCGACACTTGGAAAAATTTCAAAAATATATGCATGGGTAGGGCTTGGGTGAATTTTTCCATGCTTGATTTCCCTGATCTCAGGTATGTGAGGGACATCAATTACCACAATGAGCAAGACGACGACATGTGGCACTAGATCCAACGACAGGGAATGAAGGAGGAAAAAGCTGATTTAAAGCATTAGGAGCTAAAAGGAGGTCACATGGGTGTCCAAATGACTCCCTATGGGGGCTGGGTGCATTTTTCAAGGTCTGATTTCCCCCACCTTAGGTGCATAAGGGAAATCAAATTCCACGGTGGTCAAGATAATGACACGTGGCACCCGATCCAACGGCAGGGAATACACGCTCCAAATAAGCACCTGGGGGCTGAATTGCAGTCACGTGAGTGTCCAGAAGAATCCCTATGGGGTATGGGAACATTTTCTAAGGTATTATGTCCCCCAAATCAGGTGCATAAGGGACATCAGTTTCCACGGTGGTCCTAGAGCTGACACGTGTTGCTCGATCCAATGGAAGGAGATGAATGCTCCAAGAATGCACCTAGGGGCTGAACTGTCAAGTCTGAAGGTCATATGAGGGCCCCAGAGGTCACATGGGGGTTGGGCACATTTTCCAAAAACTGATGTACCTGATCTCAGGGACGTCAGGGACATGAAATCTCGCCAGGATCCTGGTGCTTACACGTGTCCTCTCGAAAAAATGACTAAGTCTTGAACTGTGTTTGAGAGGGTAACTTAAAACGAAGATAACTTGAGCTCCCGATGGAATTTATTGGTGAAGTTTTATATGATCATGACTGGAAATGGAATTTTTAATCCAATTAATGGGGTTTCATGTCTTTATTCATCCATATGATCCCTAAAAAATCATATTTTTTTATCTGGTACTCCACTTGTGCCTGAGAAAAACTTCCTGTCAATCATATGCGCCAAGGTGTTGTGAATAATATTATTTTACCATCATGTAGGTATTAGAATCCTATTTTCAATGATGTCTTTTTTTACTTCTAAATCCATCTAGAGCTCCCAAAATCTTCTTTTGAAGCTCAGCAGCTGTTTTAGGCTTGTGTACCACCTAGGCTTGTGAACCTTGTTTTTTACTCAGACTGCTCCAAGTCTTGTAGAACTTCCCTAGACCTTCCAAAATCATTTCCATGATGTTCCAAGGTATTTTATTCACCTCCATGTTAATTTTTCTCTTCTTTTCTGCTCTAGGGTGTTGAATCCAGTCCTGGGAAGGCCAGCGATAGCCCTTCCCAATACTGGCAGAAGATAGCATCTTTTTAGAACTCCCTAAAATCACCTAGGTGGAATGAGTGCACTTTACTAAATCACCTAGAGGAAAAATTTGACATCGAATAGGGGGTGATCAGACTAATGGATTTGACCTGGGGTTCCTAGGAATGAAAAATCTTCCATAGGGGTATAGTTTTCGTGCTTGGAAACTTCCAATTTCCCTGTTGTACATTTTCACAACAACAATACCAACACACACAGGGGCAGGATCAAGTGTGGTGAAATATGGTGGACCTTGTGGTAGAAAGGAAGAGAGAAGAAAGGCAATTTAAATATGATGAGGGAGATGGAATTTGAAAAGTAGTGTGATATTGAGGAGTCTGAGGAGTTAAAGAGAATGATGTCTCGAGAAGGATTTGAGGCTCACGTGGAAGACATGAAGCCAGAGCACTGGGATCTCCCCCACTTAGGAAAGCGTAGTATAGAATCCCCTTTAGCTTTTGATGAAAGTGTGTTAGAGGAGGAAAGAGTAAGAACCACATGAATTCATCTGATCCCACTTGATGACCTAGCCCTTCTGCTTGGTGTTCTAGTTCCAGAAGTAATCATTAATCAATAGGCGAGTGTAGGTAATCTAGTAGCTTCATGTAGATATAATTTTCCTTCGAATACTGAATTACATCAGACAACACATTCATCTATGGTAGCACAGACATTATCTTTGTTGTTTGAAGGCTCGATTGGATGAATATTTTCTGGCATGTCATTAGGATAGAGTGTGGGTGTGTAGAACATTGAGAACGCGTCTATAAGTACTAAAACTTCGCATACTATAGGAGTTTAGTTTAGTGCTATTGTTGGGATGCAAAGAAGTACATCCACTAGTTAGATGCCCACTGCTAGAGGGTGGGGTGGATTAGGAGGTTCAGGATCAGGTGGATTAGGTGGTTCTAGTGGTGGAGGAAATATTGGTGGTAGTTTTGGTTATGGATCTTGAGGATAGGGCCCACATCTCTAAAAACACCTACATTAACCTTAGTAGGTGTATTAGATGCCCTCGAATTACTGGAATATATGGGTATTGAAGATGTTGTACAGCATGTGCACAAGTTTGATTTGTTATGGTGTGCTAAGGGAGTCATTACTTTAGATAAGAAGGTAGGTCAGTTTACCACTACTCTTCAGGGACATATGCATAGTTGGTACATAAAGTATGACCCATATCAGACTGCAGTGGATTATGATGTTTTGTGCTCTACATTTCTAACTGAGTTCCATATTCCATAATTTGAACAGAAAAGTATTAGTACACTTAAGGATATTAAGCATGGATTATCAGAAAGCATTTAAGAATATTACTCACATTTTAATACTTTTTTGTCAAAATTGTCTTATGACATACATCTGATTCAACATGCACAATGGTTTTTTGGTGTATTTTTGACTCCATTTCAAAGGGTGTTATCTCGTAAGACTTTTGTGGATCTGCATGACACTTTGGAGGCATCTTTGCATGCTGAGGTAGTTGGGAGTGTAGAAATTAGAGTGATTCTATTTTTAGAGGCGTAGATTGCAGAAATGGTGAAACAATTAGAAAATATCTCTACTTATTCAGCTCATGAGACATGTAGTGGAATATGGTGTATAGATTGTGAGGTTAAAGGACATACCAAGGATATTTTCCCTCACAAGTCGGTACATGTCATGTTGTTGGATTACAAGATTTGTCATCTAGACCAGGATATGAATAGATGTCCCCTCTTGTAGTGTGTAATCCAAAAGAATGTATCTATGTATTGTAAAATTCACAAAACCCATACTCATGATATTGTTAACTACAGAGTGATTGATCATATTCATGAGGCTATTGAGACATGTTTGTACCAAACTAGTGTAGCAAGTGGATCTAAGGAGCAGTGTGAATAATATAATAAAGGGTGTAATCATGGGGGTAATCGGAATATAGGCTTCCATGGAGGATATAGAGGCCGAGGTCGCGGCGATAGAAGAGGAAGATTTCCTACAGGTACTTGTTTAACTTGTGGATCTCCTAATCATTATCAGAACGAATGCCCTCAAAATGTGGTTTTCTCGTGGTGTGGAAAGCAACACAAATTTGAATAATGTCTATACTTGTATGAGCATATGAGAAAGCAACAAAAGTAATATAAGGGAGTAGTTATGATTAATAAGATATAACACGTAGATGGAGATAAATGGATGTCGCAGGTTAGACTGAATTTTGAATTACAACCTGTATTAGTTACCACACATGTTGACGTTGCTCGCACTCATGAACCTCTGAAGTATAAGCCTACTATAACAAATCAATAAGTGATAAATGTAAAGTACCCTGATGTTGCACATCAGAAAGAGGTTTACCAAGAGACAATAGACGTTATTAGGGATCTACAAGGAGAGATTCATAGTTTGAAGGATCAAGCATGCATGATGGAGTGAGAAAAGAAGGTTGAAATCCCACAAAATGACATATATGACTTCAAGAAGGTATGTTGAATTTTTTTCCAAGAGAATATAATCCCCTTGTTAGGAGAGTGCTAGAGAGAAAAAGTACCTCACATGGGTAATGATCTTAAGAGGTAGATACATTATACAAATCTACCTCCCCATAATCATGAGTATGATAAAGAGATTAATTTGATTGCGGTCATAGATGAATGGCTTCTGAGAAATATTTTGATAGATACAGGTGCATAAGTTAATGTACCCATGTTGAATTATTGGAATCAAATGGGCAGACCACCATTGCAGCCTTCTTCGAATGTGTTGTATATGGAAAAAAGAACTAGGGATAATCCTATTGAGGTATTAAAATATGTGACTATTATAATTCAGGGATCCAAGTTTACTGGTGACTTTGAAGTATTGGATATCATAGAGGTATATAGTTTCCCGAAATTACTTGGGTGCCCCTGCTGTTATCTGAATAATGCATATTTTCATTTCAACAAGGGGTACATTAGCTTTGAGAATAAAGAAGAGTGCATAATTATACCTTTGATAGATGTAAAGGTTTCTCCATATGTTGAGCCTTTGAGTGAAGAAGACTTGAATAGGATATACGCGCACATAATCAAATACCCCAAGGTAATTGAGCCATATAAGGAAGGATTGATATAGTTTGATGATTCTCATTCAGTTAATGATACTAAAAGTATTGCTTGTGATAACTGGGCACATGGAACATATGAAGTAGTTGAGGGAGAGATCAAGAATATTGTTACTCGCTTGATCAGGACACACATCGTTTGATGTTTGAGTCATAACTAGGTACATTGGTACAATGGTGAAGGAAAACCTGATGTATTTTATACACCATGGAATCCCAGTGGAAGGATGAGGGTGAAAAAAGAAATATGTTGGTTTATACTCTGTGTGGGACAACAACACATTGGTGGACTACAAACAAAAACAACCTATTAGAATAGTGAGAGGTGAGAATATATTTTTCTACTAGGTTTCTAAGGAATAATATACCTTCTTAGATATGTGAATTCCATGCAAAGTCTCCTTCTTCGTACCACATCTAAGAATATGAGAGACTTTGGATGGAGGGGCAGGAGGCCTTACCACCATCACTCTAGGTACATAGGTTCTATGTAACCCTAAGTGGATGCGTGTGCACATGGTATGTCCATGCAGAATTGACACAGGAAACATTTAATTGGCAAGAGATGACCTCAAGTATGACCCATACTTTTGTTTATTTTTCTACTAAACCTCCGACCAATGAAGAATAACATATTATGAATTTCCTTACTTTGGAAGATAGTGTAAATGTTGGGGAACTTCTGCTAGACATGTTTGGAGAGATGGATTTAGAGGTGTGCCTTGACCTTGAAGAGATTGAAGAAGAGGAAATGGCTTACACCAGGGAAGAAAATGAATAGGGTAAACTGGTATGTCTGATAAATTATGATGATAAGGATAATAACCTGGATTTTAACCACACTGAAGGTATGCGCAAAGTGATGGACACAATAGATGAGAAGGCGTGTGTGTATCATGAGCCTATGAAAAAAAATAAGGTTAACATTGGAACAGATTCAGAGCCTAAAGAGGCCACTATTGATGACTACTGGTCGGAACATGAAGTGGCTAAGATTGTTTAACTCCTGCTTAACTTTTAGGATTTGTTTATGAGGGGATATCATGAATTGAAAGGATTACACCCTTATTTAGGTGAGTTGAAAATCAAGCTTAAAGAAGGTACGCACCTGATTAGGAAGAGGCCATACAGGATGAATCATAATCTACACATTAAGGTAAAGGAAGAAATTGATAAAATGCTCAAGTTTGGTATAATCAACCCCATTGAGGAATCTGAGTGGTTAAGTCCCATGGTCATCAGTATTAATAAGGATAGGAGGATAAGAATCTGTGTGGACTACAAAAAGTTAAATGCTTCATGTGTTATTGATCCTTTTCCCACCCCATTCACAGAGGAGATCCTTGAAGTTGCAAGGTGCAAGATATATTCTTTTACTAATGGATTTTCAGGTTATCATCAAGTGCACATAGCAAAGGAAGATCAGGAAAAAAAAATTCACCACCGAGTGGGGAAGTTTTGTATACAAAGTGACGCCCTTTGGACTGAAGAATGCACCAATAATATTCTCGTGCATTGTTCTGTAGGATTTTCAGGACTTTATTCATAAGTTTTTATAGGTATATCTAGATGACTTAACAGTGTATGGTTTGGTTAAGGATCATTGTGACAATTTGAGGCTTATTTTTGAGAGGTGTAGGCAGTAAGCATCTCTTTGAATATTAAGAAATGCATCTTTATGACACCTGTTGGCACTTTTTTAGGGTATATTATTTGTAATGAAGGGTCATTGGTAGACCCAGATGAGGTTTTCGTGATCTTGGGATTGGAAGAACCTAAAAATTAGGGTGAAGTGCATAGATTTCTTGGACATACAGGATATTACAAGAAATTCATTAAAGGCTATGCAAAGATTGTCGCTAAAAGCAAAATGAAAATTCTACTGGTATGACATGAAATAGCAGGCATTTGAAACACTAAAGGAAAGGTTGACCATCGCACCTATTTTGTGATTTCATTCATATGAAAAACCCTTTAATATTCATGTTGATGCTTCTGGGATGGTAATTGGCATAGTGTTGGTGGAACCATGAGAAGGAATTATAGACCAAACCATTTTTTTTGGAAGCAAGAAGTTGACACCAGCTAAACAAAATTATACCACTACTGAGTTCGAAGCATTATCCATGATCTACGCGCTGCACAAGTTCAGACAATACTTATTGGCTACACCATTTATTTTCTTCACAAATCATATCACACTTAAGTATTTGGTCAAAAAACATGTTTTACAAGGGTGCATTGGCAGGTGGATACTACTATTTTAGGAGTTTCAATTTACAGTTATTGTTAAACTAGGAAAAATTAACTCGGGGCATGATCATTTGTCGAGAATAAATTTTGGTGAGGACATGTAGAGCATTGAGGACACAATGCCAGATGTACAACTCTTTAGATTGAACTGCGCACCCACTAAACCAGAGGACATTGTCATATTTTTGTGCATTGGACATTTACTTGAGGGAACGAATACTTTAGAGAAGAAACAACTTGCAATACACACAGCACCTTATCAGTTGATAAGAGGACATTTATACAATCTAGGTCATGATGAAGTTTTACGTCAGTTCGTACTAGAGCATGAGCACAAGGCAATAATGGAAGAAGATTATGGAGGAATTCCAGGAGGTCATTATGCAGGAGATGTCATTGCGCGCAATATTTGGATGGCTGGCGTCTGGTGGGAAAATTTATACAAGGATACTAAAGATTATGTCAAGGAGTGTGATCATTTCCAATGCCTTGGGAATCCTAGAACCAGAGACGAGATGCCTTTGAGGCCTATTGCAAGTGATGAACCTTTTGAGAAATGGATGATTTACTTTTTAGATCTTATTTCCCCACCTGTGGGTAGGACTAGCACGTGCTACATTATAAGTTCTACAAACTATTTGAAAAGGTGGGTATAAGAAGCACCTACTGAAGATTGTACAACAACTATAACAATGATATTTGTATGGGAGAACATTATTAGCTAGTATGGATGTCTAATGATTCTAACAAGTGATAGGGGCACACATTTTTTGAATGAGACCATCAGTATTTTATTGGAAGAGTTTATGGTGGCAAACCATAAGACAACACCATGTCACCCACAAGCCAATGGGACTGTTGAAACCTCCAACAAGATTTTAGGAAAAACATTGACAAAAATCTATGATGTTGGAAGAAAACATTGGCATGATAAAGTTTTTGTTGTACTCTAGTCATATAGGACTACCTACAAGTGGTTGAATAAGGCTACACCCTTTCAATTGGTGTATGGTGCAGAGGTTATATTTCCTGTGGAATTTATGTTGTTATATTTTCATATTATGCGCGCAGGAGGACTCGATGATGAGAAATTCGTTGAGGAGAACATAGAAAAATTGTTGCAATTGGATGAGTGGTGCGCTATTACCCGATGGAGCTAGAAGATAGAAAAGGCTAGACAGAAAGCATGGCATGATAGGCATATATGGAATAAAACATGTGAGGTGGGCAAGATAGTTCTTCTATATGATTCAAATTTTATGCACCACCCTGGGAAGTTGAAATTTCATTGGTTAGGACCATTTATAGTAATAAATATATTTGATTAGGGAACTTGTCAACTAAAAGTGTTAGATGATACTCTATTACCCGGTTACTTCAATGGGATTAGGCTGAAGATTGTTGGTGTGTGTGACATACCTAGTCATTGTCCACATCACCTAGTGAGTCATCTTGCCTTGTAAGATTCATAGGTCTTAGGAAGTCAAACGACAAGTTTCAGATTCTATCATAGAATCTGTCATTGTCATTTGCGTCAATGCATCATAGGAGTTACATTCCTTATTTGGAATTGTAAATCCTCCTTTAGTGGTGTCATATGCGTCAGTGGCATCATTGATATTCTTTCCTTTTTTAGGCATGAGGGTTACACAACACCCCTATTTGTACTTCCTTTTTTTTTTATCTATGAGGATGAGATGACCTATTTTCTTATTTGCATATTCTTTCCATTGTTTGAATCTTGCTTATTGTGTTGGAGCTTGACGTTACCATCGGAGTGCAAATTTGTTGTGGTGCATTAATTTTGACATCAGTTCTCGAGAATCCCTCTTTCATGGTATCAGATCTGGTTTTGGTAAAATGTGCACTCTTTGTTTATCAAGGTTTTTATTACTTCTGGTTTCTTCTTATTTCCTCGTGAAAGTTTTTTCGATTATTATTTTGGAATTGTATTTCTCACCTCGTATTGAGCTTTTAGCAGTTGTAAGTTTGAGGGGTTGTTCATCGGTTCCAGGATCTGCATGCATTTTTGGGTGTTTTGGGGTGCATTTCAAGTTCACGGGTTGTATATTTTAGAGTTTAGAGTTGTCTTGTTTTTTACTTCAAGTTATACTCTACCTGCTCACCTTGCTTTTCTGCATGCATCCTCCTCCTGGTGAATCAAGCCTCTCTGCATTGCATTGGTTTCATTGTTTGTTCCATTCGGAGTAGTTTGTAGTGGTTTACTCATGCACTAGGTTTTGTTGCTAGCTTGGCTCCCATCCTTGCGAGATCTTGGTTTGTTTGTTGGCTCAGGTTTTATGTTTTGGCATATATTTAGCTCGAAGCTCCATGCATCCATTTTCACTCAGCATTGGGCTCCCTTATCTCCACCGCTAGCTATGCTTTGGCTCGTGTATAGGTGAATACTCGTGTTCTCTAATCTTGTGTATTCTTGAACGTACTCCTACGTTGCTATTTAGACGTCTAGTCTACATTAGAAACCTTCTATGTTGGGTGCTCGTAGCTATTACATGGTTGTTCTGATCTCATGTTCGCAGGCTCTCTAATCTCCTTGGTGACTCAGTTTTTGTGCATGCATTGATTCTCATTGTTCATTCTGCTCGTGCACTAGTTCAACCTTGCCTTCAGGATCTTCCTTTGCATGTGTTGTGGATGCCTACACATGGTTCGTGCACACATTGGTTGCTACCTATCTTGCGTGGATCCCTACTTTACCATCTGACCATTAGACTATTAGGTGATGGCTCAACTACCTTGAAATGCCCATCTGTTACTGTACGTACCCAAAATTGTATGTATTGTACAGTCAGAAATTGGTTAAAGAAGCCCCAATGATGATGCAGATCTCTTCGCAAGGTGTTCGGGATCCTGAAAATCTTTACGAATATGCGTTAACATCCCGCATGCCCCCCTTGGCCCCCGCGTGCTTAGTTTTCCCCTTTTTCCTCCCTTTCCTTAGCTTTTTGGCCTTCAGTGGCGAAACCGCCGCCCTGAACAGGGCGGCGGTCCTGTAACCGCCGCCCTGGGCAGGGCGGCGGTCGTTTACGCGTTTTCCAGAACGTGCTTTTGATGAAATGCACGCAAAGTTTGACGTTTCACCAGCTTTTCTTGCCGACTTAAGCATGCATTTATGTTTTTGGTCCCCTGGAATAGTGTTTTTCCTTTGTTTATTGTTTAGGAGTTCAGTTTGGGTTTGATCTTTAGATGTCTGAATTCCTATAAATGCATGGTTTGTGCACATGCAAATGGTCTGGAGTTTTTGGTCTGAAGCTTGGCTGGTTTTGAAGTTTGATCTTTGCTCTCATTCCCTTATTTTTAGTGTTTTAGTTAGCTAGCTTGTTTGGAAGCCATAGCTTGGTTTCATTTGCATCTTGTGCTAAAATGTTGCTGTTGGTAAGCCACAAACCCATCTTGTGCAAACAGTGTAGGCTTGTGTTGCAGCTGGTAAGCCACATATCCAACTTGTGCAAGTGCAAACATTACTTTGGGCCACCATTCTTCATTCCAACTTCCTCATTTTCAGTGTTGTTGTCCTTTTGGTTTGCTTAGGATTGGTAGCATAGTTTATTTGCAGGTTTGGTTTAGCATTGTGTAAAGCTGTTAGTAAGCCACAGATCCAACTTGTGAAAACAGTGTTATTGCTTTGGAATAGAATAGTTTAGGAAACCATTAAAGTTGCAGGTTTTTCTCTTCATTCAGATTAGTTTCAGGTTCTGGACGCATTTTGTTGCATGATTCGTAATAGACCCCGCTAGGAATTGCATAGGCCAAGCTCTGTACTCTTGCGCTATCCCTCTCCTATCCGCATTCTATTCTGTCTGCATTCGGAAGGTTGTCCATTGACCCAAATATCTATTCCTATTGACGCAAGCATTACACGCTTTTCTGGATTCACGTGAGCATAAAGAACGAAGAGATCATACTGAGGGGACAAGAACACACACCAGCGGATTCGCCACTGTTCTGCGAAATCCAGGTTCTAGCTTTCAAAGTTCTAGTTAGAATCTTATCAAATAGAGTAGTCAATCACTTTACTTTCAGTTATTCCCATTCTCGATATTGCTGGGGAAGCTGTGGGGATTGATAGTTTCTGAGAAACTATGATTCACTCCTCACTTCTGAGGTAGGATCGAGAATCTTGCAGATAGATTAGTTATTTCATTGTTTAGAATAGATATACGAAATTGCACAGACAAATAGCTACACTCGGCTATTTTGTTTGTTTTAAATTGTTAGCTTAGTTGTCAATTCTAAATATTTTAAATAGTTACTTTCTTATAAGTTGTCAGAAAATACAAAAAGAAGTTATATATGCTAGAGCTATACTTAGATTTAGATTTTACTTTATTGTAGTTTGCTTTATTTTACTGTTTTGCATGACAATTACGGGACCTAGGGAGCCCAGAGAATATATTTTCGAGCCAATCGTGCCTCAGCCCAATCTCATAGCGGCAATAACTGACATTGATCAAAACCTTAGGATACAAGTCTTCCGAACAACAACAGACTTCCAACAGGTCAGGTCACAGTTGAGAGGATTAAATATAGAAGACGACCAAGCACATACATTTTGGTCAAATCAGCCAAACTACAGGTTATCCTAGAAAAACATCCACATGACTGTAGAAGGGTTCGAAAGAGAACAAACGTTTGGGTGTGATCCCCTAGTTCCACAGCCAGACGCTGGAGACACCCTCATGGATATAGATACCAGCTTGAGAATTCAGGTGGCAAGAACGCCTGTAAGATCTTCTGAGAAGATCACACAACTGTTGGTTTTAAACATAGAAGCTGAGAAAGCATACGATTACTGGATGCTAGGGATTAGGACTTGATCTCGCACATGACCATAACAGGACCGCAACAATTGAGAGTTTACGGCTGTGATCCACAAATCCCGCAGCCTAGTGTATCCACAAGAAAATTAGATATAGATATTGGCCTACGCACGCTAGTATTTCAGTCTACTCCGATTCCACCTATCATCATTCAGCAGTTATCCCTACTGGACATAACAACTAACGAGGCTAGAGAATTTTGGACTAGGCCAGAGAATCGTCCATAGAGTTGACTCTATTCACCATATGACCTTATCTGGGGACATACACAAAACAATCCCGGGTCATTTCCCACGCATCCCACAACCCATAGATCGAATCACGCCAGAGCTCGATATTGATTGGAGCCTTCGAGTAGTCATCCTCGCTGATCGATCTATCACACCGGTCCAGGTTAGAAGGGCCTTCTTTGCCTTAGATTCGCAGATTCCATTAGTGCGTGTCGAAGATATTAGATTGCCTAACTAGTCTATCCGTATACTACCTATATTCCATCCCCACCGGCTGTCTCGGCACGACCTCGGGAGGTCGGGTACGCGGAAAGGTCACTTGTAGATTCCCACGCTCGCTTGTCGCTTTTCCGGCGTACAAAATTGGTGAACCCAACGTGAAACAAACAACTATTTCACCTTTTGAACTTCATTAAGACTTCACATCAGCTTCACCAACAAAATTGGAGAACCTGACGTGAACCTTACAATTGCTTCACCTTCTCTCTGAGAAGTTTCATCTTATCCAAATCACCTTCGCTCCTTCCCATTATTCTGCGGGTATTCATATACCCCCCGAATATGTCGGGATTCGATGCATATGGAAGACCCCTCCTGGGTCTTGAGGCATACTATGCCCAACAGAATAGGCAGTCATCACCCTCACTCTCAATGTGGGGTGACAACTATTCAACTAATCAGTTGTCAACGCAAACGCCAAGGACTAGATATAATTCGTCCTTCCAAGCGGAGGGGTTGGAGTAACTCGCTCAAACACAAACAGAGCCTTCAGGCTCAAACAATATGACATTGACTAGAGAATCTGCTTCATCTCCTCAGGTGTTACTTAGACCACATATTAGTAGACAATCAGATCCATACTCAGTTTTAGATGACGAGTACTCAATACGTTATCCTAGGAGTGAACAACGCTCTCAAGGCATGTACCCACCTGTAGGAATTTTGCAAATACAGCCCAAGTTCTCTCCTCAAGAAAATACCTCTATGCCATCACGTATAGAAAATACTCTCAGAGATGCTTGGCAAGATAGTGATCAGTTCATAGCAGGATATCACATACCTCCGCAAAGCCATGTTATACAACAAACGCCACCAAGGCACGATATCGTGACTTCACCAAACGAAGTCATTTCAACTCTAATAGAAAAGGTTAGAGGATTAGAACTTGCCCAAGCAAGTCAAAATTCGAGATTCATAAAAACAGGGAGTTCCAATCCTCCGCACCATCCTAGCCAAGTAGATCTCCTCACAGGAGTAGGCACGTTAGGTATGATTCCTCAGTATTCACAACAAATGCCAACTAGACCCACTATCACTAGCACTATTCCTCCTGGTCCAGTACAGAGCAATCCATTCCTGGATAGTACCCCTCCGTACTTAAACATGTACTCCAAATCACCTCAAGGGGATATGTACTCATCCCCTGGCATGTTTACTCAAACGCAGGGTTTGCCATATGCCCCTGCTAACACGTATGTTACGCCATATCAACAACCCATTCCGCCACCGCCTCCTCAACAGACACCATCAATGGTTGAAACATATGCGATAGGGAATTACTCAGAATATTTGAAAGAGCCCTTAGATTTCACCATACGAAGTGTCATGCTTCCAAGGCCTCTCCCTGATTTGCCTAAATACAAAGGTGAGGGAGACCCGAACGCGCATATCAAAACTTACGCTACAGCCATTCGGGAATTACTCCCATGGGATGGGGTTGTTGCTAAAATATTCCCCAAAACGCTGGAAGGCATTGCTCTCGATTGGTATTATAGAATACCTGAAGCTTCCATACACTCATTCAAACAACTTGTGTCTGAGTTCATCAAAGCCTTCGATATGAACAAACTGTTGAGAACAGGAATCCGAGAGTTCTTGCACATCAAGCAAGAACATAACGAATCTATCGCCCATTTTATTCAAAGGTGGCGCACAGTTCTTTATTCCTCGGCAAGTGCTCCAAACATGGATCAGATGGAACTATACGATTTATTCCTTCATTCTCTCAGCAGAGAAGTGAAGGAAGAAGTCCAGAAGTTCCCACTAAAGACTTATGATGAAGTACTTGAGAGTGCTCTACGAATAGACCAAGCAGCAATAGATAGTGGTCGTAAAACGTATGGAGAAAACGGGAGGTTAATCACCTCTACGCAAAATACTACAACTCTCACAAACGTCAATCAAGGACCCAAAATCCTTAATGAAAACCGTGGGGTTACAATAGATGGAGTCACTGATCAAGTCAAAGGACCAAATATTGTGAACACCCTGGCACCTGCTAACAATCAATGCAATAATAACTTCACTCCAGCGATCAATATGGTGGATTATAATCATCCTCCACAACAGAAAATCCAGCCACAAGGCCTTTCTCGGGGCCCAGGTGGATATCAAAACCAAAGCCAAAGGCCACAACCTCGAAATTTCAACTATAACAACCAACAGCCCAATCAGAACTTTGGGCCACAACAGGATTCAAACCGACGACCACGGAACTATAATCCCAATCTATATTGTGGTTTCCACAAAATCAGGGGTCATGATACTAGGACTTTCCATGACTGCAACAAATTCTTACAACGTCTACCAGAAGAGCAAAAACAACTCTTTGTAGATATGTTTCTGGAATATCCTACACTGCCACTTGGTATGGGATCAGTTTCCACTCAAAATGCACCTCTCAAGATCTTCAATGATCCTCTCCCAAATCATTCTAACAATAACAGGTTAGATCCAAACAGGAAAAACAAAGGTATCATAATAAGAAATAACAATCAAGACGCCTCAACTCTTGACAACTCTCAGATTGCTCCTAACCTAGGTTCAAATGGTATTACATAAATCTTGGGATTAGTCGAGCTAGAGGTTGAGTGTAAAATTAATGCAACAACTCAGACAAAGGAGTATGTTTCACAACCCCTACCCGATATTTTCTCCACACGATATGAAGTTCCTACAAATACTAAATCGGTAGGATCCTATGATTTAATATACGAGGTGGCAAAGACAAATAAAGATAAGTCAATTTCTGTGGAAACGGTCTCCACTAAAACCACAGCAGGAATTATGAAACTCTTGGAGAATGATAAGCCAATATTTCTCCCATTCGAACCACAGGGAATGGGTAGTCTTCTCGGTATAGCACCTCTTCCCACCGATGACCTAAATCTAGATATAAACATGATAGAATTAACAAACGAAGAAGGGCAATTTAAAATTGAAACGATGCCTATCAAAACCATCTCTAGGCACTACCCTATTCTAAAGTCTAGCTTCGACCCATGCGTGTCTAAAGCTAAGTTTTCCCTATCCATGGGGCAAGACCTCGTCATTAACACAATGCTCATTATGAGAGAGAAGGTCGAGCAGCATAGTCATGCTCACCCACATGTCATCTCTCAAAAACATGACAAAGAGGTACGCGAATGCCTCTTTCAGAAAAATGTTTTTAATAATGGGACATATACACCTCTGGGCAAGGGTTGTAAGTTCAAACTGAGAATGGTAGGCCCTCGTCAAGAAAATGAAAAATTTGAGGATAATGGTTCTTCGCTGTGTACTTCTAGGGGTGAAGAATTCGATATTCGTCAACTTTCTTCACCTTAGACATCATGACATATGGTTCCACCTGCATTTTCATATGTACATGGTTGCAGTTGCATTACATTAGTAATTTAGTTGGTTCATTTTGTTCACTCGTTTCATAAATATTGTAGTCCAGGAACTTACTCTTAAGTAATCTGTTACAAATTTCTGAAGATATTGGAAAAATTATTCAAATCACATCTCTTCAAACATCATCAAGTACTTTCAAATCTTCTCATCAAGTTTGACAGACAAACATTGACGAAAACCATACCAAGACCTGCATACTTGGCTTTGCTCTTTCTTTCTACTAGGTAAAGTTGTCCTTGCCTACGGTCTGTTCTAGAAGCTTCTTGGTGTCACATCTATCCCTCTTAAAATCTCTTGGAACGAAAGGATATCCCAAAGTCATAGATCAAAAATGTCAAAATCAAATGCAATCAAAAGCACCAAGCAAACAAAATATTTTATTTTACACACTACTTTGCCCCATCAACCTTCGGTGATAAGCCCACATCTCTTACTGGTGATGTGAGGTTGGGAAAGGAAAGAAGTGCCCTTACTCGCCTATATCTTGCCTTTGGTGACAAACCCATGCTTCTTACTAGTGGCGTGAGGCAAGTGTGGGGGGTCCAGTCACACAAACTAACAAATCTTGGTATAATAAAAAAACATAAGTCAAATTCTGTTAAAATAAGGCAAATATCCAAACATCCAAATTCCAAAGAGATCAAATCCTTAAAAACCAGATTTTTTCAACCAGGTTGCCATTTATGAATCTAAGTCTAGATAAACTGAAAAGTAAGTGGCCTTCTAAGCTTGGTAGTAGTTCTGAGTAGGGTGGGTGTGTAGGTAAAAATTTGGTTCTTGTTCTTGTTTTGTCTGTCTCTCATCATTCCACTCAAATCAAACTCATACAACTTGTGCCCTTCCCAATTCTTGGTGTTGAGCCCTCGCATCTTACTAGTTGTGTGGATTTGGGATTGGGGCAAGTTCATCTCTTTATCGCTATACATTCATCACGTTTTGCCAACATAAGAAGAAATCACAGACATTGTCTAAAGAGGCCAAAAGTTCAAAACTACATGATCGTCATCACATATCAGCATTACAAAAGCAAATAAAGTAAAAACATTCTGTTTAACATTTGTTATCACTTGTCATCCATTGCATACATTTTGAAAAGCATGTGAAAATCGGCGGCATTTCGACACACGGGCATGTCAGGTATAGCCTCTAACTCCCCATTTTGGGACCGCCATACTCAGACCCAACGTTTTATGCCTCTTCATGGCTAAAACGCTTCTCCAAGGGGGCAATATGTACGTACCCAAAATTGTATGTACTGTACAGTCAGAAATTGGTTAAAGAAGCCCCAATGATGATGCAAATCTCTTCACAAGGTGTTTGGGATCCAGAAAAGATTTACAGATATGCGTTAACATCCCGCATGCCCCCCTTGGCCCCCGCGTGCTTAGTTTTCCCCTTTTTCCTCCCTTTCCTTAGCTTTTTGGCCTTCAGTGGCGAAACCGCCGCCCTGCAGGGCGGCGGTCGTTTACGCGTTTTCCAGAACATGCTTTTGACGAAACGCACGCAAAGTTCGACGTTTCACCAGCTTTTCTTGCCGACTTAAGCATGAATTTATGTTTTTGGTCCCCTGGAATAGTGTTTTTCCTTTGTTTATTGTTTAGGAGTTCAGTTTGGGTTTGATCTTTAGATGTCTGAATTCCTATAAATGCATGGTTTGTGCACATGCAAATGGTCTAGAGTTTTTGGTCTGAAGCTTGGCTGGTTTTGAAGTTTGATCTTTGCTCTCATTCCCTTATTTTTAGTGTTTTAGTTAGCTAGCTTGTTTGGAAGCCATAGCTTGGTTTCATTTGCATCTTGTGCTAAATTGTTGCTGTTGGTAAGCCACAAACCCATCTTGTGCAAACAGTGTAGGCTTGTGTTGCAGCTGGTAAGCCACATATCCAACTTGTGCAAGTGCAAACATTACTTTGGGCCACCATTCTTCATTCCAACTTCCTCATTTTCAGTGCTGTAGTCCTTTTGGTTTGCTTAGGATTGGTAGCATAGTTTATTTGCAGGTTTGGTTTAGCATTGTGTAAAGCTGTTAGTAAGCCACAGATCCAACTTGTGAAAACAGTGTTATTGCTTTGGAATAGAATAGTTTACGCAACCATTAAAGTTGCAGGTTTTGCTCTTCATTCAGATTAGTTTCAGGTTCTGGACGCATTTTGTTGCATGATTCGCAATAGACCCCGCTAGGAATTGCATAGGCCAAGCTCTGTACTCTTGCGCTATCCCTCTCCTATCCGCATTCTATTTTGTCTACATTCGGAAGGTTGTCCATTGACCCAAATATCTATTCCTATTGACGCAAGCATTACACACTTTTCTGGATTCACGTGAGCATAAAGAACGAAGAGATCATACTGAGGGGACAAGAACACACACACCAGCGGATTCACCACTGTTCTGCGAAATCCAGGTTCTAGCTTTCAAAGTTCTAGTTAGAATCTTATCAAATAGAGTAGTCAATCACTTTACTTTCAGTTATTCCCATTCTCGATATTGCCAGGGAAGCTGTGGGGATTGATAGTTTCTGAGAAACTATGATTCACTCCTCACTTCTGAGGTAGGATCGAGAATCTTGCAGATAGATTAGTTATTTCGTTGTTTAGAATAGATATACGAAATTGCACAGACAAATAGCTACACTCGGCTATTTTGTTTGTTTTAAATTGTTAGCTTAGTTGTCAATTCTAAATATTTTAAATAGTTACTTTCTTATAAGTTGTCAGAAAATACAAAAAGAAGTTATATATGCTAGAGCTATACTTAGATTTAGATTTTACTTTATTGTAGTTTGCTTTATTTTACTGTTTTGCATGACAATTACGGGACCTAGGGAGCCCAGAGAATATATTTTCGAGCCAATCGTGCCTCAGCCCAATCTCATAGCGGCAATAACTGACATTGATCAAAACCTTAGGATACAAGTCTTCCGAACAACAACAGACTTCCAACAGGTCAGGTCACAGTTGAGAGGATTAAATATAGAAGACGACCAAGCACATACATTTTGGTCAAATCAGCCAAACTACAGGTTATCCTAGAAAAACATCCACATGATTGTAGAAGGGTTCGAAAGAGAACAAACGTTTGGGTGTGATCCCCTAGTTCCACAGCCAGACGCTGGAGACACCCTCGTGGATATAGATACTAGCTTGAGAATTCAGGTGGCAAGAACGCCTGTAAGATATTCTGAGAAGATCACACAACTGTTGGTTTTAAACATAGAAGCTGAGAAAGCATACGATTACTGGATGCTAGGGATTAGGACTTGATCTCACACATGACCATAACAGGACCGCACAATTGAGAGTTTACGGCTGTGATCCACAAATCCCGCAGCCTAGTGTATCCACAAGAAAATTAGATATAGATATTGGCCTACGCACGCTAGTATTTCAGTCTACTCCGATTCCACCTATCATCATTCAGCAGTTATCCCTACTGGACATAACAACTAACGAGGCTAGAGAATCGTCCATAGAGTTGACTCTATTCACCATATGACCTTATCTGGGGACATACACGAAACAATCCCGGGTCATTTCCCACGCATCCCACAACCCATAGATCGAATCACGCCAGAGCTCGATATTGATTGGAGCCTTCGAGTAGTCATCCTTGCTGATCGATCTATCACACCGGTCCAGGTTAGAAGGGCCTTCTTTGCCTTAGATTCGCAGATTCCATTAGTGCGTGTCGAAGATATTAGATTTCCTAACTAGTCTATCCGTATACTACCTATATTCCATCCCCACCGGCTGTCTCGGCACGACCTCGGGAGGTCGGGTACGCGGAAAGGTCACTTGTAGATTCCCACGCTCGCTTGTCACTTTTCCGGCGTACAGTTACCTTTTTGGCTAGCTCAGTACGTGGCATCCAACTCTGAGTGCACTACCAAAGTGTGACCCTCTACCGACACGTCAACTTACAACTCTCCACTTTGGCTTCGACATGGCTGTTTTAACACTCCTTCACATTTAGCGGTTACAAAAACTCTGCATGTAGCCCCCGTTCTCCCTGACATTGGTCTCCTGCACAACAACGACTCGGTAGGCATACCTAGACCCACCTTGGCAACATTTGACCCAGAGGCTCATCCAAATAACTCAGTCACCTATGAGGCACTCGTTCTCCCTTTTAGAATTGATTATTGGTAAAATCAATCTCCCTTTAATGTTTTAAGGTTAAAAACATTTATTTCATGGCATTGTAATAATTTTTTGGATATATTTTGCTTGTATTATTATCCTTCCTTTGATTTTCGAAGACGGAGGGTGAGGTCCGGGGTTGGCATGAGGCTAATCCCCCCTCGCAATAAAAAAAAACCCTATCTAAAATTCAATTCCATTTCTAATGAGCATACATACGACACCCTTTGCATGCATTTATGGAACTTTTTAATCTGTTTGCAGGCTTATTAGCATTTTTCCATCAGTTGCGGGAATTATTTTTTATTATAACTTTTGACTCATTACTCAGTTTTGAGCACTTCTTTAGTCAAAAGTTGCATGTTTTTTCGCACTCTAGATGATGGGATTATCAGTTTTGTAAATGCACTATTTTATAAAGTGCCGCATTCTGGGGGGTGTATTTGTGTTGCTTAATTAAGCTCATTTCAAATCATCTTGAGCTTTGTTCTATCCCTTTTATTGCTTGTGGACTTGTGAGCACGTCTGCCACACTCTTACAGCAAAGGTATTATTTCATGCGATGTGAGACGTTATTTCTCACAAGGATTTCTCTTTCCCTTCTTGTTTTCACTCGTTCTTGTGCTTGCTTATGGTGTCGAACTGTTACGCCCAACAAACCTCGATTGTTATCTCCACTCTTGCGTGTTATTACATTGATTGAAAGGTGAGTGATAGACTGGTTCTCAGCACACAGTCACATTTGATTGTAATCAATGCACTAAACTATAAAGTGCCTAACTCCAGGCGGTGTAATGTTATTCTGAGGTGGTTGTTTCTTTTCTCTCTCCTTCCTTCTGCATCCTTTTGGTTCTATCTCCTCGTTGTGGATATCTCTAAAGTACCTGTGCTTACACCTTTTAATTTTTTAGAATGGAAATATAAAATTAAATTGGTTTTACGAAGTAAAGTGTTATACCATGTCACCATGGGGTTAGAGATTGAACCTAATGATGAACCCAAAAAATCTAAGTGGTTCAACCGTTGTGATGAAGCCTTAGGTCTTCTCTGTATGTCCATCTCTCTTGACTTGCTCTTCCACATCAAAACTTCCTCGACTCCTGATGTATCGTGGAAAATGCTCGATGATATGTTTGGGAAGCAAGATGACATGAGAACGCATGATTTGGAGAACAAACTACTAGGGTTAAATCCTAATGACTTTGAAAACTTGCAAGCCTTATTCTCAAAGTTTGTCCACACTAGACTGCTTCTAAAGGAATTTCAAGTGGAGAAGAAATACTCTTAATTGATCTTGTCGATTCTTTCTCAGTTAGGTCCTGAATACTCTATCTTCATTTCAACTTTCCACGCCACGAAAGCCGCCTTGGGTAGTGCTTGGAAAATTCCCTCATTTGACAGTTTTTTGTCCCAACTCATTCGAGAACATGACAAACTCATTCAAATGGGGACTCTAAAATCCAAGTCACATGCCCTTGTGGCGAATAAGGGAAAGAAAAATGAAAAGAAGAAAGAAACAAAGGACCAACCTAAGAAAGAAACCAAGACCAACAAACCCCCATCTAAGCCCAACACTAACACTTCAATTTCTGAGCCTAAAGCGAAGAAGGAAAAGTTTAAATGCTCCTATTGTAAGAATTCTGGCCATGATGAGCAACATTGTTTTCGGAAACAAATTGATCACTTAACTCATTTTCTTTAGAAGAATAAAATAAGTGTTCCTGAATCCGTTAAACAAAAATGCTCAGAAGGGTGAGTCTTCTAAAGCAAAGGAGTCTAAAAATGAAAAGAAGAAAGGTATGGCCCTTGTAGCTAGATCAGTTCCATCATCAACTTGGATTACTAATTCTGGTGCCTCGCACCACATGGATTCTTTAGAGGTTGAATTCTATAGCATTGAACCATGTGGCATGTCCCAAATCACGTTGGGTGATGACACTCATGTATCAGTTTCCGGTAGTGGATCGGTAGAGATAGAAGGTGGAACATTTAACCAAGTGTTGAGTGTTCCCAAGCTCTCAACTAATCTCCTATCGGTTTACAAAATCAACCACCTTGGTGAAGGAATGTGAGTGGAATTTGGTCCTAACTCGGTGATCATTTGTGAGCTTAAATTTGACTGCACTGTGGCTAAGGGAAAGGTAGATCACCGTTCACGGTTGTATACCTTTTCCCACTTCTCTTCTGATTTGACGCCCAATGCCTTGCTCACTCATGTGAATGAGGTTAGTAAGCTATGGCATGAGCATTTTGGGCATCTAAATTATCGTTACCTTGAACAATTGATCCAAAACAAAATGGTCAATGGGTTACCCTGAGTTAAGTTTTCTAAAGGTATTTGTAAGGGTTGCACCCTCGGAAAGCACCCTGAAAAAAAAATTGATAAGGGAAAATCCTGGAGAGCTACTCATCCCTTTGATCTTATTCATAGTGATGTTTTTGGCCCCTTTCCATCTCCTTCTTTCACTATAGCTCTATATATACTAACCTTCATTGACGAAGTCTCATGTTATACTTGGGTATGTTTTCTTAAGCTTAAGTCTGAAGTATTTGAGAATTTTCAAAACTTTAAGGCTCTTGCTGAGAAGCAAGTGGAATGGTCTATCAAGGTTCTTCGAACTGAAAATGGAGGCGAGTATGTGAGTAATAGGTTTGAGGATTTCTGCACTTCTGAGGGGATTGCTTTGTAGCGTACAATTACTTACAGCCCTTCCCAAAATGGAGTTGTAGAAAGAAAGAACTGAACTCTAAAGGAGATGGCTACTTGTATGGTTCACTCGAAGTCCCTTCCTCCGCAGTATTGGGTTGAAGCAGTGAATTGTGCTTGTTACATTCAGAATCATGTTCCACAAAAGGCAGTAAGAGGGACGACACCTTTTGAAGCCTATTTTGGACACAAGCCTGATGTTGACCACTTTTGAGTGTTTGGATCCAAGGCTATTGCTCAGATTCCTAAGAAGAAACGTAATGCATTAGATCCACAATCCAAACCTTGTATCTTTGTCATGTATCCTAATGGCATGAAGGGATATCGATGGTTGAACCCTACTACCCATGAGCTCTATATTGAGAGGAGTGTGAAGTTTGATGAGTCATCCTTAACTTTTACTTCCATTAAGGTTATTTTGCCCACTGATTCAAATTATAAATCATCAAATGATGATGTTGTTGAGCCAGTTCCTCCTTTCCCTACTCCTCCTGATCCTCAAACTTCTGAGTATTTTGATTCTGACAGTAGTGATGATGAGGACTATGTCCCTTCTCACTCAAGTGAAGAATCTTCTGACTCTGAGCTTGAACCTTTGGGACCTCTTTGGGCAAGGAAAACTTTACAAAGTGCTAGAGATTTAGTTGGAGATCCTTCAGATGAGAGACATACGCACTTGAGTTTTGTTGGACCCCACTCCTTCTTCACCTCTGCTTCTGATCCACCATCTTTCTAGGAAGCTTCTGGGATTCTGGAGTGGGATTCTACTATGGATGAGGAGTATTCCTCACTCATAAAGAATGACACTTGGGATCTTACCCCTCTTCCGAAAGGAAGAAAAATCATTCAGTGTAGGTGGATATATTGAACAAAGTATGGAGCCAATGGAGAATTCAAGAAGTATAAAGTGTGACTTGTAGCTAAGGGTTTCTCCCAGGTAGCTGGGGTTGATTACTCAGAAACCTTTGCTCTAGTTGCGAAGATGAATTCCATTCAACTGACCCTTGCCATCGCTACTGCTAACTGATGGGAAGTCTACCAGATGGACATTAAGAGTGCCTTCCTTCATGGGGACCTAGAGGAAAATATCTATATGGAACAACCTCCAGGTTATGTCCATGATCCATCACTCGTTAGCAAGTTAAAGAAGTCTCTCTACGGCCTTAAACAAGCCCCTCAGACTTTGTAGGCCAAGATGGAATCCTTTTTACTTGCATCAGGGTTCACTTGGTGTCACTCTAACCCAAATGTGTATATTCTATGGCAGGATGACTCCATGCTTATTCTTGTTCTCTATTTTGATGACTTGTTGGTCATGGGTAGTCTTCCTCTATCATTAATTCTATGAAGATCTCCTTGGCCAAAAAGTTCTCCATGTCTGACTTAGGATTGCTTCATTACTTTCTTGGAATCCAAATTTCACAATCTGACTCAGGAATTATGATTTCGTAGCCTAAGTACTCTCTTGATTAGTTTTCTTGGTTTCACATGTCTGATTGCAAGTCCTCGCCTACTCCTTTTCTTTCCAAGGTCAAGTTGGTTTCTGATTGCTCTTCCCCCTTGGTTAACAATACCCTTTATCGGCAGTTGGTGGGGAGCTTGATTTACCTTACTCACACTTAGCCAAATATTTCGTATGTTGTCGGGATCATGTCCAGATTTATGCAGGACCCTCATGAGCTGCATTTAAAAGCAGTAAAGTAGATCCTTCACTATGTTCATGGCACTCACACAGATGGTATTCATTACTTAGGAGGGATTGAGATTGAATTTGTTAGATTTACAAACTCAGATTGGGCCAGTGATCTAGATCATCAGAAGTCTACCTCAGGATACAGTTGCACTCTTGGTTTAGGTCCTGTCATTTGGTCCAGCAAGAAGCAGAATGCCATTTTCATATCATCAACAAAAGCAGAATACAGAGGAGCAGTTAATACTGCCACAGAAGTTGTTTGGTTATAGGGTATCTTAACAAAGTTTGTCATCCACTTTCAGTAGCCTACCACTATCTACTGTGACAACATGAGCACTATCTTGATTTGTAGAAATCCAGTTCAGCATCAGCAGACGAAGCACATTGAGATTCACTTGCACTTCATATGGGAGCTGATACATGAAAACATAATCGACATACGGTATGTTCATATAGCTAATCAGGTTGCAGACATATTCACCAAGCCCTTCACTGAGGTGAAATTTCTTCACTTGCAGTCTCTTCTTGGGGTGAGGTTTGTTGCATCCACCCATCTTCTTTGGGCTATAAAGTCCTCCTTCTTCTCCTCTTCTTCTTTCAGAAAGATGTTGTTTGTATATGGGCACCTTATCAGGCCTTTAGTTTCTGGGCCCCATTGACACATCTTTCTTAGTTTTCTAGGGGAGTCTTCTTTTCTATTTTGGCTTACATTGACCTCTTCCTCGGCTTCAATGAAGGGGGGTGTTGGTGTGTGTGACATGACTAGTCATCATCCACATCACCTAGTGAGGCATCTCACCTTGCGAGAGTCATAGGTCTTAGGAAGTCAAATGACAAGTGTCATATTTTGTCATAGAATCTGTCATTGTCATTTGCGTCAGTGTGTCATAGGAGTTACATTACTTCTTTTTAATTGTAACTCCTCCTTTAGTGGCGTCATATGTGTCAGTCACGTCATATGCGTCAGTGGCATCATTGATAATCTTTCCTTGTTTAGGCATGGGGGTTACATAAATCCCATATTTGTACTTCCTTTTTTTTTATCTATGAGGATGAGCAGACCTATTTTCTTATTTGCATATTATTTCCATTATTCAAATCTTACTTATTGCATTAGAGCTTGACGTTACCATCAGAGTGCAACTTCGTTGTGGTGCATTGTTTTTGACATCGGTTCTCAACCTATTATAAATAAGTCTTCTTGGTTTTTGTAATAAAGCACTATTACCATTTAGATTAGATTTCCCTTTCATGTGTTTTCCTTTCATGTGTTTACTTTCATCGTTGTTATGATTTGTCAATTTATTTCAGTGTTTTGTTGTAATAAGCATGCTTATGCATTAGGAGTTGATTACTATCTATTGGAATCATGTGCAGAGGACCACATATACTTTAAGTGTGGGGTGGAACAAATACAAGTGGTATGCAAGTACATATATGGGTTAAAAATTGAAACTCCTTTGAAAACGGTGCGTATAGAAGAAATGTGTTACAGGTTCTCAGATTAAAGATGATTTTAAGGAAATTTTTTTATATTCAAAACCACGCGTAGATGGAAAGATGTGTAATGTAATGCGAGGTAGAAAAAAACATAGGAAACTACTTGGTATGAGGCACAATGGATAGTTACTTTGGCACAGGGAAGCGTGAGAAAGGAGGTATGTGGCCGAGAAGTAGTGGATGCACCAGAAGGTTATAACTGGGGCACAGAAGAAAATGACACAAAGTGTGGAAGAGTGAAAGAGCGAGTTAATGCCACGTAGGGTGGTAGATGAGGAGTAATTAATGATGAAACTTTTGAAATTTCTATAAATGGAGCACATGCGACCCTATTCCTTAACATGTAATTTTTTAGTTCTCAAGCTGTAGAGTGTGACCAAAGGTGTAAAGAAGTACAAAGTGCAAAGAGATATTGACCGATCAATTAACCGGGTGATTTCAGGGCATGACATTACTAGAGCTCCACGTGGAAAGATGTTTGAGCTAGTTGGGCGTGCGTGGAAGGAAATTTCATGAGGTTAGGGTTTAAAAGAGATAGATTTGGAGCTATGACACACTAGGGCATGGGATAGTTTTAAGCAACAGAGGAATTTGAAGGTGCAAGGGTAAGGATTTAAAACATTTACAGTTTTCAAATCACGTTGTTAGTTAAGCAGAACAATGACACCAAGGAGAGTCATGGTTAAGGAACCTATGATAGAGGAAGCACCACAAGAGTGGTTTGCGGAGATGTAATGCCCTGAGGAGGTGATTGAAGGAAGGTCATGGACATCCCAAATGACAAAATGTAAGATAAGTGACATCAACCACCATACTGATCAAACCCTAAAGGACATAAAATAAGATACCATCTTGAAGAAAAACAGGACTACAAATGGACAAACAATAATGGATAATTTGATCTATAAACTTTTGGAGAGTGTCAGGGTGATGTAATTGTGTGAATTTTCATTCTTTGGTAAGACAGAGAAATGGTACCAATGGATTATGTCACACGTACATGAGGATTACTTCTACTTTTCATGTAGAAGGATGAGAATTACAACAAAACTGATTGGAAAGGCTACACAATTACGTGAATCTGGTGAGGACATTACAAGAAAAATTTCTGATTATGATGGATTAGAGGAAACAACCATCGTGTTCAAATATCACAATGGAGGCTGGGCCTTTAATGTCACAAACATAGAAGACTGAGCTACAAACGCAGTTGTGTGACTAGTTATCTACAAATTGGGTACCTCGAAGAGGTGGAAGGAGGTGGAAAAGCACTGGCTATACATAGTGTATAAAGTAATGAACAAAACTTACTACAACATTGTGAGTTATGCTGCAAAAAGCACAGTGGAAGAGGCATGCATCCAAGATGATAAATGTGAGAAGATAACTTGGGGAGCCATCTTACTTTTGATTGTGTTTAATGAAATTGGTGTGCCTGACGGTCCAAAGGATAATATGTGGGTGTAACCTTTGAAGAATAAGTAATCAAAAAAGAAGTTCGAAAGGTTCACATGACAAGGCATGATTTCAAACACTTATAAGAAGCACACAGAAAAGTGGTATAGGAAGACGTGTAATGTATTTTAAGGATATTGGCGCATCCCATGAGAGTTACCTAGTGTATTGGAGGGGCAAGTAGAGTTTGCAGTGTATCAACATTTCTATTTGGTTTGGTTTTACATGAAAACTGACAAGAAAATCCCCTAGTGTAAGTTTCCTTTCACCTTTACTTCTCATTACTTTAGATATTCAGTGAACCTACTAAATAACGTGTGGAAGTTACAATTTGATGCTGATAAGGTAGACGTAAAAATCCACATTCTGCACAAAACGAATGTCTACCCTAACAAGGAGGCATATGTGGAGACAATGCAGTCTAATAACATTGATATCACTCCAGATGTCATGGTTGTGGGGTAGATAGAGCCTGTGAGCATGTATGTGTATCTAATTCTAAGGTTTAAATATGGGAAGTACATTATTGGTGAGGAGTATCACTTCTAGGTCCTTCGAAGAACAAAAAAACTATGGGCACAAAAAGAAAGATCGAGGTTACAACCCCAAGGTAGGAAAAGTAGGAATTAGAGAATGTCCTCGAGTGAGAAGAGGAAGGACAAGAAGATAGTATTACGCGTGATCATGGCAGGAGACAACTTTGCAAGAAGTTCAAGAATGCAAATGATGGCATTGGAACCTCACAACCTATAAGGAGGTCACTGCGTATGATGCCTATTTAGAAGAGAAAAGATGAGAGAAAGAAAAGGTGCAAGGATGTGTCTGTCAAAGATAGTGATGAGGATAATTCATCATATGGGATCATGCACAATGATGTTTCCACACCCAGCCTTGAATTTTTAGAAGATGAGGGGATATGTAGTGAGCAACTACATTTTGATGTAGAAGTCCCTAGTGTGAGTATACTTGAGCATGAAGAAAAAAGATACACTGGGGAGATACAGAAAATGAAGATAGTGTTGAGCAGTCGACTGGTGGACCAGAAGGTGGAATAGTAAAGGAGAATCTAAAAGGCACTAAGATACAGGGAAACATAGGTGAGTGTGCCAAAAAACACAGGGAAGAAGAGATGGTGCAGACATAAAAACTTGGTTACATCAAAAACCCAACAAATATTATACATGCCAGGTTTCAAAGTACTCTTTCCCCATAACAACTATATGGATGGGAGCTAATGGAACCATAAATGGTAAATGTGCACACAAGGAAACAATTGTCATGGATTATTCAGAATCGTATGGATGATCCTGAGTTTGATGTGTGTGAGGATTTATGTGCCACCAGATGAATGAAGAAGGCTCCACATTTCAAGCACGTGACAAGCAATCCCTCAGAGTTCTCTGATGAGAAGGTGAGTAATGTATTGAAAAAGATAGTTACAGAGGTTACGTGTTAGAATGTGGATAAATTGGATAGCTTGAGAACTTTTCTTGAGGATAAAAAGGAAAAGGAAGAGAAAAACCAGCGGTTAACAAAAGAAAAAGACAAAATAGAGGTGAAGGCACATGTTGTTCTAGATATGGACAAGGAGATTAGAGAAGAAATTTTGTAGGCATGGCCATAGTATAAATAAAATGTATCTGGGAATTTCCCACCGCATTGCACTATTTGTGCACTTTAGTTAATTTGATGTTAGATGAAAACTCAGTGCATACAACGAGTGTGGAAGAACAAGTTGTGGAGAAACAAGAGAATTTTGTTGTGGAGTTGGAAAGAACCAAAAAGTAGATCATACACAATATAGTTGAGTATGAATCCATACTCCAAAATTTACATGATGAATTAAAGAAAATAAACTTGGTGTTGAACATGTGTGAAACCCCAGAGCCAATAATAAAAACAAAATGTTCATAGAATAAAATGAAGTCTGCATCACCAAAAACAATGATACTTGGGTACGTGAGGTGAGGTTGAAGTTACTAGAAGATCAGTGTGATGCGCTTAAGGCAATTTGAGACCCTCATGATGAAAAAGTAAAGGAGTTGGGAAAATTGATAGTGCATCAAATGAACGTAATAGATGGCATGGTGTCAAGGTTAGAAAATGTAGTATAAGAATTGAAGAACAAGGGTGAAAATATGACCCTGGAATAAGTGGATGCAATACTTGGTGACATTCTCGTGAAGGAAAAAAAGGGACTCAACAACTGGAATGAGTTAGAAGCGAACATCAAGAATGAGTACCATGAGTTACTATTACCTGTAGAAGAATAACACGTTAATTGTTGATCCATTCTTATATTCTTTCATTATTTCTGTAAATTCATTATTTATTCTTTATTCAATGGAGATATAAGGTGGGAATACCCATTGCCGAGGGAAACAATGAAATTAGTGTGGGGTAATGTTGGCCTGTGAAATAGTGAATAAGTATCATAGGAACATATGATAGTAGCACAAAAGAAGGGTTTGCGTGGATAGGCATAGAAGATTGATAGAATTGTGCCTTGAGGATTTGTGCCCGATAAGATAGAATTCGAGACTTAGCCATTTTGCATGGCATGGGCTAGGAATAGGAAAATGCATGAATACTTAAGGAAAAGCAAGGGCTATTTTGAGAGCGAGTGGAAGATCAAGAGACATGCAAGGTTTGAGCTAATAATAGGGTTAGATCAGGGTTTATTTATAGATAATCTATTATTAGCGAAGCTTTCATGCTTCATAATTATCTTTGTATGCATGCCTAGCTATTTTTTAGGATGTAGCCTATTTTGAGAGTGAATGGGCGGTGAAGGGAAATTCCCCACCCCTATATATATAGTGATTTGTACTATTTAAGGGATATCACGTATGTTTTGAGTTGTAACAAAGTTATGTTGATGGTATGATTCACACGCATGACTTTGTGATGGTGTTACTGATGTATACAACTTTTGGTTTGTCATGAATTAATATGATGGATCTTTGTGGATGGATTTTGGTCATTGATGTCTCTATTCATGGTTATTGTATGGTAAATTTGATTTTAATAGTGATATGATCTAGTATGATTTCTTATTATGTGTGTTTCCAAATTGAGCTCATGGATGTGATTATTCTAATGGAATATACACTTTGATTATGGTTATTATGAACATGCATGCTGACACCTTGGAAAGACATTACCAAAGAGGGACAAGGTAGCTCCGTGCACTTCATGTGAGCGTTCAAATCTATCTAGATGAAGTGATAGTATGCCTAGCCATCTGAGTATAAAAAAAGACTACATCATATTAAAAATCCCAAATATTAAAACAAAGCAACACAAATTTGGGGACAACCATAGTAGAGTAGCATGTTTTAAAAGTAAAATTGCCATATCTAAGATGTATAGACCCAGATTTGGGAAGCAACAGAACAACAAGCTATTTGCAACAAAGCTAGATCAAGTTAAAATATAAAAAAGTGACGAATCCAAAAAGTAGAAGTAAGCCACCAAAGGGTAGGGTCAAGCTTTGCTAAGAAAACACCTGATTTTAAAAAAAACATGACATCTATCATATAAAAAATCTTGAAACATGAAAAAAAAAACAATAGATCTTTAAGGCATTATAATTCAAGAGCATATCCTAACCTTCAAGATGGATATAAATGCAACTCCATGGAAGGCCAATGAAAAAACATTGGATAATAACTTGTCCAACCCATGAGTCCCTAGTTGAATGCAAGCACAAATCATGAGCTAAGTATCACTTTAACTAACACGGCTACTAATGCCCATTCGGCCCATATGTAGAGTTTCACACCTTCTTACATGGTAGGATCAAATCAATGGTAGGAAAGATTGATAAAGCAAAAACAAGATATCTGATATGTAATGGAAAGGAAAAATAAACAAAACCATATCCATAGTAAGCACTATGACAATCACAAAGTGGTGAGGTTTCATATAAGCACAAAAAGTGACTCTTTTTACCAAGGAAAAAACAATGCATATAAACTAGACTTCAAATGCATAGTAAATGAGCTCAAATGCAATGGCCAAAAAAGAGCCTAGATACAATTCACCTTCAGCAAATTAAAAAATGTATAAGCTAGAGCTTCAATAGAAATTTCCATAGCGGCTTCCCAAGTTCTGGAAAATTTTCCCCTACCAACACAACCTCTAGAATCTTTGAGGAAAAGAATAAAGTGAAAAATGACAAATTTTTAGGGTTTTCTCTAATTTGAGTCGAGTTGGTTATGTCAACCATGATTAGTTTAACATGATCTATCTTGGATTCCAATGCTATCACAGCGAATAAGGTCTTTGTGCCATTATTAGCATGGGGGAGGAGTTTCACTTTTTCAATGTCAAATTTCAAAACCCATGCAATGATTATTTAGCCAATTATTCGTTTTTACATGACCAATTAACCAGGATGTATTTGAAGGCAAAATAGCCAAGGTTCCTTTATGCACGTGCCAATAAAAATCAAATGATTACATCCTACATGTACACTAAGCTAAAATTAACCATCATGCATGCTTAGAAAAAATATAAAAATGGATTTTAGAGATAGGACAAGGAATATTTACCTTAGAAATTCTAAATAATACCTTAATATAAGAAAAACATCCATACAAAAACCTTAATCCTTCCAAACAATAGATTTGATGAGTCAACTGAAGTTTGACTAAGCTAATAATAGACCATGTAGGCCTTTTAGACCTTGCACATGACATTAAGAGATCCCTATTTTTGGGAAAATTGTGTTTTATTGTAGAAAGGGATTAAAATTGTGCATGCAAAAGGCTTAAATTGGGTTTGCCTCCAATTGGAAAATTAGGCAACCTTTGGGAGAGGTTAGCTATTTTTGGAGCCAAAGGTGTGCAACTTGTATTATTTATACATTATTTGTCTTGAGGTTTAAGGGGGGCTTATTATTATTTCTACAGACTTGTGATGTAGAATATTGTACTAGTGCACCTTTTTTAGTAATAAAGACTATGTTTTCCTCCAATTTCAAGTTTTTTGAAGTGTATTAGAGCAATTTTTTGTGTGTTTCAGTGATGATTATGTTCTTTTGCATGCTAACAACTTCCCAATACCTCCACTAAGTTGTTTTGTAAGTTTTACAGGTAATCTAAGTGTGTTTAACACCTTTGTGAGTGCAAAATCTATCAAAAAAGCAATTATAGTGAATTATCAATCCTTTATCAGTATTTAAGTGTGTTTTCATGCAAGTGTAGGTCCCTAAAATTTGGTGTATCACCCTTTTATTTAATTTTATTTAAATTCCAGTTCATTCTTATCCCTCAATCCCATTAGTTTTAGTTGTTTTAGGTGATTCATCAAGGGAACCAGCCCACTCTGGAGGTTATCCTCGATCTGAGGCACCCACAACTCGGAGGAGATCTCATTGTACTAACAAAAGTCAAAGTCAGATATATTTTCCAACACAAAGGTGCACTTTGGACTAATAACGGGAATCATGTAAATGTTAGTATGATTTTAGGACCTAGAAATGACTCAGGTGTGTGATTTTGTGTCTACACCCCTAACATGGTTAGTTACATGTATTGTCTTTTGCAGGACCTATCAAGATGATTCTAAAGCACGTGATGAAAAAAGGAACCTCCCAAAATCCTTGAACTTATGAATTCTCTTGAAAATATTTCTTTCTAACCTCTGCATCCATTTTCATGTAATGGTTATGCAGAATTTTGTCCTATTCTTCAACGTAGGAATATTTTCTTGTAGAAAAATGAAGAATGTGCCAAGTTTTATCATCACATTAGTACATTACACTAACCTCTATTTATCCTTATAACTTCCTTACATGCTTCATTCCTCACCATTTTTCCTTCAAAATTCATTAGAGCACTCAAGCATACCAATATCTAGGACCTTCAAAGACGCAACTAATATCAAAGATAGAACTACATTTTCAGCTCATATCATGTAATGCATTTAAGAGAAGTGCATCTTCAAGGGATTTTCATCATCACCATGGGTTTGTAGATCAACAAGATGGAGCTTGGAGTCCTATTTTCAACCCTTCTTCACAACCTTTTTATACTAAGTCATGGAACATTCAGATACTAGTCATGAAAGAGCTTTGATATCCATAAAGATTGAGGTCTCACAAATTTCAAAGGCTTATAAATTGTGGTGAGTGATCTCTATGTCAAATTCAGATGGAATGCTTAACTCTATCATTCTTGTTAAGAAAGAACATATAGATATGAGAAAGCAACAAACAAACCTTTAAGCTCATAAATTTTTCCTTTACAACATGAGCTTGATCATGCAGTTGACCAATTCTTCAAGAATCCAAATCCAAATTTTGGAAGACTTATATGCCTTGAGCAACTTACCAGGTTCATGCATTGATTCCTTTCAAACCATGAAGATCGCAAAAGATTTGTTTTTAAGAGACACATAATATGGGTTTCAAGCTTCAAGAACCAATCTAGCTTCACCTAACATCTTACATTCCAACACTCACTTTAATAACAATCCATTTTAAATACACTTCAATAATAAGGTATACTCCATGATGAACTACTCTTTTTCATGGATTGTATGAGGAATATCAAGTTTACATGATCAAAACACAGTCCTTCTTGACTGTCTTGAAATGACATTTTTTTTCCTTTACGAATTGTACACAAAGGAACTTCATTTCATCATGTCATTAGCTTGAACACATTATATTTTACTTGTAACATCTATACACAATCATATATCACTTGAAAACAATTTTTTTCATCAATAAGCTTTCATACTCCAATGACTAGTTTTTGACATGATTATCCCTTAATGGTAAATGAATGAGATAGACAAGTTTCACTCAATTTTTACTCATGGATCACCTAAATTTTTTAATTGACATCAAGGATATGTCCCATGTAACCTTCCACATCCTTGCTTTCAACTTTGAACCTTCTTGACAAGACTGTATAATCAAATCTTGCAAAACATGATTAAATTTATATTGTATTGTCATATATGTAGTACCAAAATGCCACCAACTTGAACTAGAATGAATTATCTATAACCACAAGTGGTTTTATTAGCTTACACATGTATTTTATGCCCACAAAAGGAATTTTTCCTCCATCTCTACAGTTCTAGGGTTTGGGGATGGTTTCAAGTGACTTCCACTCTTAAGATATTATCATAAAGCTTAAACCACCCTTTTAATTCATTCCATCTCTAAAATGTTCTTGATTCAATGCTCTATCACTAGTGAATAGGCTTGAATACCATGCACAATATTTATGTACCATTGATCTCTTGAAAGATGATCTTTGAGTTGGAACAAATCTTTCTAAAAGCTAGATAGAACTAAAAACCTTCTAACTTAATAAAACTTCTTCACTTTTGTATGAAACTTGGTCCACATCTTTATAACAGCTTACTACACATGTCCCACACATTGTTTTATCATAAATGAACCTATACCATCATGACCATTCTCATTTTTGCATGTTTAACCTGCTTGTTCTCGAGAATAGTCATGAGTATGACCCTAAACATGCAACCAAAAGTTAATATATGGTATGAGGCTTCACATAGAGACTCTAGGAAAGGTCCCTAAACAACTCGCATGCTTGCATTAGATTTACATATCCTGATTTTGCTTCATACACCTTACTATGTCCTTGAACTAGGCCTAAATGAGATAGTTAACACAATGAATCATGAGACATGATCTATTTTCCACCATAGAATCCCTTTCACACTCTTAAATCATCATTACAAAACTGTAGGTAACCTAAGAAGTGCACACCAATCACCTCCATACACCCAGTGGACACCAACCACACTAACCAAGCACTCAAGACTCTGAAACGACCCTGACTACTCAAGAAAACACACTGAAACCAATTTGTGAAGGCACTACCAATAAAAATTCATGCCCCTAAATATTTGACACCTCATCACTCAGTCTTTTCCATAAATGCACCATGTCATCAATGACAACAACATCAAGACAAGGTTCAACTGTTCTAACAATAAAAAACATCCAATACTCCCATAAAAGGATAAAAATAAAAAATACGTCTAGATTGCAATGGACTTTGAAAATCCCATGTCTTTATTTCCCTTTTAACTTTTCCATTCTAGTTGGCCATTTTTGGCATTTTATTTAGATTAAATCTAATTCATAACTACATTTTTACAAACTTAAATATTATTAATTGATAGAAATGGTTGTCCTATTTAATGTAATGTTTTTTGAGTATCAAATATGTCTTAATAGCCACCAACATAAGAAACCTTATTTTTTAATGGCATTGAAACTTTCTGAGATTACATTATTACATATTTTGATAACATAAAGTTAAACTAATACAACAACAAAAATATGTAAACACAATTATGACACATATTGTGAGGATCACACTAGATTTTGACACATGTTGACCATAGTGGTCATGTCTGTTTGAACAAAAAACATTCCATCAACCATGTTATGTCTTGGGTTTAGAGAGGTGGGGCCATGATAGGAGGGGGTTAGATGAATGCATTCACATATCCTTCTTCACCTCTGACTAAGATAGGAAAGATTGCATATGTCCGAATCCCTCACGTTTTTTCCTTTTCCCGCTACACCCTCCAACTCATCTTACAACTTCCTATATGATTTAGGGTTCAAAACGATTTCTTCCATATCCCACTCTATTATTAGAATCATTGTGTCAGTTCCTAAAAATATCATTTCTTATGTAACATAAAAAGTTAATTAATTCCTAACCAATAACAATGAAAGTAGAAAATTAGATCTAAAAAAATAATAAATATGTCATGGTGTACCCATAGACAAAGACCATCTCTTAAGACTCTTCACTTCCTTATCTTCACCATTCATGTCAAACCCCCTATCAAATACGCTTCCCAATGATGTTGTTCAGTAACACTACTTAAAAATTATGGAAGAGTCTCACAACACCAATATAGAGAAATTCACCTTGAAAATTGTTGAGCATGAAAAGTAATTTTCCCCACTAGCCAAGATCATGTGTGACAATTTTATGTGATGAAGAGATACTAATTAACACAAATAAATCCTAAATTGTGGTATAGGGTATTGATGTTAATCTAATTAGGAGGACTAAAAATCTGTAAGTATTATAAAATAATGTAAAGTAATTGCACAATTAAATCTAATGGAAAAAAACCCTAATATGCAAGAGAAGAGTAAGAAAAGGGCTCAGCTGATTAAAGATGATTGTCGCACAGTGCCGCAGATTTGATTGTAGATTCTAGAACTCAAGATAAACACTCAGAGACCCTGTGGATGATATATCTAGAGGTTTTAAGCTGACTGAGGTACCTAGGAGGGTACTGGGGCGTCCTGGGGTTCCCTGGTCTACAGTCTGGGCGCTCTAATCTCTATAAATGATTAGAAACTAATTTTGGTATGGTCACAAGGTGTCTCCAAATGCTTCATGTTTGTCACACTATATATGCCAGATGAGCTGGAAAATTACCTACAATGGAGGAGGAAGTATCAAACCCTAGAAAAATTAAATATGCAAATGAATGGGTTGGACTAACCTCAGCCATCAAACTAGTGGTCCTATCACTAAGCATTGCACTACATTTTAGAACTGGATGTAGTTCTGGTGAGTGTGTGCATGTTATGCCCTAGGTTCTCTTGTGTTAGTCACACTTTGTGAAGTAGCGAGAAATATTAACTATAGAAAATGTAAATAACATGTGTGCATGAAATAGAATAGAATACATCCCCCTATGCAGTGTGTGTTATGTAGATCTCTTAGCATTGATGTATAACACTATGTGGATGTAAGTGATGCAATGGATGTAACTCTAGATGGAGTGATAGTAGTATGTGACGCTAAGACCCTCATTATGGTCTGATAACTTTATATTTTTAGGGCTCTCAAGCTTAATTTCCTAAATAATCCTGACAAGGCTAACTGGGAAAAGGATAAGGATGAAAAATGGCTAGAAAGGCCCCAAAAAGAAGTGGGAAGATGTGCATAGATTGGGGCACCCATCTTGGGATCAGGGCACCCTGGGGCACCCCAGTACATGCTAGGGCATTCTGATTTTGGGCTAGAATGACGGGACAGTTGTGAAATAGACGCATAAGTGCAAGAAAATGTGTGGGAATGATGAAATAAACTATAAAATAAAGATGGCCAAAATGTGGGATTAATTAGTACTTTATTCACTTGAGAACCTTCTAAATAGTAGTATAAAACCGAGCTAAATAATGTCTAAAGTGCATAATTTTGTGTCGACAGATACACAAGATATATCATACGAACCAGTCTCTAATCATCACTAGTGGGAGAAAATCCAATGGGCCTCCCAAACATGAGATGTTGAGATGAATCCTTAAGCATCCTCTTTAAAAAATTAGGGGAGCTTAGATTGTTAAAATATCCCCTTTTAGTAATCTTTTGCGCACCATTCATATAGTGTTGAATTTTCAATTACCAAACATTAATAAATTCGATTGGGTGAGTTTTATTGATGATTATTTTATTCTCTCTTCACTTCCCTTATGCCAAAGATTTCAACAAAATCCATGAAGGAATATTATTTTTTTCATAGTTTGGTAAGATTAGAACTGATGACCCCATAACATCTGAGCTTTTAGAAAACCCCTCGACAGATTCAATCACGAAGCAAAATGCCCCCAAGGTGGGACTTAATCTCACAACTTACAGAATCTTTTTTACCTAATTTTTGAACACACTAATAATTGATTTTCAAGTGGATGGTTACACTAGTGTTACACATCAATGCACACTTATGGCTCATCTCCACCATCCACCCCACATGACTATAATAAGCAATTTTCAACCCCACGTCAACTAGAGGCACACTTATCGACATAATTAGTCAAGTTGTCCTTTTTTAAGAATGTATTTTTTATTTTTTACCTTTTCTTTTTCTTTTTATATTTTTAGTGTAAATATCAACATTTTGACCTTTTTTGGCCCCTTTCAACGTTTTTTCCTTTTTTCTTCCCCATTTATCCATGTTTGTCTCTCTTCCCAGTTTTTCTCTATCCCTTCCCATTTTTCTTGTGGTTATGGGTAATAACCATTTCCATGTTGTATTTTTCTTGTCATGTCAATTATGTTTTTTCTATGTAAATGGTTAGGGTATTTATTTTATTATTTGATCTCAAGTGACATCAAACATATAACCCTTAGGATTTTCCTTTTGGTAAACCTAATTCAATTTAAATTTTTCATTTTGTGTGTACCCACATTTTTTATAACATTATCTAGATTGCTCTTGCCTCATATTAGTAGAATTGATTATCCCAAGGTCCACTTCACATGTTCCAACTTTCTATCCCTAGATCTTATTGTGTGTAATATTTTTTATGAATAACATCTTTTTACATTCTCTATATTTTTTTCATCCAAATAGCTTAGAATCAAGACTCCAACCAAATTAAATTTTATGTTAAATTCTATTTTGGTCAATCTTTGTAGTGATTCCCTTGATTAATCCTAGAGTTTTCACAAAAAAGTAAAATGGTTTCTCTCAATGAGGCCCAAGTTTGCCTTGAAATTATACCGACCCTTAGATATTCATGTGGATAATAATGCTTTAAATGGTTCTCACGTGTCTATTGAATGTCAATGTAATAAAGGGAAAGATGGTTCTTTCAAAGATTAAACTAGAATCCTATAATGATAAAAATAAATTATGAAAATAATGTGTTAATAGTTGTAACATTAATTCTTAATAATAAAGGTAAGTCCCAACACATTTAAAATTAAGTTAAAACTTGATATTTGAATAATATCAATCAAATTAAAGATAGTAAAATATCATTTATGACACAAAACTAGAATGAACTCACAAATACATGTTGATAAATGAAGAAACAAGATGCTCATATGTTAAATAGAAGTATGAAATATCATCAATGAGACACTCAAAAAAATATAGGAGGTTGATATGTGTTCTCGACAAGTTCAAAAAGTGAAAACATATTTGGATATAAACATGTATTAGTCAAATTGTATCGAAGTTGAACATATCTAGAGGGTAAAAACCCATTTGGGAAGGACTATGAAAAGTTGATATTTTATGTGCAAGTTCTCCTATATATTTACCTCTAAAATATGGCACTCGAATGCTATGATAAATCTATGACACAGTTTAATTATCTTCTCCTTTATCAAACCTAACTTGGTTTGCCTTGAAGATGAAAAACCTTTAAAATGGGTTAGATTTTAGGTTTGAATAGCCCTATCCACCCCACAATGGTTGAGCATTGCCTATATGGAATTATTCTGAAGAGGCCTTAAACTCATGCAATTCTCCCGTAAGCCCATGTTGAGATACAACTAATAATATAGAAATAAATTTACTTAGAATGAAAGCCTCGATTTGAATTTGGCACTTGAAAACTGATATTTAAATTGTGTATACTTCTATTTTTGTTATTGGTTGATCTACGACTGCTTTGAAAGATTTTCTCTTTTTCATAGTATCTCTAAGTGATGATATAATACACCAACAATTCTTAGGTGCATCCTAGATTGTTGAATGTCTGAGGATTCCTTTTCGTAAATAAATAACCTTTCATTATTTTTATCGCTTAACTGAACCTTGAATTCTGATAAAATAAATTAATACAAGTTAACCATTTGAAATTGTGACTATTACAAAGGTAAAGGAAATGTTTGTGACACATGGAAAATTTTAGGATTAAACCTATTCAAGGTCCATGAACATGTCCAGTTGTCATAACACTTAGAATTGAGAGATGCATGATAACTCTATCATGAGTATTTTTCTACTTGCAATAACTACCAAAGTAGTTATTACATTAAGGTTTATCTAATTATTATTTTTAAATTAATTATATTAACATTTTTATCTATCATAAAATGTTAATATTACCAAACAATAATGAACATGTTGTTTGGAAAGTGGCAATCACAAAGTATATTTCAATTATTTACAATTGTAAAATGTTCTTACACTCTTCGTGTAAACGCTTGCGAAAAGATAATATCATTATAAGAAACCCTTGTTGGGGTAAAAGTCTTAAAAGTTGTAGCATATGAATGAACAAAAATATTAAAATAATACATTAAGACAATGGAGGTGATAGTTACCGAGAAAGTGCACTTCTAATCACACACTTACACATCAACTAAAAATGTCAATGAGAAAGCTATATGAAGACTAAAGCTAAAACATACATTACAACATGATGTTGGAGCATCTAGGTTTACAAGAAATCTTGTGTCACCCAAAAATAGTATTATAGGAATAAGTATCTTAATCAAGCTAAAATGTAGTATGATGCCTCACACCAAGCATAAAAGGTCTTTATAATCTCTACTATTGGCGCTACAATTTTACACTTGGCACAAATGCACATCGAGGTGCAGAAGGTTGCAAAAATTTTGAAAACATGAAAAAACTTCATGTATTGATGTGTCATCATTTGTTTCATGTTGAGGACATGCATTATGATTTTTTGATTTTTGATTTTCACGCACTTTGATTAAAGAAGCCATAAAAATGAATGGATATATGAATCTCAGTGTAAAATTTAAAACATTTATGAAGTTATGTGTCATAACAATTGGAAGTCAATTGTAATATGGTATTAGTTATCTAACACATGGAATTTAATCCATTTGCAATGGTTGTAACATTATGGTCCTTCTTTCCTTTATATGTTGTTCAAAGAAAGACCATGGATGGGGGGTTGGCTGATTGGTTAAGGTTTGGTTTTTTAATTCAATGAGTTTGTAAAGATTGAATAAAGTAAAGACTTTGAGTTGGAAAGTTTTTAGAGATTGAAACCAAACAAGAGAACTTGAAGTGTGTAACACATTCCTTGTTCTAATATTGTAAAGTTTGTTAAAATAAATTCACTGTTCCTTAGACAAAAATTCCTAAATTGAATTTGATAAATTGAAGCATGGTGTTTAAGGTTATGTATTAGAACGATGTCTATCCATTATTTTTTTTGTGGTTATTTAGGCCTCATAGTCCGATAAAATTCTTCATTGGATTATCTACACATAATTACATCTTTTAGTAATTATAAGGAAAATAAATGAATTTATGGGAGGAAAGTACAAAGGAGGAAAATTACGCACAAGGTACAAGAATTATGGCATAAAAGATAAGGTTTACATGAAATGAACAAGGAGAAGAAGACTTACCAAGAGGATAGGTAAAGAGGTGCAAATATGGATATTGTGTAAGATTTGAAGGTGGTGTAAGAAAGGAAAAGGAGTGTAAAGGCATCATGGAATACGTAAGAAGCTAAGGAAGGAGGATGATTCTAAGGTGAATCACACAAGGAACTGATTTCCTTGACTAGAAATCACATGTGGGTTGTGCAATGGAGATGCCGAAAGATATGTAATAGGAAAATTGAATATGTAAGGGCAGAAAATCTATTAGGGAAGAAGGGTGGTAAAAAAGGTGAAGGGGAAGGGGAAAAAATAATTGAGGGCATGGGAGAGAATAGTGGGGGGGATTTATGTTGGGATTGATCGTATGAAGGAACACCATGTAAAAATGAAAGTTCTGAAGAGAAAATGTAATTTTAGAATTGAAATGTTCCAAAATGATAGTTTTAGAACAATAAATGGACATCCATCTAAATGTAATTGTAAATGTATGTAAATTACGTAATCATACACAACGGGGGCCAACCCTTCGACAAAACACCTTAAATATATGTTGTCTCGTATAACATACCACGACCTAACTCATTTACTTGAGAAAAATAACATTGGAGTTCCTAAGTCGATAAAAAAATGCTCCAAAGGTCAAGTCTTCCAAAGCAAATGATTATAAATCTAAGAAGAAGAAAGGAAAGGCCCTTTTAGCTAGATTAGTTCCTTTATCGATGTGAATTATTTATTTTGGTGCCTCACACCACAAGGGATATTCACATGTTGAGTTCTCCAACATCAAGCCATGTGGCATGTCCCAAATCACATTGGGTGATGATACTACAGTATCGGTTTCTGGTATTAGATCGGTAGAGATGGACGATGGATCATTTAACCAAGTGTTGAGTGTTCCTAATCTCTCTACCAATATCCTATCAGTTTACCAAATCACTCACCTTGGTGAAGGAATTCAAGTGAAAATTTGTCCTAACTCAGTGATTATTCGTGAGCTTCAATATGAATCCACTGTGGCTAAGGGTAAGGCGGATCACCATTTATAGTTGTATACCTTCTCCCACTTTACTTCTGATTCAACACCCAATTCCTTTCTCATTCATGTATATGAGTTTAGCAAGATATAACATGGGAATTTTTCTCATATTAACTATCTTTACCTCAAGATCAATTTATCCAAAATGATATGGTCAACGGGTTTCCCCGCATTAAATTTTCTAAGGGTCTTTGTGAGGGTTGTGCCCTTGGGAAGCACCCCAAAAAAAGTTTCGACAAAGTAAAATTCTTGAGATTTTCTCGTTATATGGATCTTGTTCATAGTGACATTTCTAGCCCATTACCATTTCCTTTTTTTCCTAGAGGTCTCTACATTATTACCTTCATTGATTATTTTTCATGTTACACTTGGGTGTATTTTCTAAAACAGAAGTCTGAATTTTTTGATCACTTTCGAGAATTTAAGGATCTTGTTGAGAAATAGGGTGAAATATATATCAAGGTATTTTGAACCAAAAATATACGTGAATACACAAGAAAAACGTTCGACGACTTCTGCACCTCTAAAGGGATTACTTTCTAATGCATAGTTGATTACATCCCTTTGTAAAATGGAGTTGTAGAATGAAAGAAACAAATCAAAATATCTTCCTCCACAGTATTGGGCTGATGCAATAAACTATGCTTGCTACATTTATAAATGTGTTCGAAATAAGGATGTAAGAGGGATGGCACCCTTCAAAGCCTATTTTGAATGCAAACCTAATGTCGATCACTTTTTCATCTTCGGATCTAAAGTTATGGCCTAGATTTAAAAAAAGAGACGTAAGGCTTTGGAACCATAGTCCGAGAATTGTATCTTTGTAGGGTATCTTGATAGTGTGAAGGGATAAATATTTTTGAACCCTACTACTCATCAAATTTATATTGAGATAAGTTTGAATTTTGATGAGACATCTACGACTTCCATTTCTCCACCTGTTGAGGTTCTTCTGCTCTCTTATTCTAATTATGACTCTTCTGATTATGATTTTGTTGAGCCTCATCCTTTTCTTTATTTTCCTGATCCTTATACTCTTCCCAAACCTCATGCTTTGGAATATTTCAATTCTGATAGTAGTGATGATGATGACTATGTCCCATATCACTCAAGTGAAGAATCTACATATTCTGAACCTAACTCACCTTTTGGTCCCCGTTGGGCTAGGAAAACCTTGTAGAGTGTCAGAGAGTGGATTAAGGATCCTTCGGATGAGAGACAGACTCACTCATATTTCATTGAACCCCACTCCTTATTCACCTCCTCTTCTGACCCTTAGTCTTTCCGAAGGCTTCTAGGACTCCTGAGTGGGATTCTGCCATGGATGAGGAGTATTCCTCACTCACGAAGAATGGTACTTGGGATATTACCCCTCTTCCGAAAGGAATAAAAAATTTCACTATAAGTGGGTTTACCAAAAAAAATTATGGTGTAGATGGGAATTTCAATAAGTATAAAGTGTGACTTATAGCTAAAGGTTTGTCCCAGTTAACTAGGGTTAATTATTCATAAACCTTTGCTCCCATTGCGAAGATAACCTCCATACGACTGATCTTTACCATCGTTGCCACAAATATATGTTTTGTCCACCAGATGGATGTTAAGAGTTCATTCATTTATGAGGACATAGAGGAAGATATCTACATAGAACAATCTCTAGATTATGTCCATGATCCCTCCCCCGTTTGCAAGTTAAATAAGTCTCTCTATGGCCTTAAAAATTCCCCTTGGGCTTGGTACGCTGATATGGAATCCTTTTTACTTGTATCAGGGTTCACTAGGTGTCACTTTGACCCTAATGTTTACATTCTACAACAAAATGACTCCATACTCATCCTTTTTTTGTATGTTGATGACTTGTTAATTACGGGTAGCTCTTCCTTGATCATTCATTTCATGAAGAATGTTTTGACCAATAAGTTCTCCATGTTTGACTTAGGTTTGCTTCACTACTTTCTTGGGATTAAAATTTCCAATTTGACTTGGGAATTGTGATTTCATAGCTTAAGTACTCCCTTGATTTTCTAGATCAGTTTCACATGTCTTATTGTAATCCTTCTCCTACTCCCTTTCTTTCCAAGGTTAAGTTGGAATCTGATTTCCCTACTCCTATGGTTGATGGTACCCTTTATCGACAGTTGGTGGGGGGATTGATTTATTTGAATCACACTCATCCAAATATTTCATATGATGTTGGGACCGGATCCATATTTATGCAGTATCCACATGAGTTACATTGTAAAGTAGAGAAGAGGATCCTTCACTATGTTTGTGGCACTCATACTAATGTAATTCACTATTTAGGAGGGACAAATATTGATTTGGTTGGATATAAAAACTCTGATTGGTCCAGTGATCTAGATCATCGAATATATACCTCAGGCTATAGTTTCTCTCTTGGCTCATGTCCTGTTAGTTGGTCTATCAAGAAGATAATGCAATTTTGATATCATCTACAGAGGTATAGTACATAGAAGCAGTCAATGTTTGCACAAAATTTATTTGGTTACAGGGAATCTTGACATAGTTTGTATTTCATTTTTTGCGTCCTACTATCGTCTACTACAATAACATAAGCACTATATCGATTTACTGAAATCTAGTTCAACATCAGTGGAAGAAGCATATTGAGATCCACATCCATTTCATATGGGAGCTAATACATGAAGACATCATCGAATTATGGTATTATCAAACTTTTGATCAAGTTCCTGAAATTTCACCAAGCCCTTTACAAAAGACAAGTTCCTTCACTTACATTCTCTTATTGGGGTGAGGTCCTTTGTAGCCTCCCATCTTCTTCAGGATTTCCAGTCCTCTTCTCATCTTCTTATTTTCTAACAAGATGGTGTTTGTGTATGGGTACCTTATCAAGCCTTTAGTTTTCAGGACCCATATGAAACACCTTTTTTAGTTGTCTAGGGAAGTTCTTTTTCTATTTCTGACTTTCCATGACCTCTACCTCAATGTCGATAAATTGGGGTGTTGGTGTATGTGACTTGATTTTGATCACTCGAGGGCTTGTCAACCATGAGTCATCTCACTTAGGTGAGATCATATGTCATAATAGTTAAATGGCCTATGTCATATTCCGTCATAGAATATGTCATTGTCATATGTGTCATTGGCGTCATAGGAGTTACATTCCATCTTGGGAATCATAAATCCTCTTTCCCTCATGGATAGAATGATTTTCCAAACACGAGAGTTACAAAATTCTCCCATATGTACCCTTCTTTTGATCTATAAGAATGAGTAGACATGATTTTTCTTGTTATTTGATTTCACTTGCTAATTACTTGGAGCTTGCTCACTACCGTTGGAGTGCAACCTCATCGATGTGCATGGGTTTTCAGTTGATCCTAGTATAATAATCTCATAGACACAACTCAAGCATGATTTAGGCGCATAATGTTTAAATAGAATTGATATTTGACCTTACGTTTTTGTAGGATTAACCTAGGTAATATCAAATAAAATGGGGGAATGATCACATAAGAGAGTATTGTCAGCAACCACAACATGCCTTCCTAAATTGGGAGAAAGATAGAAGTCTTGACTTGGCATAAGAGCATGGTCTAGATGTTTAACAATTCGATCTTGACTAGGTGTCAAAAATTGGATCAGGTGAACCATGCATAATTAGAGCTCTCTTTAAAGGGGATATTGGGGTTAAACAATATGATCTTGTACCTCAGGTAGAACCAAGCCTCCCGTTGTCTTGTGCACCAACACATAGGAAAATGACCAACCTTGTCTTCTGGGTATTCAACCATATTAAAATCACCACATATGATCCAAAGAGCATTAGGTAAGGAGACAACAAGCCATCACTATAACATATCTCATTCAACAACATCGTTGGATGCATAAATATTGGCTAACCCAAGGATACGCCTGTCAAAATCAAAAAGAGTCCAAACCACTCGATGAGTGGGTTGAGAGCCCCATAAAACCACATGTTGTGCATGATCAAGAGCAATTAAGGTCATGACCCCTCCATGCCCAGGGTCTTGATTGGACGCATGGAAAATAACATTGGTCTAGATAGTGGAGTTTAAATTCTTACATATAAAAAAAGCACATATGATGAAAGTGAAGACAATTGTCCCTAACCAGATATCTCCGAGTGGACTCAATAAGGCCAAGTATATTCCAAGAGTACACAATCATTAGGCAGAGTCGAGGTAAATATATCCCTCATCATCAAAACTAGAAAGGGAAGAAAACTAGTTATGGGACGAAGTGACATGCGCAACATCTGCCACTGACCATAGTCTATGTATTTCTTATGCAAATTCATCATCTTCTACTAGGAAAGCTACGAGATCAACTAAGGAAAGATTTTTGGGAAAAATAAAGATGTTTTTCTTCTATGAATGGAAAATTTGGCAACTGGAGGGGAAAAGATACTGAGGAAAAGGGATATTTCAAGGGAACAACCGTAGAGGAAGCTAGTTGGGAGTGAGAGGGAGACAGAGTGACCGTGTGTGGCTGAGGCATAACTTGTTTGATAAGAGCAGTAGAGGATTTGGATCCATTAGCAATGATTGGTCGATAGGAGGAAGTTAAGGGTTTTACAAGACCGCAATCATCACCCCTTTTATTGGTTATCATGGTCCAACCATCCGAGGATGAGGGGGCTTTGGACTCCGTTGCACCTTTTCTTATGACACAGGGAAGGATTCGGCCATGAGAGGACAATCATGAATCACATGCTTAGAATCTTGATAGTGAAAGAAAGTATTGGGTAAGTTAATATAAAGCACATGTTGAGAAAAATGAGTATCTCCAACTTGAATATCAATGGTGTCTTTTAGGTTTTTGAATAAATCTACCTCAACAAAAACACACTTTTGAGGGTGAGTGCTGAAAAAATTGGGTTGTTCGAGACAAATAATTCGACCCAAGGGTTTGATCAAGCGTTCGAAAAATCCCCACAATGGGAGAGGCAGCCCAGGAAATTCCACCCATACTGGAATTTTAAGCTTGGCTTGTTTAGAAACCTGGAAATCCCTAGTCCATTGAGAAAACACCACTAGTGTGTTTCGAATGAACCAGGGGCCATGGTTGATAATGACTTTACAATGCTTAACATTGTTGAAACGAAACAAGAAAAAACCCTTGGTGTTGACACCATAGTGTTGTATAAGGTTGTGAACTGATTGTTTTAGTAGGCTTTCAGGGGGGACTCAACCAACAAAATATCGAACAAGGGTGAATGATTCAAGCTAGTTACAATACTTATCAAATTTATGTAAATTAAGCACAACATTAGGCAAATGAGTTTCAAACTCATAATGGTTGCCTCATCGAAGACCTTTGAGATAAATTTTCTTACCTTCTTTAGGGCCATGGGAGACAAGTGTTTCGTCAACTAATCCTACATCAAAAAATGTAGGTGGTGAGAGGGAATCCGTTAATATAACACTTCTCATAAGTTTGGCACAAATGTATATTTGTCGGTGAAAGAGTTGGCAAGAATCGTATTGAAAACTGTGCAACACAATAAAGTTGTAATCTGAAGGAAATGTAATAGTTCTAGCGAAATCACAAAGAGGAATCGATCACTCAATAGAAGAGCTTGCATAACAAAACAAAGCTTGCACATAGAGAAAAGACAGCGGAGTGTCTTGGCATACTCATAAATGTCAAATGAAGGGATACACAAAGGGTGCTTAGTAACCCTAGTGCATGACACACAAGAAACCCTAAACCTAACCCATGTGAGATGACCCTCCTATGTGTGTGGAGGACATATAGGATCCCACACACCAACACCCCCACTTCATCGAAGCTGGGGTAGTGGCTATGATTAGTCAGACAGAAAAAGAAGACACTCCTAAACAACTAAGAAATATGTGTCAATGGGGCCTGGCAACTAAAGGCCTAATAAGGTGCCCATATATAAACAACATCTTCCTAGAAGAATAAGAAGAAGATAAATGGGTCCCAGCATAAAGCCTGATGAGGCACCCATGCACAAAAAAAAATTCCCAAGTAGTGAAGGAAAACCCAGTGGGAAAAACATCCACCACAAGAGAATAAAATACTCTTTAATCTACGAAAGATGCTAAAGATGGGTCCTGACCATAGACTATCTTGTAAAGGTACCCATGTACAAAAGGAAAATCTCTCATAAAGATGAAAAAGAGAGAATAAGAGGGAGACGAGATGGATGCGGAAGATGCCATGGACGGATCTGAACTCTGCAACTCTAAGAAGTCTCCCAGAAGAATGTTGCTGATGAGATCCTCTACCTCTGGACAGAAGAAGAGCCATCTACACCGAATTGTGTGTCTGCCCTTAGGAAGGACATAAAATATGTGCTGGAAATTTTCCCACTCCACGAAGGAAACCAAAGGCAATAGCACGAAGAACTCTGAGTCTAGTCCACGAAAGTGTGACATAGGTTTAGCAAGCGAGTGTGAAGGAGCTGAAGGTAATTTCATGAGTGCAGAACTGTCAGAATATGAATGGTGAACACTTGTAGAAAGGATGTCCAACTGATGTGAAGGAAATAAAACATCCCCCACAATAGAAAATGGATCCACAAACAAGGGTGGATCAATGAAAGTCTCCGGAAAAGTGGAAGTGGTAAGAGTCCTAGAAGGGGCACTCCCAACAACGAATATGATGAAATCCTCTGAAATATTTGTAGATGGATGAGGAACCTATAGTACATCGCAAGTGTACTGTATAGGAGACTGCTCAATATCTAATGAGATGTGGGATGTGTCAACATTCTTTGGAATAGTGAGAGAAGGAGGAGAAGAGTCCTCTGTAGTACTCTCAACATCAGAACTAGGTGCACAATCCTTGTCATTAGAAGTAACACCAAGTGAGTCTGTGTCAGTGGAACTATCATCACACGAAGAAATAGAGGAGACAACGGAATCAAAAGTAGAGGTGAAGAAAGGGGTCCAATGAAATCTGAGCGAGTACGTATCCTATCCGAAGTATCTCCAACTAAATCTCTAGCACTTTGCAAAGTTTTCCTAGCCCAAAGAGGACCAAGAGAATCAAGCTCAGAGTCAAAATATTCTTCACTCGAGTGAGAAGGGACATAGTGCTCATCATCACTACTATCAGAATCGAAAGAATCAAAAGTCTGAGGGTCATGAAGAGGAGCATGCTTAACAACATCATCATTTGAGGAGTCAGAGTCTGAATCAGAGATCTGAAGAACCTCAGTAGGTAGAGAAGTAGAAGTCGAACAGGACTTAATGCTTCTCTCAATATCAAGCAATGAAGTGGGCGTCGAATCAGAAGTAAAGTGGGAAAAGGTATACAACCGTGAACGATGATCCACCTTTCCCTCAGCCACTGTAGTGTCATCGTTAAGCTCGCGAATAATCACTGAGTTAGGACCAAATTCCACTCGCATTCCTTCACCAAGGTGAGTAATTTGGTAAACCGATAGGAGATTGGTAGAGAGATTAGGAACACTCGACATGTGGTTAAATTTTCCCCCATCTATCTCTACCAATCCACTACCGGAAACTGACACTTTCATGTTATCAGCCAACGTGATTTGCGACATATCACAAGGTTCGATGTTGGAGAACTCAACATGCGGAGAATCCATGTGGTGCAAGGCACCAAAATCTATAATCCACGTCAATGAAGGAGCAACTCGAGCTACGAAGGCCTTTCCTTTCTTTGTATCAGATTTAGAACCTTTTGTAGTAGAAGACTCGGCCTTCAAAGCATTTTGTTTGATAGACTCAGGAACACCTATTTGATTTTTCTCAAGTAAATGAGTAAGGTGATCAATTTTTTTTCTCATACACATATGCTCTTTATGACCAAGTTTCTTGCAATACGAACACAAATACTTGTCTTTCTGTGCTCTAGGCTCACAAGTTGAAGTGTTTGTACTAAATTTAGTTTTGGTCTTGGTTTCCTTCTTAGGTTGATCCTTTTTCTCTATCTCATTATCGGTCTTCTTTTCCTTACTAGTACTTGCTACAAGGGCATGTGACTTGGACTTCAGAGACCCCATTTGAATGATTTTGTCATGTTCTCGAATGAGTTGGGACAAAAAATAGTCAAAGGAGGGCATATTCCAATCCTTGCCCAAGGCAACTTTTGTAGTGTAAAAAAGTTGACACAAAGACAGAATATTCAGGACCTAACTTAGAAATTACCGACAAGATCAATTGGGAATCTTTCTTCTCTACTTGACATTCCTTTAACAACAATCTAGTGTGAACAAATTTAGAAAAGAATTCTTGTCGATTTTTAAAATCACTAGGATTTAACCCTAGTAGTTCATTTTCCAACTCATGTGCTCTCATGTCATCTTGTTGTCCAAACATTCCATCTAACGTTTTCCATGGAGAATTAGGTGTTTCGGACGACTCAATGTGGAAGAGCAAGTCAGGAGAAATAGACATGCAAAGAAGACCTAAAGCTTCATCACTATGGTTTAACCACTTAGATTTTTTAGGGTCGTTGTCTGGTTTAGTCTCAATTCCCATGGTGATGCGGAATAACCCTTTACCCCTTAGTTTCATAATTATTTTCAATCTCCATTCGAAGAAGTTGAACGACGTAAGCAAAGGAATTGAAAGTGCATCCATAGTGAGGAGAGAGAGAGAAGGAATGTGGAAAAGAAACACAACCACCCAGGGTATAATAACCCTTGCTTTCGGCACTTTATATTTTAGTGCGTTGAATATAATCAGGTCCAAGCGTGCATCTAGAAACACTTGGTAACTCACCTTGCAATCAACATAATAACGCGCAAGAGAGGAGACCACAATCGTCTTTTGTGGAGCGCAGCAAAGTGACACTGTACACAAGCACAATTGCAAAAAACTAGGAAGGAGGCGAAATCAAATCCTGGTTGTGAGAAAAAATGTCTTACGTCGCAAATGATACCCCGTTGCTGCAAACTGTGGTGGATGCGCTCACTAGTCGCAAGCAATAATAAGGGTAAAATACAATGTTTTGAACTCAAGATGAGTCTGGATTATCTTCAGAAAGCCGGAAAGGCACGTGAAAGACAAAGAGGTACTCAGAGTGATACTGCACATTTGAGTGCACGATTAGTAAAAAAATTGAAAATAACACTTTTTGAAAAAATTATCATTTAAAAACGTCCAGTTTAGCTAATTTTAAAGCAATTAGGACTCTAAAAAATGATAAAAAAACATTAATGAAAAGATGATTTTAAAATTACTTATCGTAAAGGAAGAGATCGTAATTAATATAAATAGATTTAATTACAATTAAATCTAATTAATTACAAAAAAACTAATTAAGATCTAATAAAAAATTAAATCCTAATTAATATTGAATAAATCTAAAAAAATTGAAAAATTAAGATCTATGAAGATCTATTAAATCAAACTAATTATGATTTATTAAATTAAACTAATTTCTATTGATATTTAAAAAAAAAAAGCTTTTTCTTAATAGAGATTAATTTAAAAAACTTACAGTTGTTATAAATCATACCATAAATAAATTAACAAACATACGGTGAATGAAATACGTAAGAATTTAAAAAAACTTACCAAATAAGACTTACCGTAAATGAAAACTTGTCGTTTGAAATAAATAAAAATTAACAAAACTTACCATTTTAAAAGTTAATAAACTTACCAAAAAATTGGTAACAACTTACGGTTTGAGTGCAGTCGAGCACCGGGAAAGCCGAGGAGCCGGAGTTGTGGAGTCCGTTCGACGTGGGTCTCGGTGTAGGTCATGGAAGACCATTGGGAGCAGGCACAGACATGCAAGCCAAAGCACGATAGAGGAGATCACGACAGGCAGGGGAAGAGATTCGACCAGAGCAGGGAGGTGAGCAGGTGTCATGGCCACAGGCGCAAAGTAGAGTAGGGCGGGGTTGAAGCCCGAGGTGGGAGCAGGAAGAGTTAGACATGCCAAAAGAAACGACCGCAAAAAAAGCCGAGCTCGTGGCAGAGCCAACAAAAAAATTGTAGACCAAACTTTTCCAGGTCAAACAATAAACCCACAGAGCAAGGTGAAGGAGGTCGATGGAGAAAACCAAAAACCACAAATTTTAACCTGTATTCTGCAACAAATATGCAAAAAACACAGAAGACCAAAAAAATATCTAAAGAATTTTCAGTTTAATAAAAAAAATTTAAAAACTAGAAAATACTCTATTTTTGGCTGATCTGCTAGATTTAGCTGCAACTAGTTAAATGTAGCAGCAAAACCCCTGAAAACTCGAGGAGATCTACACATGCACGAAGAACACAACAAAACCAAAAAATTTCCAAGAGCAACTTGTTAAGAACATTAGCAATAAAATTCCAAAATCTAATGATCGAAAAACTTGCATGAGGAGTAAAAAAATGAAACCAAGAGTAATCACAACTCAAATGACGAATGCACGTTTACCCAATCTCAGCTCTGATACCATGAAAGAGTTGGCGAGAATCGTATCGAAAACTGTGCACCACGATAAAGTTGCACTATGAAGGAAACGTAATAGCTCCAGCGTAATCACAAGGAGGAATCAATCAATCAATGGAAGAGCTTGCATAACAGAACAAAGCTTGCACATGGAGAAAAGACAACGGAGTGTCTTGGCATACTCATAAATGTCAAATGAAGGGATACATATAGGGTGTTGAGTAACCATAGTGCATGACACACAAGAAACCTAACCCTAAACCTAATCCATGTGAGATGAACCTCCATATGTGTGTGGAGGACATATAGGATCCCACACACCAATAGTCGGCACCGTAAAAACAATTATTTGCACAAATTATGGTTATTTATGGAGTCATGGAATGCACTATAATGCATTGTGGTTCCTCGCATTTTGCATACATCACCTAGACAAATTCACATAGTAGTGTAGAGTTGAAATTCATGGCACCAATCCATAAAACATGAGATATATCCTACATGTTACAGTGTTATTTTGTTCTGGAAATGGAGCATCTTGATAGTCTTAGTTACGGGAAAAATATTGAAAATATGGTGCAAATATATTTGAATCTCATGGCTACAATGAATTATGATGCTTTGTGTGATGCATAGAAGATCTTGACATAATATATTTTTGGCACACCATTTTTTCACTTGGTTAATATTGAAGCAAGAAAAGACTTTGAGGTAGAGATAACAACGAAACCAAAGAACATATTTGGGTTCACGCATAGATTTGTAGAAGCATGAAAAACTAGAGATTAAAGATAGAGTGTGGATAACATGTGCCCTCTACGAATACATTGTAATTTTCAAATTATAATGTTTGTCATAAGGTTTTCATTATACATCAGGTTCGGATTCTTTAATCAAAGTTAATAAAGTGTAATATATTGTTTCATGTTGTGTATGTATTCATGTATAAGTTGGTGTAGCTATGGGATGAAGCCTAGAACACTCAAGAAAGCTTCAAAGCTTGCCAAATTTCAACAATGAACCATCAAATTAGAGCTAAGCAAGAAACTATATTTTTGCATGCATATATAAACTTGAAATAAACATTCAAACCCTAGCATATCTAGATATTTTTCTACTCCATGAAAACTATGAAAGATGAACCTATTAAAGATCCTAGCAATCGGTAATGCTTGTTTGATCCTCAAGAAGCTTGAGAGTAGGGTCTCCCCATTAATGGCTACAAGGCCAAATGGTTCTCTCTATTTACCCAATGCTTTGAGTGAAAGATGCAATAGTAAAGCAAATAGCTCAAATAACAATAAAAACTACTAAATCTAGAAATGGCATAAGCTAGTTTTAAAATGGGGGAGTGTCCTTAACAAAAAGGGGGAGGGGTATGCTTGTATTTATAGGTTTCTAATTCTAGGAGGAGGAAAGGGATGTTTGGAACTCATGTGGGATTAAGTTCCAAAATGGCCAAATTCAAGTGAAACTCAAAATAGAAAGGTGAAAATGACATTTGGAAAGCAAAGTCTCCTTTTAGAAAATCAACAAAGGTTTAATTTTCCTCAAATAGGCTAATTAATAGGATAATGACTTGTAGAAGCAATTTAGAAGGGTATTAGCATGATTTAGGGGTTTAGAAGAGGTTAGACAGGGTAATTCACTAGCGTAGTGTAGTCAATTAGCGGGTATTGGAATAGTTAGTGCAATTTTAATAATAAAGTTGCGTAGACCAACTTATAGGTGTCTACAGTGTATTCAACTTATTATATGTCCTTTGGTTATTTGTGTGAGTATTTAGGTTACATAGTCAAAGAAAGTCCTTCATTCGAGTCTATAATCTTGATTGTATCATAAAAATCTTCTAAATGTTATAAATTTGACAAGTTCAGAGAGATGACTTCAAGCTTTCTTATTCTCTCCCATGAACAAGTTCACCTCTTTCATATTTATAAAAAAGACCTTGATGTGGCCTTCATCAATGCATGTAGTTAGCCTACCTCACTCAATGAAGGTTGCTGGGAAAAACCTATGTGGCCAAAAAACCCATATTGTGTAGTATGATGTTGAGGTTGTTGGCCAACTTATCTCATGTGTTAAATCACTATACATGTGCAACTTGGAATTTCTAAAACTATAAGTTGTAAATATCATTTGGGATAGTTTCTTATTTCTAAATCAGTGGTGCAGTGCTTTATTTCACTTGTACTTAACCTGCTTTTGGTTATCAATAGACATTAATATGATTTCTTTCTTTCTTTCTAAGAAAAGGAACATCTAAGGATTTAATGATCGCTAGGATTGTGACATATGGCCTCACTGAAATCTTTTTTAGTTGCTATAAACAATACCATATATTGGTTGCCATGTTGCAACCTGCAATAGGTTATGAACAAGCAGAAATTCAATCATTGGACAATACTCATTCTTTTGGATTAAACAGGTCTTTGTGGGGATTAGGGTACAAATAATTTTATTTGAAAGTTAAGTACATTGCTTGGTGCTCCAAAAGAGTTAAAAAATTAAAACTGACGCATTATACTATTTTAGTTACATTCCATATACACCGTGCTTCTGTGTTTGGTACCTTGGTGTTTTGGATGAACTATAAATATGGACACTTTCCTTTTTAGTAATTCTTGGCCATGACAAGGATCCATTTTAGTTAGTTATATTCTCATTATTTTCCGCAACCATGAAACACATATAAGAATTTACCTCCAGAATGAATATTCAAATATCTAGCTCTAGGCGGTTGTTATTCTGGGACCCTTTGCAAACCTGTTTTTAAGCAATTTTTTGTGGAAGCAAAACAATTCCAAACACATAGTTACAATGAGTAATATGGAGAGAAACTCGACTGTTTGTAATCAATATTTTCAACTCTGAATAAAATCCTTTCGTGTTGAATCTCGCACTTTATAAGACTTAAGTAGGAAAACATAATTTGAATGGCTTGCAGTTATCCATTCATGAATGCTGAATGGATAACTAACCGTTATTAATATTCTAGGTAGTGGCAGTAACTTCAATCAATACTCAAACCGTTTTTTATTGCTGCATGTCTTGTTCAGGTGTTCAGTTATTCCTTTCCTTCAAGAGCAAAATGGAAGATTAAAACTGCCAACGTTTATTTTTGCAGCAAGAAAACAGGGTTTGACGCCACCTGAGATCTTTTGCATGTAGCATATCAAGGCAGAGATGTTCTCCTCACTCATTATTCACTAAGTGCAGGCTAGTAGAACTAGACTAGAATATCCCAACTGTATTGAAGTGTTGCAAATTTAGCTAAAATGGCTGGAATTCCGACCCCTGTTTTAGCCATTGTTTCGTTTCTTCTCCAGTATTCTTTGTCTTATTCAGAGGATGATGGGTTTAACTGCATTGATAGTTGCTGGAGTAGAGACCCATATTGGGCACAAAACAGAATGAAGATGACTGACTGTGTTGTGGGATTTGGACGTTATGCTCAAGGAGGCAAAGGAGGAGAGATTTACACTGTTACAAGAGATGATGACAACCCTGTAGATCCCTTGCCTGGTAGTCTCAGATATGGAGCAAGTCAAAATGGGCCTGTTTGGATTGTTTTTGCAAGAGATATGAATATAAGGCTGAGAATGCCCCTGTTTCTTACAAGCTACACTACTATTGATGCAAGGGGTGCAAGGGTTGATATCGGGGAGGGGTCTTGTATACGAGTGTCGAATGTGAGCAATGTTATTATTCATGGATTGATCATCCATGACTGTAGGGAGAGCTCTTCTGGATATGTTATGATTTCTCATGGCAGAGTTGAAAATATATGTCCACAGGATGGAGATGGTATTTCTGTAGAGAGTTCTAGAAATGTTTGGATTGATCATAACTCTCTTTACAGATGTGAGGATGGTCTTATAGATGTGACTGTGGGTTCAACTGCTATCACTATTTCCAACAACCATCTTTTTGACCACAACGAAGTAAGTAAACAAGAGACAAATGTTAATAATTTTTTAAACAATTTCTTTCTGATGCTGCCCATCTGATGAAGTAATATATTTTTTGGTTTGTTTGGAGATTTCTTCTTGATACTGCCCTTCTCATAAAATATGGTTTTCTATTTTTGTCTCATGGGGTCTTATGCTACCCATTTGATGAAATATTGTGTTTCTTTTGTTTCTAATGCTGGTCATCTCTATTTATTTTCTCTTATTTCTAATGCCTGCCCATCAGATGAAATATGATATATTGTTTTTCTCTTCTTTCATGTGATATATTAATTTTCCCTTTTTTTTGTAATGCTGCTCATCATAAATATTGATGTTCTCTTCATTCTAATGCTCTACCCATCACATGAAATATTAATTTTCTCTAGTTTCATCTGAAATATTGGTCCTTCTCCTTTTTCTAATCCCGCCCATCTCATTGAGAGATTGGTTCTCTCTTCTTTCTGATACTGCCCATTTACTCTGCTCTTTCTAATGCTGCCCATCTATTAAAATAATCAATTTTAACTATGTGTTCAGGCAATGCTGTTAGGCAACAGTGATTCAAATGAAGCTGATAAAAGAATGAAGGTGACAATTGTGTTGAACCACTTTGGGCCAAATATAATGCAGCGCATGCCAAGGTAGGCAATCCTATCCATAGAAAACAATCTAAATCTATGGCATTGAGTCTCTGCAAAAACTTGCAATGTTTCAAGTAAAACAGGGGCCTTGTGTTCCCTTCATTTTTTTTTATTTTCTTTTTCTTGTTTAGTTCTTACTTGAGTAAAATTCAAGTCCTAATTCTTTGTTCTCTTGACCCAACAGCCATTTTTCTCTTTCTAGGCCTATCAACCAGGTCTTACTAGGGATTGAACCCACTTTCTAGGGTTTGTGCCTTTTCACTGTTCTCAACCTTTACATTCACCTTATTCCACCTATTCCACTCTTAGTCATGCTCATTACAACCTTCACTCACTCTTCTATCACTAGTTTGGTCATTTTTCAAGATTTGACCTTCTTAGCTTCTTGTATTGTACTTATTTTGCTAGTTTGTTCTCATACCCTGTTTTGAGCTTCTCCTTCACTGTCTTGGGCTGATTCTTAATCTACTACACTTCTTTAACACACTCCTTCACCTTCACATTCACTCCACTCTGGGTTCTTGGCTTCTTTTCATGTTACTCCCTCCAACCTCTTTATTATCCTTTCATGACTCTAGACTGTCCTAGAACAGAGCACTATGCATACTCACTGTTAAATGATCCTAAGGACCTATTAATGCTGTCTCAAGGCTTTAACACGCTCCATCAATCCATCCATCAACCTTATCCTATCACCCTACCCCCATATATCTTCAAGAAAGACTTTATCATACTATTATCTAATTGACCGACCCTTATAGGTCTAAGTTTACTTTTCTTGGGTTTGGACTGCGGTTTTCCTTTCTAAGGTGCCCTTACATCTTATGATCCCTTTACACATGCCTTAAGCCTTCTTCCATTAACAACTTACTCACATAGCAAGAAGGATTGAATGTTCCAACTAAGTATATATCCCAACTCCTCACTAATCCTTTAAAACTGTACGCTGTCACAGTTTGACTGTACCTTCATTTTCGTGTCTTCAAACACTCAATTCCTACCTTGGTTATGGAATGACAACTGATGCAGTACACCTAGGAATTTCAACACACTCAACAAGTTGGCCAAAACTCACAATTCAGTCAGTCACCTTTATCTAGCAATATGTCCATTATTCTCAATTCAAGACACCATGCAATCTTGCATTTATGGCTTCCAAATGACCAATGGATTCATTTCAACCTGTTCCACACTTTTACTAGATCCTAAATCTGTCAAGAAAACCATCAAATAGGTTCTAGGTCCTAGGTTTGGTAGTTTTACTCACTCTTTGTAAAAATTGCCCAAATTGCTTCTTAAGATGGATGGTGACAGAATTGCTTGAGTTGGGAATAAACCACTAGGTACTTGAAGAAGCTATCACTGGTTTTGAATACCCTTTACTATTCTCTTGGCGAGTACCAATTGGTTAGGCTAGGTTCTTCATGCATATACCCTTCTTTAGTCTTACAAGTTTGCTACCAGCCCTGTCCTCAGTAGAAATCCACTCTAACTTTTGATAGGAGGCTTCCATTATCCAACTACTCACCAATTTGGCCACCAATTTGGGCCAATTGACTGTATATAAAATTTCAGGTGAGCTTCCTTTGTAAAAGTCTTCCCAAAACCCACTATAACAGTTCTCAATTAGGTCCCTTAGACCATGCTACAGGACTGTAGCTGTACTGTTAAGATTTACTAGTACCTGGGACTTAACCAATGCATTTTTTTATTTAGAATATTATCAAGGAATCTGTGTGGAAAGTTTGTACAAATTTATAGCTCCTAAATCAGTGATCTAATTTTTCACTTCCTCTATTTTCTATAAACCCTAAGAGAGTTTCATATCAGACCCGAGACAGAGTATTGCTTCACCAAAACAAAATTACTACATTTCAAAGTCTCAAACCACCAATGTATGATCTATGCACGTAAATAGGATCTTAAAAACTTATCAGTAGGCCACTCTTGCACCTGGAAACACGTATTGACCTCTCAGACTACTGTAGTATGCTTCTTTAGAACAGGGTAACAAAACTGTTAGGTTTTCCAACAAAATGTTAGTGTTTTGCCTTCTTCTCAGGATCTTTGGAAGTTCTAGACTACTTCACCTGGATTCTTATTCGAGTAGACCTCTTGATTCCCCCTTAAAACCTTCTCAATGCCCAATCAGAGCTAGGATTGCTACTGCAAAATACAATTCGCTTCAAGATGCTCAGTCTAACACAAAACAATTTCAACAACCTTTTATTGGACTTTTAAATGCATTCATCACAATGCAAAACCTCTCTTACCACCCAAGCTATTCTTCTAAAGTACTCAACAACATTCAAGCAACATCTAACTTGAGTATTACAGTCTTAAAGGAAAACTTTACAGTCATACAATCATGAACTTTGATGCTAAAACAGTGCCCTTAGAACCATTGGAGCTCCAAATTTTGTTCTCTTTGATTGATCAATGAATTCAAATCAGTTACAAACAACCTTATATGCTCTCCTACTCGAGTTGTAACCACCTAATCACAATTTAGCTCTAGTTTAAATGCTAGTTACCTCATAAAGAGGCCATATTGATGTAGTCACATCTAGGATCTTGACACTCACAACAAGAAAAGTTAGTTAATCAACTTCAACTTAGTTCAAATCTTGCAATTGTACTTGTCCTCTATGCTTGGAAACAACAAAACTTGCAAATATTGTCCTTTAGCATCAAATCATCTCATGCCATGTTATAAACATGTTTATTACTCCTAAATCAACCTATCTCAGCTATCTAAGTCACTGGGTTCCCAAGATTTTTAGAAGACTTGTTCAACTTGACCAACACTGTGTTTCTAGGCTTCTTAAGAGCACCATGCTTGGAATGGGATGAGTTACAATAATCTACTGGGCCTCTTGAAAAGGTGAGGACGGTTTGGAATACCATTTTTGGTATTTGAGGTGTTGGTAAAAGTTCAAATTCAATTTCTAGCAAATAAGTCTTTACTCCACTTCAAGACTGAACTGTGCTTCTCTACCAGTCCTGCCCCTTGATAAATTCCATCATAACTTCTGATGCAATGATTTAATCATCAAGATAATGATCTTTTAAAACACCCTTTTTGGCTGAAGAATTTGATGCACCAAATTTCACTATAGGTTACTTTGTAAGAATGGCTTCAAAAATCACAAAAACAGTGTTTGAGTTAAGTCTTCCATGCACAGGTACAGTACCTTAGACAAACTGTCAACAATTTCTTTGCATTAGCTCATTATTCTTTCAAACTTCTTTTTGAATCTTGATGGGAGAACCCTAAGAATTATTTTTTAAAGTTTTTAAGACCTAAGATTGGTTTCTCGACCTTCGAAAATTATTTTTTCTATCAACCCTAACTGTGAATGCACAGTGAGCCCGTGACAAAACTTTCTCCTTCCAAATTTGCTATACTGAATCTCCAAGGCTAAGAATTATTCAAGGATGTCTGCATAAAAGTTTTGAAGCTCATTCTTGTACCAGAAGGCTAGAAGCTTCCCTAATCATCGTGCTTTCTCTTCAAATACCCTGCTCTGTACATAAAACCCAGGGTTTTGAGTAATAGTAAGGGTTTATTAAAACTAACTCCTTCACTAACTCCTTATCTGGATCCCTGAAGGTAAATTATTTGTGAATATATATTCTCTAATCTCCTTATTCAGTCTATCTTGCTGTCCCGAGTATGCTAGAACAACCTGTTTTAAGCCTTTTGGCCTCAGATACACCACTTATAAGATTGATGATAATCTTGAAATGCTTTAGGAACATTAAATCTCAGTCTACAGTTAATGAAGAAACAATACAGTCATGACTTCTTCTCCTTTTTCCGGGTGTTGGAGCTCCAATATAAGTTTTATTTGATTGATCAATCATGATAAAAGCTGTTACAAAGTCTTTTATATCCCCTGAATTCGAATGGCTTGCACATAACTAATTTCAAGGTTATATGACCAAGTCACATGTGGAAACTTCACAGAATCATAACAAGAAAAAGGCCTAAGTGACTACTTGAGACCAAAATGACCAATTTTGCATCTTAGAGAGCTCTCTAAGCCTTATAATGACCCAAACAACCCAAAATACATGCTCAAATTTTAGACCTACTAGGACCACAAGAACAAATACATATGCAAAACAAGCCAAAATTGGCTTTTAGAGAATTCAATTTTTTTTGAGTTGACTAAAATGGAGGGAAACTCCAAAATTCAAATTTTTGAATCTCCAAAGCTTGTTAAACACCAAAAATGACTCAATGACACCACTATAGACCTAAACAAACCAAAATTTGCTTATTCTAAAACTAAACTAGTCTTGGTGATGATGCCCCTGCATCACATATGGAGGCTTAGCTTGCAAATAGGAGTTTACATGAAGCTTCGAGAGCTTATACACCACCTTAAACCCAAAATGAGGCTCCAAAAAAACATAAAAAGTCAAGATCAACCTATACACATGCTAGAATGCACCTAAAAACCCCCCTACACAACCTAGAAAGCCAAAAATTGGATCTAGGAATTCAAATTTTTGAATAAGCCAAAATGGAGGGAAACTCCATAATTCAAATTTTAAACCCCTAAATCCTAACAAGACATCAAAATTGATTCAAAGACATCCCTAAGGATCTAAGAAGACAAATTTTGAACTCAACATGCCTAGATTGCCCGTGGAGTGATGCCCCTGCATCAACAACCCTCCAAGTTTCCCTCAGATACTGTATAAAGATTTCACCTTCCTTCAAGTGTACACTAACAGCCTCAAACAACAGTCACCACAGACCCTCAAAATTGTGCAGAGTTACAGTTAGGACTGAGTTCATAGGGTGCAGAGTTACAGTTAGGACTGAGTTCATAGATTTTGACGAAAGTAATTGTCTTTGCTAATGTGCCAAACTTCTTGAACTTTTTAAACAAACTCAATTCCACTTGCCTTTTGCTAAAAACATCATGTCTTGGTTCCCATCAAATTCCTTGTCAATTTCTTGTGTGTCAACTCTTGGGTCAGAGTATCACGGTCCAAAAGGGTTTCTTGTCATTTTCTCTTTTTCATACCTGGTTGGGCCTTTGTAAGCTTCTTGTCAATTCACCATAATCCACTGAACTCTTTTTATCACTTAGACACCTTCACCAACCCTAAAACACAGAGTAACCTTTAATTTTAAAAATGCACCAGATTGTAACCCGCATACACAGTATAGATACTATCAAACTCTCCTACCAAGGTTCATCCATTGTCTTCCTCATCTTTATATCATCTTGGAAGCTATTTGCCTATTCTCTCCACTCACAAGGTTCATATCACACCAACTCGTTATCAATCATGCAAAACACAAACATTTTCACACCTTATCATACTCCCAGTCCTTAGTTCTTACATATGACTGTCCCATCACCTTAACTTCCCTTATCATGGTTTCCTTAAGCCTGCACAGTCAACCATACCTGTATAATCATGCTTACAACATGTTCAAAAGGAAACTCACTGAGCACTCACATCATAATGACACAAGCAACTCTCATGCACAGTTTACACATCCTTAATTTTCATTTTAATTAGTTCATTCTCAGATTTCTGTTATAGTCTCCCTAGGTCTGTACCCAATCTCTGTACCTACATTCATCATTAGATACTTAGGAAAAACAATCAAAAAACATCTGACATTAATCATTCATGGTTTTACACATATTCACCCCTGTTTACACCAAAGAAAGCTCTTTAAATGATACCATGAACTGGTACAGAGCTCCTGAGCCTTCCTTTGGCTCTTGATACAAGATTCTTTCACTTTCTCCCTACCTATCACTACACCTCTATCTCCATGCATTCGAATACCTCCTACAAATTGGATGACATGAGGTAGTTAGGTTTTCAAACCCTTAACCTAACTAGTATATGATCACCCCAAGTAGTTTTACACCTTAATTAGGCATATCTTTAGATAACTATACTAATCCCTAGTTCTAAGCATCCCAAAACTAAATTTCAAATATTCAAATTACAAAATGGAGGGAAAACCCCTCATTTGAACATACGAAGTCCAAATGGTCTAGAACACATTAAGAACACCCCAAATGTACCTCTAACACTTAAGAACACCTAAGAAAGCTAAAAAGCTTATTTACATGATGCTCTTGCATCATGATGTCACAATAGAAATGACTCTCTCATCAACATATCGACTAATTTGTTGTTCTCTCTTTTGTTTTGGAATTTGCTTCTACAGCTGTAAAATATTTCTACATCCAAATGCCTTAGAATTTTCACGATACAAACTCTGAAATCTGCATATCTAAATGTCTTGTTATTTCAAATTGGATATGGTTTGAGTCTCAATATTTAAATGTTTTGGAATTTTTTTCTACAATTATAAAATTCCCATATCAAAATGTCTTATTGAAATTTGCTTGATACAACTTTAAAATCTACATTTCTAAATGTGTTGCTACATCAAGCTGGATATGCCTAATCTATGTGGCTGTTCTATTTTTTGACTTTTGGTAATATATATAAATTCGATATACCATGATTCTTATGCCAATAAAATTGATGCAACAATGAAAATGACCCTCCTAATAACATAATGGATAATTAATTGCAGAAAAATATGTTTGCTTAGCCTCCCCCTTCTCCTATGTAAAAAAAATGCTCTCCTCACTTATGTGGCTTAAAAAATCTCCTTACATTTCTATCACTAGTCCTATACCTCTTCTCTCCTCTTCATATCTTGTAGCTTAAAACAAATCCAAGAACATGTCCATGCAATAAGCTTTCAAAAGTGCTTTGTTATCTTTAAGTGCATCCCTCCCCTCTTCTTTTTTGTGATTTTTTTAGATGTCATTGTTGCAAACTTATAAATTTTCCTTGAGACAGATGTACCTAATCTGTGTTCTCTTTTTATTTTGTAACTTAAAAAAGTCGTACTATTTCAAAGTGGATATGTCTAATCTATCGATTTTTATATATATAAACTTTGTCAAATTTCAACCTTGCTTGACTTGAATTTTTTATATTTTTTTCCACAGAATTCCGTATTCCCCATTACAGTTTCTTCTACATAGGTGAACAAGAACCAAGAAACCAACTCCTATTGATTACACCAAATATGATAGTTATAATCCTAGCCCAAAAAATCTATTATTATTTTTGTTTTGTTGGTTATATCCATACCATATATACATGTAACCATTGTCTTTGCTAATTGAAGATTATACTGATAATAAAAGCCAACTAACTGTGTCATCATGGACATTGCAATTGCAGAGCTAGATTGGGATACGTGCATGTGGTGAATAATAACTATGAACCATGGGGTATATATGCAATTGGAGGGAGTGAGCATCCTATTATACTGAGTCAAGCGAATAGATTTATGGCTCCAAATGACTATACAAAGAAGCAGGTCACAGAGCACAAAGGATGCAATGAAAGTCCTAAATGTGACACATGGATGTGGAAATCACTTGGTGACAAATTTTTTAATGGGGCTTATTTTAAACAATCTGGTCAGAAGAACCAATTCCCCTTCCTATCGTACAATAACATAGAAAGCTTCAAAGTTCAGAGCGCTAGATTAGTACCCCAACTGACCAAGAATGCAGGTGCTTACATTTGTTCTGAAAATCAACATTGTTTTTAAGCCGTATCTCTTTGTTTCAAATAACTTATTAATATAGTTGCTCATAAGATTACAGTTGTGCCCAGCCAAAAACAATTTGTTTGTGGCGAATGAATATACTCCAATTTACTCTTTTGTATCAGGGTCCTGCTTCTGCGAATATTTTAATGAGCAGAATATCTTAAAAAAAAATAGCACATTGTACCAATTTCAAATTTATGCAACAATGTATATGGCTTCATGCTTATCTCACTTATTATTAACCATGATTCCATTCCTGAAAATGACTTAAGTGTGTGCCAGTTTTATTAATAATATATATTCTTTTGCTTGATTGTTAGCAGCATTTTAGACTAGAGTTTTTAAAGTTTTGTTTTCTGCTAAGATAATGGTTAATTGGGTGTAAGTGAATATGTTTGTTTGCATAGTTTAAATGTTTTACTATTTCAAATCAGATATGCCTAATCTGTATGTTCTAGATTTTATTTCAATGAAAACCTTAATCCCACATTAGCTTGAAGCCTTCCACTACAGAAACATATAAACCCATTATACCATTAATTCTCTTCTATGGCATGGACACCCGTCTCTACGCAATCAGCGATTGTGATTACATATCCATGTCTATGCGTCCACCACTGTTCCACCTGTAAACAGCGCTGCTCACTCCATGTGCCTCTTTTTGGGATTCTTCTGCTATGGATCTCGGCCAAAATTTGCGTACAGTTTTTTTTGCAGGAAGGTTGTTTTTCCTGTTCTTGAGCAGGTTTATGAGGAACACGGTGAAAATGGTTAGTGTAAAGTGGTTTCCTGGTTTGGGGTGCACCCCCTATACAGTTATAAGATCAATGTATAGATATAGATTAGACAGGATACCAATCTCAGCATAGAAGTGTTCGTGCTGGTGGTGTACATGACTGCATTGAGCAGGGGATTCAAGATTTACAATATGCAGTTGGTGGTATGCTTCTATAGTGTCACAAACACCAAATCTGGTAATTTCCATAACTTCTATTTTGTTGGTTTTTTTAAAATACCAAATTTGTTTTTTTGAATACCCATTTTGATGTTTGGATACTAATGGGAATTCTGATTATTCCTTACTTTGTTGAGGAGGTCTACCACATAAGAGGTGAAATAGATTTTTTCTTTCTTGCAGGAGGGCTCAATTCTATTGGAAAATAAAAGTTAATCAGGCTTGCTGGTAAATTCGTGGGAGTAATGTTGGTACTGGTGCAGATGCTGAACCGTATAGGGGAGGGGAGCCGTATAGGGGAGGGGAGCCAGTCATGGTGCATTACCCAGTAGTGGTGAGGGTAGTTGACATATTTGACTCCAGTTTTTGCACAGTAAAATATTAATAATTGAATGAATACTATCTTATAATTGTACAAACACTCTTCAAAACTGATGTGTCTGTCACTTTTCATGTATAACCATGAATCTATCAACAATAGAATAGTCAATATCATTTTTAAACATAAAATAACATATATTATACTCCCATGTTTGCCAAATTTAAAGTCAACATGTATTTAATACAATGATATATAATTGTATTTTATCCCTATACAAAATTGATAGCACATCATCATATCAATTTGATGTCACTTTTCATATAATTTAAGTTCTCATTTTACAGTGTAAAAAGTCTTGTCATACACACACTTTGGGCCAGGTTCTCACAAGAAGAAGTCCAAAGTGCACCATTTTCAAATACAAGTTGTCTGTTAAGCATTAACTTTCTCACCATTTTCTGTACCAGCTACTCCCATAAATGATGTACCTGCATATTTTTAACAAATGTGAGGCTCAAGAAACAAAGACTGAATTGAAATGAGAATCAAATCAAATTGAACTTCAAATATGAGTATTGAAATAAAATATCATAAATCTTGATCCACCCCTATCAGTTTCACCCAATCAAAAACAATCACAAGGATCAACCAATTTTACCCAATCAAAAAAAAAGCACAAGGATCACTCAACTACAACATTTTTCATATCTCCTATAAATCCAGTTCCTCAACTGCTCTGAAATTTTATTCAGTTAGAGTTATTTTGCTAGTGCATGACAATTACAGTTCCAAGCTGCAGTAATCAACTGTTATTCCACATCATAGTGCCACATAGTAAGTTCTTACCTCTGTTGTTATATTGATGCATATTCAAATAATTTTAATTTTTTTTTGTCAATCTATATATGGGAGGGGAGCCTGTAAAAAACTAGTAATCCCAAAAATTTGTCAAAAGAAGCGCTTGAGAATTCTCTACAGCCCAATCTACTTTGCAAACAAATCTGACATGTAACCCACCGTGCATACTTGTTGGTGCATACTTTATGCAACCTTTTCATGTAAGATGTATATTAACAAGTAATTCCAGACTATATTAATGAAATATGTATTTCATATTTCCAAGTAGATGTATGTTCCCCTTGCTGGTTCATATTTTATGCTGCCTTTTCATGTAGATGTATATTAACAAGTAATTCCGGACTATATTAATGAAATTTGTATTCCATATTTACAAGTAATTGTATGTTCTGTAGACGTATATTTACAAGAAATTCCAGGCTAAATTAAGGAAAGGCTCTATATTTACAAATAGATATATACGAAATATACATCTACTTGTAAAATACATCTACAGAATACGCATCCGAATGTAAATATACATCTACAGAATATACAACGACAGGAAAAGACAGCATTAAATATACAGTTACATGAAAATGAAGCATAAAATATACAACTACATGAAAAGGCAACATAAACCATACATCTAACATGTAATTACTTGTAAGTATACATATACATATTTCTTCAATTTATCCTGGAATTACTTGTAAATATAAATCTACATGTACACATACATCTACAGCTTTCATTAATTTAGCTCGGAATTACTTGTGAATATTCATCTACACTAAAAGGAAGCTTACAACTATATTGCATGCTTCCTTTTCATGTAGATGTATATTTGGTCATAATTTCAAATTTGTATTTCTTTCAATAACATTGCCATCCTCTGTACTAGACACATTTTCACCTTTGATCTTTGAAGTTTCCATTGCTCAGAACATATGCACTCATATCAAATGGTTGCACTTCTTTTACGTTAGTTGATTCAATATTCTAAAAATCTCACTGTTGTAAGTTACATCGGTTTGGTAAATTTATCTATCTTAGCAGGTTATTATTGGCATCATGAGGAGAAGGCAGCTTCCCAAAAGAGTAAGACCTGCATGTGCCAAAATTAGGGGAGCAAGATTTCCGCCAAGTGAAGAACATGAAGAAGAGGCTATCAATACACCACCTCAAGATGCCAATGACACACCACATGAAGAAGTCAATGTCCAAGCAATAAGCGTGAGCCCTTCAACACTAAAAGTGTCAAAGCCAAGATCTGATTGGAACAAGTCTGATATGAATAATGCCATGAAAGATGTTGAAAATTATGGATACTCTACACGTGCTGCTGCAAAAAAATGGGGTATACCAGAGACCACCCTTACTTCTTGGCTGATGGGCATTACCACCACTAAAAGAAAGGGTCCACCAACAATTCTAACAGATGAAGAAGAAATGGAGATAGTGAGTTGGTGTCATGAAATGGTTGACATGGGACACGGGTTAGAAATTATACAACTTAAGACATGTGTGGCACAAATTTGCGAAACAAGGTCTAATCTATTCACGGATGGTTTTCCAGGTAAGTCATGGTGGGCATGTTTTAAAAAAAGACACCCGGATCTAACATTAAGGACAACTGAAGGGCTTGATAAGGATCGAGCAGTGTGTTTGAGGCCATCAATTGTCAGTTCCTTCTACATTAATTTGTCTAAAGCTTATGAGGCCAACCCATATGGACCAAACCGAATATGGAATTGTGATGAAACTGGATTACAAGCTGGAAGGAACTGTGGTATGAGAGTGCTTGCTAAAAGGGGTAGTAGGAATGTGCCATATATCATCCCAAAAAGCAGAGAATGGATTACCATATTGTGTTGTGTAAATGTTGCTGGAAAAAGCATTCCAGGATTCTATCTTTTTAAGGGGAAGAGCCATTTAGAAAATTATATTGCAGGTTGTGAGCCTGGAGCTTGCATGGCAACACAATCACATGCATGGATGAAAAAAGATTTATTCATGAACTGGTTACATCACTTTGCATCATCTGTACCTGGTGGAGTTTCTCCTATCAATAGGCATTTACTAATTTTTGATGGCCATGGTTCACATGTTGCTTTGGGGACAATTCAAGAAGCCAGGAGTTTGGGGATTGATTTGTTAACATTGCCTGCACACACCTCTCATAAATTACAGCCATTGGATGTGAGTGTCTTTGCTCCATTCAAAACATACTTCAAGGAGGAGAGGCGCAAATGGATAGTTGCAAACCATGGGATAGATGTGAAAAGGGTTGAATTAGCCGAGTTAGGGAGCAAAGCATTCAAAAGGGCTCTTACACCTAGCAACATTAAAGCAGGATTCAAAAGAACAGGGATATGGCCTCTTAATCCCAATGCCTTGGATGAAGACATGGGACCAAGCAGAACATTTGACACATCTTTTCAAGATGATGTTGGTGCAGCAGAAAATATGCTTCATCTATCTAGGGTTTGATTTACAGCAAAGTGAAGATGTTCAGATGATGCCTAACACACAATTGGAGAAAGAATCCGAACCTCAGTAGGAGATAAATATAAATGAATGTGTTGCTCAACAATTGAAAACTCCAAACAGAATTAATCAAATCGATGAATCACTATCTCTGCCCACAGAAGATAGCCCGCCTGATTGGATGAAAGAAGCAGCTCTTAATCTTGGTGTAAACTTGAACTTCAATAATGAAGAGGTCAGCCTCTCTTTACCCTCTCATCCAACACTACTTCATGACTCAGATTTGGTGCACTACTATGTTGGTAGTCAAGCTGAAGAAAATGATATAGAATCACAGTTAGAGGTAGCAGGGGGTATTAGGAGCAGAATTCAAACCAAACTTGTGAGGCAAACCAAGGACAAAAAACTCTTGGTAGATTCTTGAAACTCCCTGTGGAAAAGGTTAGAGAATCATCAAGGTCAAATAGTGCTTCAGGTATAAGAATGAGTAGGGAATCTCTACTAATCACCGCAGATCAGTACATGGAGCTTCTGGTTGAGAAAGAGAAAAGAAAAAAAGAAATAGATGAATTGAAACAAAGAAAAAAGGAACAAATCCAGGAGAAGAAGGCTGAACGAATTGTTGAAAGGGAAAGGAAGGAGCAGGAAAAGATTGAAAAAGAATATAGAAGGAAAACAAAGGAGCACCAAAAGTTGATTGAAAGGCAAGAAGGGAACAAAGAAAGGAACAGGAAAGGATTCAAAGGGATCAAGACATAAAGGAGAAGGAGTTCGAGAAGGCAATAAGAGAGTTAGAAAGGAAAAGGAGATTGAGTAGTCCAATTAATCCTTTTCCTGATCAACACCCAATGTTAAGAGAATTAATGGGCATACACTGCCCTTTATCAGTTTCAACACATAATATTGCAGTTGGAGTGAATGCTTCTCCAAGTTCTGATCCATTCCCAACTATGCCTATGAGGGATGTCAACATAGGGAGGCAATTGCAAAGTAACACCCCAGCTTCAACCTCGATTGCAGATTCAACACCGCCTTTCCTCGGATTTTGGAAATGATATTATCGAAAGTAAATATTTAATTTTGAGGGCTGAATTTTTGATGTGTGGAATTGGCCTTTCGATTTAAAAACTACAATATAGTAATAGTAGTTATATGGCCCAAGTATATTGTATGGCCATGTTTTTGTAATGGACAATGGAAATGTTTACTGCATAAATATATGTCTTCCAAGTTATGTGATACCCTTTTTCAAAGATTTAAACTCCTATTGTTTCTGAAAATTACACTGAGTAACAGAAAATAGTAAATGACATTAATGTAACAGCCAGAAGCCAATATCACAATCTACCAGTAGAAAAGAGAAATATGCAATAGTTTCTATCACTGCCTCAATGAGGGTAAAAACCTCACCTATTAGGACTGTATGGACTGTAGATATTCAAAGAGAATTAAACAATTTCCAAACTAAAAAATGTGTTGATAACAACAAGCATCTGCACTTCCATTCTCAATCACTCCAACAAGCATAACAACACCACTGCGAGACATGTACAAATTATACTATCAGTTTTTAATATGTAAAATCACCAAATTATACAAATCAGTTACTAATAATAGGGGTTACCATTGGTATTGACAAATCAGCCTCTTGGACTTTCTTGTAACATACGAAGGCTTTCATCAACTATCATTTATTGCTCAAGGAGCCTAAACCCTTGATTAGCTTCAAATATGAACAATTTTCCAAACTTCACATTTAAACAACTAAGTTTTTGTTACCATAAAAGAACTAAACGAATAAGAACATAACAGTGTACAGAACGAAGGAAGAAATCAATATTATTGCTGAAGAAAGAAATCAGAAGTACCTTCTACTCTCTGCATCTGCTATTATAACGAATAGCTAGGTAATACACTGCTAAGTATCACTAGCTCCCAACGCAGAGGTGGTCAGTATAAATGACTGAGAACAAAATTATGAGGCCAAAACAGTAAGTTTGAGGACGTACTAAGATTCAACGTAAGGTTAATTTTGTTGGCAAAGGAGATGGGGTTATAGAGAATTCTCACGCACTTCTTTTGATAGATTTTTGTGATTACTTGGTTTTTTTTAATGTTCAGTATAGTGTCCCAAAGTTTGGGTGCACCATGACTGGCTCCCCTCCCATACAATTGACACTAACCTTATTCTCTGGGCAATAAACAGAAATATATATAAATACTTATATGGCCGGGCTGACGTTACTTTGGATCTCAGTACGTCCTTAACGTTACATAGATACAAGAATGGAAATGTCCATGTACAAGGAAATATCAAAAGAAGATGCAGTTGGCATTGAATGTACCCACTAAAGAGTCTAGTCAGAAATGATGCTGCCCTTCTTCTACCCCTTTTCTTTCACCCAGAATTGATAGTCCTCTGTATAGAGATATGAGTGGACCTTTGGAGATTGTTGGTGGTTTAAGTTGCCATTCCAAGATGAAGAATTTGATAAAGTAGGAAGTCAACGCAATTTACATTCTGATTGCAAGCAAAATCCCAAAAAAATAAACTAAACATTATTACAGCAGTATGTTGAACATGATTTTGATGCCAATGACCATGTGACATCCAATTTCTATTTTTGCTATAGAAGAGGAAGAGAATGAGTTGGAATTAGTTTGTTTGCAGGCCAAATTTGAGGCTGATAAACTAGTGTCCTGTGCAGATAGCGAGTTAATTATGAATCTGACTGAAGTGCCCTCTGAAGACAAGCATTTTGTAGATGATCACTCGGAGATTGATTTGCCTGGGAAGGAGCATTTGATGGATCAATTTCAGTTTGATATCCAGGATGGGCCAAGAAATCTAAACGTATCTCAAGGTACCAACGTATCTCCATGAGTGATATTCATGGCGATCCTTAAAAGAGATTTACAGAACAGAGTTCAACCTATCTTTAAATATAAATTAGTGTCCATACATTCTCAAATGCCCGTCTTAAAATGTAGATAGTTCGTAAGGCATCATATGGATTATGACACACAGGGTTGTACACATAATCATCAAATTAGCTCAAATATCAGCACACGAAGAATGAAGGCGTTTAGGTAAAAGAATTTCCTTTGATAGAATAGAAATGGTATTTGCAGCAGAACGATAGGTACCTTCAGGTCAAAATCGAGAACCTGCTATAACTAAAAAGAGGTTTCAATATACAAATATCTTGGTTCCTCCAAAAGGGTACATAGGTTACATAGCTCGCCGAAGATTAATGGAGTAAAGGATTATTTAAATCTGGCCAAGTAGAAAACCAAATAAACCAATTCTTAGAGAAGCAACAATCATAGAAAATACCGAATCTTATTCACAATGCATGTGCGGTATAATGCAAAATAGATCAAATATTGTAAATGACAGTGTTTACAAATTGTTGGTATTTTCCTTTTATGACTGAGATCTTATATTAATTCAACAAGTAAAATGATACAATTCTCACGAGCTTCTTTTGACAGATTTTTGGGAATACCTAGTTTTTTTTAATGTTCAGAGTAATGTAATTTTCAGAAACAGTAGGAGTTAAAAAATATGAAAAAAGGAATCACATAACTTGGAAGACATATAACACAATCTACCAGTAGAAAAGAAAAATATGTAATAGTTTCTATCACTACCTCAGTGAGGGTAAAAACCTCACCTATTAGAACCCTAAGGACTGTAGATATTCAAAGAGAATCAAACAATTTCCAAACTTGTTTGATGTGTTGATAAACATAGTTGAAATCACGCTCTGCATCTGCACTTCCATACTGGGTCGATTGAACAAGCTCCTCCCCACCACTGCAAGACATGTTCACATAATACTATCATTTTTTAATATGTAAAAGCACCAAATTATACAAATCAGTTTTTAAAGAACTAAACGACTAAGAACAAAACAGTGTACAAAACGAAGGAAGAAATCAATATTATTGCTGAAGAAAGAAATCAGAAGTACCTTCCACTCTCTGCATCTGTTGTTAACACGAATAGCCAGGCAATAAACTGAGAACAAATATACCAGGTGAAAACTGTAACCAAGTCATGAAGTCACAGTCGCAGCATTCGGCGGAGGGTTGAGCGGGAAACTGAAACCAGCGGTGGATGGCGGTGACGGATTTTAGAACCGTATGGACACACTAACTTTGGAGTGGTTGGTGCATTGAATACCATTAAACAGCCATGAATGCCATGTAAATATCAACTGCTCTGCTGCCATGACACGGTCCTTCAGATTTTTATCAATACCATATCCCTTCTTGCCGATTTGGCCGTCCTCGTAAATAGCGGAATATAAACTAACAGGTGGCAGCGAAAATAGTAATGGGTGGGGTTCAACATTAACATGTATTGGTTCGCACTCCGAAAACACGTTTATTGTGACACCTCCCACTCCAGCTGGTATGTACGGTGGGTTACGTGTCAAGTTTGTTGGAAAAGGAGATGAGGCTGTAGAGAATTCTCACGCGCTTCTTTTGATAGATTTTTGTGATTACCTGGTTATTTTTCATGTTCAGTATAGTGTCCCAAAGTTTGGGTGCACCATGACTGGCTCCCCTCCCCTATTGCGTACCTCATGTGTAGATTTCACATTTGTCGACCTTTTAATCAGTACGGACAAGATCTCCATTTTTCCAAATTTCCATGGTTCTTATCATGAAAATGATTATTTAATCCCTATTGATCAAAATGAAGCAGAATGGAAGAAAAGAGAAAACGCGGAAACTCTGATTTTAGATCTCCAACCACCGATAAGATTCATTAAAAAGGCAAGGGAACCTCTGCAAATCCACTTCCCAACACATTTGATCCCGCAGGACAAGAAATTGCACATACCTCATTAAATCTGGTAGATGAAAATATGATTTTTGTCTTTTCCAGTGCCAGGGATGTTTTTCCAATTTTATCCGACGAATCTTCACCAAAATCCAAAATTGAGGGGTCCAACATGTAGAGAATTTCACCAGCGTTCCAATGATGTAAAGAACGTGAAAAACCAAGCTCTAGATCAAAAGATATGGCCCTATGAAGATTTAGGACAAAAGTGGCGAAAACAGAGTCAAAATTCGGTCGGCGGGGTCAAACCTTAAAATTTTCCCTTTTTTTTGAATTTGGGAAAATTTCCCAAAAATTCTCCGCGCCCCACCACTCCGCTATCACGTGGTGCTTTCCCATTCGCTGATGGAAATGCGGGCCCAAACTTCGCTTTTTCCTTTTGATTTCACATTGGGCAAAATTCCCAAGATTTCCCTGCGCTCCGCCGCTCAGCGGCCACATGTCGGCTTCTGGTCACTCCGCTCCGCGGGGATGCCCTTCAACATTTGCCTTTGCACCTTTTGCAATTTTGGAAAATTCCGCCAAAACCTTCCGTGCCTCTGATCCCCGCCACCGACTGAACACGTGTCACTTCTTGGATGCTCGGCGAGCCTTTCCCTCCATTTCCTCCTTAGTGGGCCCACAGGCCGGTTTTCCCGTTTGCGCATCCGCCAACTCCTTGGCGAATTTTCCAACTTTCCTCCGTCGGCCTGACCTCTGCCGCCATGTGGCATCATTTCATTGGCCGTGGGTCGGTCAAGGGAAAATTTCGCCAAAAAACTCCGCCGAGCCATAACTTTCAAAATATTTGGAGTTAGGAGGAAAATTTTACCTTTCTGGAAAGGTGACAAAAAAATCCTATTTGGTGGAGCCATTTCCAGAAACCCTTGAGTGCTTGAAATGTGTGAAAATTGAAGTTAAAACACAAGGAAGGAAAGAATGAAGGCAAGTTAGCCAAAATAAGCAGGGGGCTCATTTTGGATAACAATTACAAATCTTTGAACAATTGTCAAAATTCTTCATTTGTACGGGTCAGTGTTAGAAAACAAAGTATTGAGCACGGGAGTATAAAAAGTTACATTAATTATAATGGGGGGCTCCTAAATTATTTCAGCGGGTGCTTTTGAGAAAATTTAGGGCTATTTAAGCAGTAGTATGGTCCCATGTTTTTTTTTAAAAATTTTCTAAACACCATAGATAATTTAGGAGACCCCTCGATGGGACCACAAATGATTATTACAACCATACCATGCCGGTAAAATTTCCTTCCAAAATCACTAAACATTGATGGCAAAAAAAAACACAAACTGTAGGGTAAACCTCCAGCCCCCTCTCAACAACCACCTCTTAAATTTAATTGACCAAAAAATTGGAGCTCCTATTTTCCATGGAAAAATTATTTTATTTCGTGTAAGTGGCTTCATAAAATCTCATGAGACCTTTGATGCAGCCAAAAAAGAGCACAACCTTAATCTAGTATATCAGCATTCTTGTTTTATTGCATATTTTAGTCACACTTAAGTTTATAGTAAAAAATAAACCTCCTTGTTTCGTAATTCTAAATCTATTTTATTAAATCTTTTTGTTTTTGACTGTTAATTTATTTTTGGCTATCTCATTTAAATACATTTTATTTTTCTATACCTTCATCAAAATGTGATTTCCCGTGAGCTTATTTTGGTTGATATATTTTGAACATCTTTATTTATTCAAAGTTCTTTATTTATTTGTACCCAACATTAGAAAACTACAATATTTACAATGATGATGGGCCCAAACCGTCTGACCTAATAGTTCATACAAAGTTGATTTCAGAAGGCCTCAACATATTATAAAATATTTAACTTTTTAAATTTACCGACAAGAGTATTGCAACATAATATACCTCTATTTTTCAGAGATGTTTGATAAATTTTCCAACAACATACCAAGAGTTTAATCTGAAATGACAATTATGGTTTTTCACACATGAATTTTCTCTTGTAGACAATATAGTAAACACTGAATTAATATAAAAATCTCATATTCTCAAATATCTTGTTTCATACCATTCTATTTCAAGAAATTTTACTTCAACTTCACAACCAGGTACCAATCCTTCCTTGAGTAGAGATTCGGAGAACAGTTTTGGTTAGTAATCTGTTGGGATCCATATGCCTTACTTCATAGTCCCTTAGAGGAAATATCTCAGTGGTTACTACTGAGAAAATTGAAGGGCATTTTGGCATTAGTATGGTCCCATGTTTTTTCGAAATTTCCTCAACAACACTTACTAATATATTTTAGGGTAAATGTTCTTCCAAATTTACAACAAATTAATGGCACGAATGCATACTACATGCCAGGTGGGATCGAAAATATCTTAAATTGTAGGGAAAACTTCCAGCCCCCTTTCCTAAAGACCAACGAGTTTGAAGGGACAAGTGGTTCCATATAACAATGAATATTTAACAAACTACAAAATATAGAATCTTATCCAGAAAAAGTGGAGTATCGGCTGCATATGAAGGCCATTTCCAGCGATTGGAAGAGATGGGGGGCTAGAATTTTGTGTTGCTGCAACCCATTTTTTATGGCCACATGTCAACATATCACTGATTAGAGAACAGTGTTCTCTTCAAATCTGCTTCCCTACTAATTAATTGTTGCACATTCTTTTGCTAAAAAAAAGTGGAAAAACATGGGACCACAGACCTGCTAACTTCTCCTAAAAATTCTCTGCAATACCTGCTAAAAAAATTATAAGGTACTACTCCTTAAACTGAGTGGGCAAAAAAGTAAACTATTATTTTCCAGGACAAAATTCAATTTTTTCATGTAACCTTTTGGAAAAAAAAACAGGCACGAAAGCCCCTCCACAGGACTATGCCTTTATTTGGATTATTTTTTCAGAGATTGACATACATCTCCTTTTAAATATTTATTTGGGCTCTACCATAATAAGAAATCTTTCTGAACTCCTTGAAAATTCCCTTACAAGTTCATTGGAAGACCTAACACAAACATGACAAACCTTAGAAAATGACATGCTTTTGTTTCCATTAGTTGAATCAATCTAAAGCCTCCTATTTTGATTTTAGTTTTTCAAATCTTCCCATGATCCAACCCCACACTCATTTTTCATGCTGCACCAAACCAACCTCTAATGCCCAACACCCCTTATAAATCTGAACTTAGCATTGAATTGGATTGGTAAATATACAGATTATGAAGAATTCAAAGTTTGGATGCTGAAAGATTTGTTCTTTGACCCTCCTAATGGATGTTGATAGATTAAATGATGGGTTTATTCATTCAAAATGCTTATATAAGGAATGAAGAATTCCATACCCCCCACAGTTTACAGTTTCATCTACATAGGCAGGCAAAATCAAGAAACTGCCTCTTATTTATTATATTAAATATGATAGTTACAATCTTAGCCCAAATATTTCCCTATTATGTTTTTTTTTGGGGTTTGAAGTTACCATTTCCAATTTCTTTACTAACTGAAAATTATACTCATAATAAAACTCTGATGATTGGCATGCATGCATGTCAGGTGGATAAACAACTATGTGAGAAATCCACCATTCTCAGTGAAGGGAATAGATTCATGAACTATACAGAGAGGCAGGTGATAGAACGCATAAGGATGTAATGAAGGCCCTAAATGTGACACATGGATGGGAAATCAATTGACAATTTTTTTGTTCAATGAAGCTTATTTTAAACAATCTGGTCAGGGGAACAGTTTCCTTCCTGTTGTACAATAATATAGAAATCTTCAGAGTTCGGAGGGCTAGACTGATACGCCCATTTGACCAAGAATGCAGGTGCTTACATTTGGTCTGAAAATCAACATTGTTTTTAAGCCTAATCTCTTTTTGAACTCTTTGTTTCAAATAATTTATTCTTTATATATTTGTGGTTGTTCAGAACGTTGCATATTGTACCCAACCAAAAACAATTGGTTTGTGGCGAATGAATGGAATACACAAATTTACTCCTTTGTATCAATGTTTTATGGGAATCTTTTGAATATTTCGAGGAGACTCCCAAACTTATGCAATGATGTATATGACTTAATGGTCATCTTCATTATTATTAACTGTGATTTCATGTGTGGGAATGGCTTCAATGTGCCAATTTTATAAATATATGTTTTGTTTTGTTTTATTTTACTAGCAATTGCACTTGAAATGTACAATGAAAATGTCGAAGGGGATTTATTGAAGATTCAAAATTGGAGGGAGAGGAAGAGGGGTGAAGAGAAAAAGGTTCGAAGGTGGAGAAGTGCAAGGGTGAAGAAAGTGGAATGGATAACCGAAGCTAAACTCTACCCTCCAATATTTTGAGGAGACTTTCAAACTTATGCAATAATGTATATGGCTTAATGGTCATCTACCTTATTATTAAGTGTGATGTCATGTTTGGGAATGGCTTCAATGTGCCAATTTTATAAATGTATGGTTACACACACACACACACACACACACACACACACACACACACACACACACACACACACACACACACACACACACACACACACACACACACACACACGTGTGTGTGTGTGTATACATTCCATTAAAATTTTTTGGTAAGCCTAATCTATAAATTTTGAAATATTTTTTTAATAAAAAACTTTATACCTCATTAATCATAAATCTTCATCCACTCACAATAACATATAAATACAACATAATATAATCCTTTATCAATAAAACAATACCAAAATAGAAATGGGTGAAACACTAAAAATTGCTGATTGATTATCTTTTCTTTGAATAACCATAGGTGCTTCAGTGAATAATCACACGAAGGTGTAATGGTTGTTCGACATTTAATTTCTTAAGCCTTGCACGAGCTTTAAAAAAATTTATGAACACAAAAGAATATAAACTCATTCAAACACATATCTATTTATATATGTTTAAATTCACATATATAAGAAAGTTGTATTAAAATAAATGTGACAAAAGAAAGAGCAGCTTTTAAATTGTAATGTTTGTAGCGTCAATTTAAAAAATAATACAAATAATAATTTTCTCCCCTACATTATGCAAGTGGCATGTTTTAAATGAGTGTGAACGCTTTATTTTGGTTTAGGATTAGTTAATTTTCAATGGTGTTAATGTGTTTGTGTGATTGAGTATTGGTCCAAGTTAGGTTCTTGTTAGTGCATGTTTCTAGTGTTTTACTTTTGACTCATGTTAATTGTATTTTTCATATTTTAACTTTATCTTGTCTATTTGAATCATTTTTGTCTCTCAAATGTTGTACAAAATTGGTCATGCTAAGTACTTGTTGGTTGGATATTTTGTCAAACCAAAATATGAGGTTCAACCACAGTACATGGGATTTAATCCCTCCTCAAAGACAGGTGAGGCTGCCTGTTTATTGCTAACCTAAAACACAGTAAATAATATGTACAATATTCACACTAATCTAACCATTGGGGGTTGGGATGAAATCCCGAAATCCACATTCACACGATTCAAGGATATTGCTTTCATAAGTGAAATAGGTTAGAAACTGTTACAGTGAAAGAAGCACGGTAGAAAAGAAATGGGAGAAACGTATTTTCTTTCGAGTAAACACAGAGCACGAAATAATCATACGAGTTTTAGATCACAGATATAGTGTTCGAGATAATTAGAAACACTGAGATTCTATGCAAAGAATAGCTTTAAGATCATGAACATAAGAACACTGTCCTAAATAAGATATATTTCACAACACAAAGTCTGCAAAACAATATCAACTTCTATTCTTCAAAATGATTGAAAGAAAACACAAAGTTTTTCTCCTTTCCAATAGCCTCTCTATATTCCAAAAATTTTCGACCCTTTTGAATGCACAGGCATCCCTTATTTATAACAAAAGAAGCTAGAGATAAAACAGGACAGATCCTAAAGAGTAGCATGTTAACTGGAGTTTCAGTTTTGCATGACTCTCACGCAGGAGATCAAGTCAAAACATGAATTAAAAATATGATAAAACGGAAATAACAAAGACATGTCAATCTAAAAATAGAAATGACATGGAACGTTGGGAATTAATCCGAATCATCATCTTTTGATTCTTCTTCTTTCTCTTCCTCCAGCTGAGACTGTTTGTTCCGGAACTCCTGGAACTTCCGAATAATGCCTTGCATTTCATTCTCATCAGGCGCAGTGGAATGATCATTCCACATTTCGCAGGTTTCATGAACATCATTGGCAATGCCGGGAAGTTTCTTCAATCCTTTGCTGAGCTTTTTTAAGGCCTCTAAAGTATGCTCTATCCTTACAAACTGACTAATGACTTCAAGGTCGAATCCATCTACAGGTTCATGCTGAACAGTCTCTTGAACTTGTTTGAAGAGATCATCTGCTGATAGGGCACTTGAGTTCCCAACTGACACCTTTGGACAAATCTTAAGCAATTCTTCTTCCAGATCACTTTTCCCATCGATCAATTTATCCCTTGATTCTCTCAACTTGCTGCAGGCTTCGTTGAGAATCTTTACTCTGAACTTGATGGCCTTGATCAGCTGAAAGTGTTTATCTGTATGTGGAAGAACACCTTCTTCTACCAAGAGATGTGCTGGTATTTGCTTTAGCACTTGGAGAGCTTCACAAGTCAAATCAAGCTGTCCAATTTCATCAGTAAATTCTTCATCCATCTTCTCTCCTTCCTTCTGAATCTCTGCCAAGGACTGATGAACTTTCACCACGTCTAGAATTACTTCCTTCCCTTGTTGGAGCAACTTTTGGATCCATTCATCAACCACTCTTCCTTTTTTGGCAATCTTCTCAATCGTAGGCACCGATGAGAAATCAAATCCGGCAGAAGCAGAAGCAGAAGAAGGTGGTATGGATTCAAGGGGTTTTGAGAGTTTGATCAAAACCTCTGTCAACTGCTCCACTTTTTCCTTAAGCTCATTTCTGTTGTCCTTGGTTTCTTTCAACTTTTGGCACAGGACGTCTATGGAATCCTTTGCATCTTGCTGCGCCCCTTTTGCTGTCACTTTCCCTAGAGCCACCCTGGTTAACTGGTAATCAGCAGCTGTTACATCATCTCTAGTTTTGTCAGCTGAGGGAGTGGCAATCTCTGCGAACTTATCTCCTGAAGCATCTACCAAAACCCTTGAAACTGTTTTGGGTTTCTTGGCTGATTTCGCAGTAGAAGCCTTGAGTGAGCTGAAATCAAAAGCTGGTAGTGGTACAATCACTTTCCTCTTCTTCGGAGTTTTCTCAAGTAGCCATTGTGGAGTATCAGAGGAAATTGCCAATGTTGTAGTAACTGGTATTCTACTCTCAAGGGGAGCAGATTCTACTATTGGAGGGGGAACAATAGCCAACGTGGTAGTAGGTGCAATGAATAGAGGCACAGGTTGTGGGGGAGTGTTGGTGATCACTTGGGTTCCAGCAGAGAGGGGTGAGAGCCCGGAGAAAATATTGGCCATGCTTGAAGAAGTGGATGGGGAATGAGGAGGCTGGAGTGGTTGTTGAGGGGGAGGCACAGATTTAGTTTCCAAAGCCTTGAATGCAAGAGATAAGGTCTCTCCAGTTGAGCAATCAGCAAATGGTGAAGTCAAGAGCTGGCTTCCTCCTTCTTCTAAATTAATTTCTCCTATTTCTGGTGGTGTTGGTGATTCTGGCACAACCACCATTTCAGCTGGAGAGACAATTGAAGAGATTTGTCTTTCTTTCCTCTTCTTGGGAATCTTGATTTTTATAGACCCCCCAGTAGATTCCTTGTCCTTCTTCTTTTTGGAGGGCCCCGCCTCAGAAGCAGCCAACTTTGGAAACTTGTCATCCTTAAAATTCATCCCCCAAGAGGAGAGCCATTTCTTTGTACGAGCCAGAATTAGGGCTGACCTATCGGTGATGGAACCTTTCTCGCTGACCGACCAATCAATAGGCGGGAAAACGTATCGATCTTCGTTAAGCCCATCATAGGACATATCCAGCACGCTTTCATTGTCAGTTGTGCCATTTGGCAAATCAGAAAGCTCTAGCGTCTGAATCTCATCAATAGTTAACCTACTATTGTCTTTTCTACGAACTGCAACTTCGTTACGCAGATCCACCCAGATATCCTCAATGTCGGGTCTGTGCAGATGTTGGGCTCCATAGGTTTTCAGCACTCCTCGGATGTCAAAATCAGCCCGAGACTTCATATGCTTCTTTAATTTCTCCTGGAGTTCACATTCCACATTTCTTGCCTTTTCCACTGTCGAGCAAGTATACCTCCCAATAGAAATTGGGAAGGATACTACTGCCTTATGCTTACTCTGTTGGAATTTGTGAAAATCCAATAGTTGTCTGACCAATTCTATTAGTATCAATCTATCGCCCGGATAGCGAGGCAGACGGAAAGGCTCTCCAGAGTACATGACCGTTCGAAGGTAGGTAAACTTCTTGAACTGCAAGAAGATACATCCCCATTTAGATACTTCAGCCCATGCCTCGTCTGAGACCCTTGTCTTTCTCAGCCCTGGATTCAGCCTGCAAATGTTCTCGTAGAAAAAGGCATCATTTACCCTTCTAAACTGATCCTTGGATCCCTTCTTCGTTATTTGAGGATAATACTTATAGACTGGATTTGTCGTTCTGCTTCCTTTAGTCTCCAGCCCAGGATAGCTCCTCATCCCAGCTGCTGCATAGGCCACATATGAGAACATATAAAACTTTCCGGTTGACAGGACCGTCGTCATCTGGGAATCAATTTCATCACTGATAAGGGTCCCCCAGTCAATCCCTGGCTTGTTCTTCTTGATGGTGACCATAAATTGGTACATCCATCCATGAAATAAATTTGATTCCGGCAAGCCAAAAACCCGGCTCAGTAGGGTGATAATATCGTTGATTTCTTGTATGAAATCCGATCTAGGGATAGTTCTTGGAAATCTAGATATTACTGGTTTTGCCTTGACCAAGAACTTCTTATTGACATCCCTAATGCAATTTTCCTGGTTACTGTCCCAGGCCTTCTGAGCTGACTTGATGTCTAGGGCCCCATACTCTTCAAAATTTGGTAGTTTCAGGAGATCATCAAAATAAGCTCCATCTAGTTTGATAACTACTTCACCAGCCTGATTCCTTACGGAACGAGAAGCTGAGTCGTAGCTGGATGCACATGCCAAAACAAACTCTGGACATTGGGCAGACATGGGGAAGCCTGCTGCAAGGGGCAAGCCACTGTTAGCTAAAGCCACCATCCATGGGGTTTGAGAAGAACTCTTCACCCTGTTCCAAAAGTCGTCCATATCTATGTTGCCCATTTCAGTATCCCTGATATCATAATTACAGTCGATATATGACGGGGATTCTGGTTTCTTAAATTTGTATTTCATCCTGCTAGATTTTTCGGCCTTCTCCTGTGATGAACCAGGATCCGACATGAAGAATATTGGAAGGAGAAAGGCTCGGAACTCCGGAGATGCTGTGCACACTGAAAAACCCGATTGACTGAATGCGTCGGAAGAAGAGAAAAACCCGACACGCAGAAGAAGATATCGGAAAACTTTGAGAACCCGACAGGTCTGATATGTCGGAGTCTTGGCGAAACCCGACACTTGCTTTCACTGGCGGAAACTTGGAGAAAACCCGGCACCCACTTTTGATGACGGAACTTCGAGGAAACCCGGCGTCCACTGTTGAGGTCGGAATGTTGAGAAACCCCGTCACTTCGAGCTTCCAATGTTCTTCGGACTTTTGAATCTGCAACACAACCTTCAAAATCCGGGAAACAAAAACAGAGTCTTTCCTTTGAATTTCTACATATAAAACATCCTTTCTTTTTTGTTATTCATATTCCATACATTATGCAAGTAATTGGAATTTGGAAGGAACAACACCAATTGATAATCCCAAAAAGAGATAAACCCTAAAAACCCTAAAAACCCAAAACCCTTTCCAAAACGACACAGAAGGAAGAAGGAAGAAAAACCCTCAACAACTGGCAAGAAATTGGAAAGAAAATACACGCAGTCGATCCAGAAAAATCAAGAATAAAGAAGGAACGAAAAATACCTTCAATTCGAGACGGGTAAAATCGAAAACAAACGATCCAGTCTGGTAACGCGAGTTTGCGGGTTTTGGGAGCGGAAGAGCATGCGAAAAATCCACGAATTAAAAATATGAACGGTAAGAATGACGTGGAAATCCGCGTATTTATAAGAAAATCAGTAATAAATACACTTCAGCTCGGCACGTGCCAACTCACCGACCACTCGGCATGAATGCCACGTCAGCATGTTGGAGGAGTCCGAAAACCCGACACGAGGAGATTTAGTGCATTTCGGGTTTCGGGCTTCGGAAAACATGGAGCACAAAACATGTTTTGAATCATGAATGTTCCGATGCATTGAACTTCCGAAAACCCGATTACAAAGGTTTGAGCGGATTTCGGGAATCGGAGAACATGGCGCATAAAACATGTTTTGGAACACGAATGTCCCGATGCTTCACAGCCCCGAAAACCCGATTACAAAGGATTGTCTTAACACAAGGCGGGTCTCAGGTTTCGGAAGTCGGATGTCATAAAACATGTTTTAACTCAAGTATGTTCCGATGCGTTGAGTTTCCGAAAACCCGATTACAAAGGTTTTTCTCAATACAAGGCGGGTTTCGGGTTTCGGAGGTCATAAGACATAAAGCATGTTAAAACTTATGTCAAGCTGTTAGTAACACCCGAAAACCCGATTTTCTCTAAAAGAGGTCATAATGCAAAATCACTTCAAAAATTTTGTAGGGGTTATCCGATCGTTTCGTTGTGAACTCAAAATGGGGATAACAGCTGGCTCCAGTTGGGGACTTTCTTTGTAATACCAAAGGAAGAGAACTCAGAATCTCTGGTCTCGTGGACCAGGTCTTTATCCAATGGGCTACGGGGTCAAGGAGAAAACCAAAACAAAACAAAACGAAGAAAGAAAGAAAGAAAACCAAAAGCAAACACACAACAAAAGCAAAATATGTACAATGCAAGAGAGCATCTTGCATTAATGGTGGAACAGCTTTAGATGTTGTCCACTGAAAGGAAAAGGGAGTAACCCTCCATCCAGATATGATAGAAGGAAACTATTTTCACCATTCAACTCGTGGATCTTGAAAGGTCCTTTCCATAAAGAATCAAACTTTCCATGCATTCCTTTCTGTTCTCTTCTTTTATCCCAAAGCAACACCAGGTCTCCAATCTGGAAGTCACGTTGCTTTGATTTTTTATCAAAAATCTTCTTCACCCTGCACTGATGATCTGCTATACGATCAATCACCTTGATTCGCTCTTCTTCTAGCTTGGTTAGGTACATAACCCTCTTTTCGATTGAATTCGGAAAAGCTACATCTTCAACCGCTTTCGCTAATTGCAAGGCTGGCAATTCTACTGAGATAGGAATTTCAGCACCAATCCCATATAGCAACTGAAAAGGGGACATCCCTATGGCTCGCTTTGGAGTGATCCGATCAGCCCACAACGCATCATACAATGCTTTGTGCCAATTCCTCTGATTTTCGTCTACTAATTTCCTGATTATAGTAACCAGATTCTTATTGCTGGACTCAGCTTGCCCATTGCCCTGGGGATAATAGTCAGATGAGTGAGCCAAAGTAATGCCGAATCCATAGCAGAATTCTGTCAACTCATGCGACGAGAAGTTAGACGCATTATCCGTTACAATCTTATGAGGAATACCGAATCTGACGATTATGTTTTCTTTCAGGAACTTGCAAACAACTTCAGAAGTTGCTTGCTTGATTGGTACAGCCTCTACCCACTTGGTAAAATAATCTGTAGCAGTTAGCACATAGTTGTGTCCAGCACTGGAAGCAGGATTCAATGTTCCGATAAAATCAATCCCCCATTGGCGAAAAGGTTCTTCAATCACCACAGGCTTCAGAGGAAGAGCTGCTAACTTGGGACGACCAACAAAATGTTGACAAGCTTCACATTTAGACACCCATTCTGCTGAGTCCCGGAAAAGAGTAGGCCAATAATACCTAGCCCGTAAGATCTTATACGCTGTTACAGAAGACGAAAAATGTCCTCCGCATGCTAGGCTATGAAAGGATTCTAATAACTTTTCCTGTTGCGATTTATCAACACAACGCAAGAAGACACCATCGATACCTTTCTTGTATATTGCATTATTCCACAAAAGGTATTTCGCAGATCTCAACTTGACGGTCCTCTTCTCTTTTTGATTTAAATGCGGAGGGCATTCACCATAAGTTAGGAAGAAAGCGATGTCCGTGTACCATTCATCGGTCGTACTGACAAAAAGCACCGTAGGCAGTTCTGAAGAAGTATCTTGAGTCTTTTCACCCTCTGTTTCAGCATGATTCTCTGCAATCAATTGACACAGGCCCCTTCCTCGTACCAACTTGGTAGGTTTGATGTCCAAGTCATACTCCTGAACCTTAGCTATCCAAGTACCTCTTTGGCTTCCCAGCTCTTGTTGAGTCAGAATGGATTTGACAGCGGTATCAGGAACAAGAACGAGAGTATGGGAATTCAGCACATAGTACCTGAAGTGTTTTACTACTCTTACAACTGCGTAAGCATGTTTTTCAATCTGCGACATCTTCAACTCATGTTCCTTTAACGGGAAACTCATGAATGCGATAGGAGCTTCGATGCCTTCTTCATTTTCTTGCATCAGGATTGCTGACACTGTGTGGGCTGAAGCATAGCTATACATGATGAAATCTTTCTTGAAGTCTGGACATACTAAAACAGGAGCGCTAGCAACTGCCTTTTTTATTTCTTCAAATGCCAGCTTCCCTTCTGTACTCCATCGAAATGGAACTTTTCTTTTCATCATTCCAAGGATATCCTTGGTCTTGTCAGCAAAATCAGGTACAAATCTTCTCAAAAAATTAACCTTTCCGAAGAAAGAATGAACTCCTGTTTTACTTGTGGGCAAGGTAAGGCTCTGAATAGCCTTTACCCTCTCTGGGTCAATTTTAGTTCCTTCTCTAGTCACAATATGACCCAGCAGCTTTCCTTCTGTCACCCCGAACATGGACTTCTTAGGATTCAACGAAATCCCGTGACGTCTGCATCTCTGAAGTACCTGTTCTAAATGATCATAATGATCACTTTGTTTTTTAGAAAAGACGGTCAAGTCATCCAAATACACGACTATGACCTTGCCCATCAGATCTCTGAATGCTAGATCCATAGCTCTCTGAAAAGTAGCTCCTGCGTTGATCAAGCCGAATGGCATCCTCCTGTAAGCAAAGGTACCCCATGGGGTCGTGAAAGCTGTCTTGTGTTGATCCTCTGTTGCTACCTCGACTTGATTATATCCCGAAAACCCGTCGAGCATGGATAACATTTCCGATCCAGTAACAGTTTGCAATACCTGATCCATGATCGGCAAGGGATAATTATCCTTCAACGAGGACTGATTCAAGTTTCGGAAGTCAACACAAATCCGGATCTCGCCATTCTTCTTCCTGACAGGAACAATGTTAGCAATCCAGGTGGAGTGATGGATTGGGAAAATAATTCTAGCATCTAACATCTTCTGAATTTCTGCCAGGATGGTCCCTGAAATCTTCAGATTGTAATGCCTTTGCTTCTGTCTATAAGGCTTCACATCAGGCCTCAGAGGAACACTGTGCTGAACATCTTTGGGCTTAAAATATTTCAAATCTGCATAGGACCAGGCCAACACATCGATGTATTTCTTCAAAAGCGAAGTGAATCTTACCTTCTCTTCAGGAGAACAGCATTTACCGATATTCACCATCCGAGGTTGATCAGATGAACCTAAATTGATTTGATCCACTTCAGAGGAAGAAGCTCCTTCAACTTTCCTTTTGTTTTGGATAAAGCGATCATGTTTGTCAAACAGACCCTCCAGGGAAACCAGACCTTTTGGTATCTTGTTGCCTTTCAACTGGATAAATTCACCATCAACCTCTTGATATGGCTCTAAAATAGTCTCACGAAAGGCTGATTCCGAACCTTCAAAATACAGTTCACTGAAATTGTCATCCTTTTCCAGGAAAGCCAACACTTGTTGATCATCATTGAATACCTGCCAGTGAGTTGCATTATCTGGGATGCTAGGGCGGTACACAATCTCGATAGAGTATGTGTCTTGCTTGAACTGAGGATGAGGAAGAAGAAGAGATGCAGATACGGCCAAAGAATCAGCCTTGTCATTATAATCTCTTAAAACTGCCTTAATAGAAAATGCATCAAAGCATTCTATACTATCCCAAACTTTGTTCCTATAATGCCTCAACTGATCATTTTTCACCTGATATATACCCCTGACCTGATTAACAATCAGCTCTGCATCCCCCTGCGCCTTGAGATTCCTGATTCCCTTCTGTCTGGCCAATTCTAATCCTAATAACAGGGCTTCATATTCGGCCGTGTTGTTAGTATTATCAAATTGTAACTTATAAGCTGATGGGAAAATCTCGGAGCTAGGAGATATGAGAACAATACCAGCGCCTGATCCAGAAGTTGAGCAGCTACCATCAAATTCGAGCGTCCAAATTGCATTGGGATCTTCCTCTTCCACATCTACAATGGGTATCTCTGAAGCCATGAAATAATTCCCAAAGCTAGCATCTTCGAAAAGGATCTGAGCTTTCGGATCATCTGATTTGGTCACCAAATACTTTGCCTGCGGTTCAGGATGAAGAACCTGTTGAACCCCTTTGACTGGGATCTTGGCTTTGGTCCAATCCATACTAATCTCTCCTCCAACATCTTTGCAAAATCCTCTACCCAAGAGGATACCGTAAGCTGCAGGAATGTCTGCAACTAGGATAGTCATTTTCACTCTCTTCTCAGGAAAAGCAACAAATGCGAACTGTGCGTCCTTGATTTGACCAATCAGAGGGACTTGTTTAGTTTCCATGGAATAGCACCGTCCATATGATTTAGTCAAAGTAAGCCCAAGGGCATGGGCCACTTTTGCGGGCATAACATTATCAGAGGCCCCCGAATCAATGATGCAATTGCTGAGTTTAAACCCATTTATAAGTAGAGACAAATAAAATGGTTCAATCTTTCCTGAGGAAGAAGCAGAGGTCAGATTATTCTGAGGTGTGGGTTGAGTAGGATTTGGGAGGAGACCTTTGGAAGGTGATGGAATGGCCGCTTTACTTCTGATAAACTTGGCCAGCTTTTCAAATTGTTCGGGATTCGACTGAAGGTATTCTGCTTCTGACATTTGAATTTTGGTTCTCTTTGCATGATCAATAATATCAAAAGCAGTATAAGAAGGAATGATAGTAGGCTCAGTTCTAATTACATGAGCTTGTGCTGGGGCACTGGCCTTAAGAGAGGGAGAATAAGGAGCAGCTGTCTTTTTAGTAACCTCTCTTTCAGTTTGCGCCGAAATAGGGGTACCCCTTTTGACTATGGATACAGGAGGTTCCTTATTCTTCTCCTTAGTATTTTCCGGAGGTCTTCTGGGATTCTGAGATTGAGACCGAGTGAAAACAGCAAATGATTGACCATCTGGCTCACATTCATCTTCATCATATTCCAAATATCCAATGCTGGAGTCGCCAGCTGACTCATCATAAGACTCATCAGCATATCCTGAAGCTTCAAAATCCTCACGAGAATCTTTCTCTTCTGGTTCGTCATCTTCTTCAATCAGTTCCACTGCTGCATTGACGGGCGGAGCTTCAATTGCTAATCTCGGTTGAGCAGGAGCTAACCGTGGCCTATCTCTGGCAGGTACACCATTGTTATTAAAATTCCGCCTAGGGATATCCCGGTACGGAACATTACTCACCTGCTGAGACACTTGCTTCTTTAAAGAAATCAAATCATTAGCCATTTTTTGAAACATAGGGTCAGTATTACCTTGAGAAGAACCTTGATTTTTGAGTTTGGGTATATCTTTCTTAATCCTTCCGGCTAAGATGAGATCATCCTCTATTTCAGTAGCCGTTGACTGAGCAGTAGCCAGATCTAGAATAGCCGACCTTCGTAATAAAAAGCTTATATCAGGAGGTTGAGCATTGATGAAAAAGCATTTTTGGTTCTCCAGAGTAGGTACAACTATCTCTGGAATCTTCTGGATCAGCTTGTTAAACTTAGCCACGAATTCCCGCATAGGTTCATGCGATTCCTTCTTCATATGCGTGAGCTGAGCTAACAAAGCATGAGAATCTTCGGCTGGTTTGAAACGTGCCTCAAACTTGGTCCACATGGTAGCCCAATCTGGAATGCATGCATTTGGAAGGTGATAAAACCATTCAGCTGCTACTCCCTGCAATGTTTCAATGAAGAGTCGAACAGAGACATCTTCATGGGCTACTCCGAGGACACCGCATGCAACAAAGAAAGATGCAATATGCTCATCAGGATGCTGCTTCCCATCCCCATTGAACTTGGGAATGTTTTTACGTGATCCACGTGGTAACTCATGCAATGGAGGAGTCAAGGTAAGAGGACCAATGGCTGCACCCCAAGGCACAGGTTGAACCGCCATCCTTCTGAAAAGAGTGCGTACAGGGATCCGGGTATCAGACAAGAGTAGTGCACGGCAAGTTGCAGATGCTTCACGTTCTTCAGGGATCCGATTTCTCCGAACAGGTGAAGAACTTCTGGCTCGGTTAGAGACAACGCTGTTGGGAGAAAGGCTGAAATTGTGCTGTTGTAGCAAATCGAAGAGTGGATCAATTTCACCTTGAGCTCGGCGAGACCGAGTGAAGATCCTCCTGGCCAGCTTGAACTGAAAGGAGATCTTATTAAAAATAAGGCAAATATGGAGTCGCCAGACACCGAGAGGATAAGCTTTATACTATGGATCTGTAATCCCCAGCGGAGTCGCCAAAAACTGTTGGTTGGATATTTTGTCAAACCAAAATATGAGGTTCAACCACAGTACATGGGATTTAATCCCTCCTCAAAGATAGGTGAGGCTGCCTGTTTATTGCTAACCTAAAACATAGTAAATAATATGTACAATATTCACACTAATCTAACCATTGGGGGTTGGGATGAAATCCCAAAATCCACATTCACACGATTCAAGGATATTGCTTTCGTAAGTGAAATAGGTTAGAAACTGTTACAGTGAAAGAAGCACGGTAGAAAAGAAATGGGAGAAACGTATTTTCTTTCGAGTAAACACAGAGCACGAAATAATCATACGAGTTTTAGATCACAGATATAGTGTTCGAGATAATTAGAAACACTGAGATTCTATGCAAAGAATAGCTTTAAGATCATGAACATAAGAACACTGTCCTAAATAAGATATATTTCACAACACAAAGTCTGCAAAACAATATCAACTTCTATTCTTCAAAATGATTGAAAGAAAACACAAAGTTTTTCTCCTTTCCAATAGCCTCTCTATATTCCAAAAATTCTCGACCCTTTTGAATGCACATGCATCCCTTATTTATAACAAAAGAAGCTAGAGATAAAACAAGACAGATCCTAAAGAGTAGCATGTTAACTGGAGTTTCAGTTTTGCATGACTCTCACGCAGGAGATCAAGTCAAAACATGAATTAAAAATATGATAAAACGGAAATAACAAAGACATGTCAATCTAAAAATAGAAATGACATGGAACGTTGGGAATTAATCCGAATCATCATCTTTTGATTCTTCTTCTTTCTCTTCCTCCATCTGAGACTGTTTGTTCCGGAACTCCTGGAACTTCCGAATAATGCCTTGCATTTCATTCTCATCAGGCACAGTGGAATGATCATTCCACATTTCGCAGGTTTCATGAACATCACTGGCAATGCCGGGAAGTTTCTTCAATCCTTTGCTGAGCTTTTTTAAGGCCTCTAAAGTATGCTCTATCCTTACAAACTGACTAATGACTTCAAGGTCGAATCCATCTACAGGTTCATGCTGAACAATCTCTTGAACTTGTTTGAAGAGATCATCTGCTGATAGGGCACTTGAGTTCCCAACTGACACCTTTGGACAAATCTTAAGCAATTCTTCTTCCAGATCACTTTTCCCATCGATCAATTTATCCCTTGATTCTCTCAACTTGCTGCAGGCTTCGTTGAGAATCTTTACTCTGAACTTGATGGCCTTGATCAGCTGAAAGTGTTTATCTGTATGTGGAAGAATGCCTTCTTCTACCAAGAGATGTGCTGGTATTTGCTTTAGCACTTGGAGAGCTTCACAAGTCAAATCAAGCTGTCCAATTTCATCAGTAAATTCTTCATCCATCTTCTCTCCTTCCTTCTGAATCTCTGCCAAGGACTGATGAACTTTCACCACGTCTAGAATTACTTCCTTCCCTTGTTGGAGCAACTTTTGGATCCATTCATCAACCACTCTTCCTTTTTTGGCAATCTTCTCAATCGTAGGCACCGATGAGAAATCAAATCCGGCAGAAGCAGAAGCAGAAGAAGGTGGTATGGATTCAAGGGGTTTTGAGAGTTTGATCAAAACCTCTGTCAACTGCTCCACTTTTTCCTTAAGCTCATTTCTGCTGTCCTCGGTTTCTTTCAACTTTTGGCACAGGATGCATATGGAATCCTTTGCATCTTGCTGCGCCCCTTTTGCTGTCACTTTCCCTAGAGCCACCCTGGTTACCTGGTAATCAGCAGCTGTTACATCATCTCTAGTTTTGTCAGCTGAGGGAGTGGCAATCTCTGCGAACTTATCTCCTGAAGCATCTACCAAAACCCTTGAAACTGTTTTGGGTTTCTTGGCTGATTTCGCAGTAGAAGCCTTGAGTGAGCTGAAATCAAAAGCTGGTAGTGGTACAATCACTTTCCTCTTCTTCGGAGTTTGCTCAAGTATCCATTGTGGAGTATCGGAGGAAATTGCCAATGTTGTAGTAACTGGTATTCTACTCTCAAGGGGAGCAGATTCTACTATTGGAGGGGGAACAGTAGCCAACGTGGTAGTAGGTGCAATGAATAGAGGCACAGGTTGTGGGGGAGTGTTGGTGATCACTTGGGTTCCAGCAGAGAGGGGTGAGAGCCCGGAGAAAATATTGGCCATGCTTGAAGAAGTGGATGGGGAATGAGGAGGCTGGAGTGGTTGTTGAGGGGGAGGCACAGATTCAGTTTCCAAAGCCTTGAATGCAAGAGATAAGGTCTCTCCAGTTGAGCAATCAGCAAATGGTGAAGTCAAGAGCTGGCTTCCTCCTTCTTCTAAATTAATTTCTCCTATTTCTGGTGGTGTTGGTGATTCTGGCACAACCACCGTTTCAGCTGGAGAGACAATTGAAGAGATTTGTCTTTCTTTCCTCTTCTTGGGAATCTTGATTTTTATAGACCCCCCAGTAGATTCCTTGTCCTTCTTCTTTTTGGAGGGCCCCGCCTCAGAAGCAGCCAACTTTGGAAACTTGTCATCCTTAAAATTCATCCCCCAAGAGGAGAGCCATTTCTTTGTACGAGCCAGAATTAGGGCTGACCTATCGGTGATGGAAGCTTTCTCGCTGACCGACCAATCAATAGGTGGGAAAACGTATCGATCTTCGTTAAGCCCATCATAGGACATATCCAGCACACTTTCATTGTCAGTTGTGCCATCTGGAAAATCAGAAAGCTCTAGCGTCTGAATCTCATCAATAGTTAACCTACTATTGTCTTTTCTACGAACTGCAACTTCGTTACGCAGATCCACCCAGATATCCTCAATGTCGGGTCTGTGCAGATGTTGGGCTCCATAGGTTTTCAGCACTCCTCGGATGTCAAAATCAGCCCGAGACTTCATATGCTTCTTTAATTTCTCCTGGAGTTCACATTCCACATTTCTTGCCTTTGCCACTGTTGAGCAAGTATATCTCCCAATAGAAATTGGGAAGGATACTGCTGCCTTATGCTTGCTCTGTTGGAATTTGTGAAAATCCAATAGTTGTCTGACCAATTCTATTAGTATCAATCTATCGCCCGGATAGCGAGGCAGACGGAAAGGCTCTCCAGAGTACATGACCGTTCGAAGGTAGGTAAACTTCTTGAACTGTAAGAAGATACATCCCCATTTAGATACTTCAGCCCATGCCTCGTCTGAGACCCTTGTCTTCCTCAGCCCTGGATTCAGCCTGCAAATGTTCTCGTAGAAAAAGGCATCATTTACCCTTCTAAAATGATCCTTGGACCCCTTCTTCGTTATTTGAGGATAATACTTATAGACTGGGTTTGTCGTTCTGCTTCCTTTAGTCTCCAGCCCGGGATAGCTCCTCATCCAGCTGCTGCATAGGCCACATATGAGAACATATAAAACTTTCCGGTTGACAGGACCGTCGTCATCTGGGAATCAATTTCATCACTGATAAGGGTCCCCTAGTCAATCCCTTGCTTGTTCTTCTTGATGGTGACCATAAATTGGTACATCCATCCATGAAATAAATTTGATTCCGGCAAGCCAAAAACCCAGCTCAGTAGGGTGATAATATCGTTGATTTCTTGTATGAAATCCGATCTAGGGATAGTTCTTGGAAATCTAGATATTACTGGTTTTGCCTTGACCAAGAACTTCTTATTGACATCCCTAATGCAATTTTCCTGGTTACTGTCCCAGGCCTTCTGAGCCGACTTGATGTCTAGGGCCCCATACTCTTCAAAATTAGGTAGTTTCAGGAGATCATCAAAATAAGCTCCATCTAGTTTGATAACTACTTCACCAGCCTGATTCCTTACGGAACGAGAAGATGAGTCGTAGCTGGATGCACACGCCAAAACAAACTCTGGACATTGGGCAGACATGGGGAAGCCTGCTGCAAGGGGCAAGCCACTGTTAGCTAAAGCCACCATCCATGGGGTTTGAGAAGAACTCTTCACCCTGTTCCAAAAGTCGTCCATATCTATGTTGCCCATTTCAGTATCCCTGATATCATAATTACAGTCGATATATGACGGGGATTCTGGTTTCTTAAATTTGTATTTCATCCTGCTAGATTTTTCGGCCTTCTCCTGTGATGAACCAGGATCCGACATGAAGAATATTGGAAGGAGAAAGGCTCGGAATTCCAGAGATGCTGTGCACACTGAAAAACCTAATTGACTGAATGCGTCGGAAGAAGAGAGGAACCCGACACGTAGAAGAAGATATCAGAAAACTTTGAGAACCCAACAGGTATGATATGTCAGAATCTTGGCGAAACCCGACACTTGCTTTCAATGGCAGAAACTTGGAGAAAACCCGGCACCTACTTTTGATGATGGAACTTCGAGGAGATGCCCAGCGTCTTAGTGTTGAGGTCGGAATGTTGAGAAACCCCGTCACTTAGAGTTTCCAATGTTCTTCGGACTTTTGAATCTGCAACACAACCTTCAAAATATGGGAAACAAAAACAAAGTCTTTCCTTTGAATTTCTACATACACAACTTCCTTTCTTTTTTGTTATTCATATTCCATACATCATGCAAGTAATTGGAATTTGGAAGGAACAACACCAATTGATAGTCTCAAAAAGAGATAAACCCTAAAAACCCTAAAAACCCAAAACCCTTTCCAAAACAACACAGAAAGAAGAAGGAAGAAAAACCCTCAACAACTGGTAAGAAATTGGAAAGAAAATACACGCAGTCGATCCAGAAAAATCAAGAATAAAGAAGGAACGAAAAATACCTTCAATTCGAGATGGGTAAAATCGAAAACAAATGATCCAGTCTAGTAACGCGAGTTTGCGGGTTTTGGGAGCGGAAGAGCATGCGAAAAATCCATGAATTAAAAATATGAACGGTAAGAAATGACGTGGAAATCCACGTATTTATAAGAAAATTAGTAATAAATACACTTCAGCTCAGCACGTGCCAATTCACCGACCGCTCGGCATGAATGCCACATCAGCATGTTGGAGGAGTCTGAAAACCCGACACGAGGAGATTTAGTGCATTTCGGGTTTCGGGCTTCGGAAAACATGGAGCACAAAACATGTTTTGAATCATGAATGTTCTGATGCATTGAACTTCCGAAAACCCGATTACAAAGGATTGAGCGGACTTCGGGAATCGGAGAACATGGCGCATAAAACATGTTTTGGAACATGAATGTCCCGATGCTTTAGAGTTCCGAAAACCCGAATACAAAGGATTGTCTTAACACAAGGCGGGTCACGGGTTTTGGAAGTCGGATAAGACACAAAGCATGTTTTAACTCAAGTATGTTCCGATGAGTTGAATTTCCGAAAACCCGATTACAAAGGATTTTCTCATTGCAAGGCGGGTTTTGGGTTTCGGAGGTCATAAGACATAAAGCATGTTTAAAACTTATGTCAAGCTGTTAGTAACACCCGAAAACCTGATTTTCTCTAAAAGAGGTCATAATGCAAAATCACTTCAAAAATTTTGTAGGGGTTATCCAATCGTTTCGTTGTGAACTCAAAACGGGGATAACAGTACTTTGTTTATTGGTTGTTGTTGTTGGCCCTTTTGTCCTTTGTCTCTAAATTCCTAGGGATTTTTGTGCCTTTATGTTGGCTCCCCACTCCCACTCGGTGTATGTCATCTTGTGTGCCAATGAAGTCCTAATTTGAGTTCCTTTTGTCTATAAATACATGAGTGTATTATTGCATTTAGGATAAGATTGGCAAGCATAAGAATAATCAAAATACATTTACAATTATTGTTGCAAGAGTGATATTAAAGTTGTAAGAGTAGTGTGTATGTCAATATACTCCTAATTTGACTTCATTAGTAAGTATATAAATACATAAATGTAACATTAATGCATTTAGGATAATAATGAATGTAAATTCATGAGTGCACCATTAGTACATTTAGGATGATAATGACAAGCATACGTACAATCAAGATAGAGAGACAATTGTTATTGTAAAAGTAATATTGAAATTGTAAGAAAAGAATTATTGTTTCCACCAAAAACTGAATTTAAGCATTTAGAGAGCATTCTAACATTTACTAATTTCTTTGCATCCATTCAAAGATAAGGATGGAAAACTTGCATACAATGAACTATTAGTTGATTTGCATTGAGTGTTGACTTCAATAATTTTACCTCAAAGGGGATTTGATTGAGATACACCTCTAAATCTAATATGTGTATTTACCATTGTGCAAGATGTTAATATATATTAGGGTTGGTTACAAGGGAAATAGTTTCTCAATAACCCGCAACAAAACCATGAAACATGTGAGGTTTTTGAAATCTAAAACTAGTTGATCAAGTTCATTAGACTGGGTTTACATTTGAAATAGGTGTCATTTCCATACTAAATAGTTTTAGCACAACCATTTCTATACGCTATACAAAACTAGTCAGGGTTGTTGTGTACTTATGGTTTTCTCTCATCTTGTTCTCTGGACCTATTTCACAATGTCCATCACTAACGATTGTTTATAAATTTGCATGAAATTGAATATTATCTTATGAAAACCCTAACTTCTCTTGTATTTTCAAGCACTTTAATTATCTTTTTTTTTTTTTTTTTTTATGTTTTATATATTCAAATATTGTTGAATTACTTGGGTTTTCTGATTTATACTTTAATTGAAACCATATTGCTCTTAGATGTGGTTAGTTTATTACATTTTTACTTAAACCCTCTTTCACCGTCTACATTTTGGTGAATGTGAATCAAATTGCACCCAAGCCATATGGGTTCCCTTTTTGGTGAATGCATTGAACATTTAATCTAATTTAGCTTACACCCATGCTAGGGTTTCATCTTTTGATCAGACCTACATTTCTTGTAGCATTATTGAGATTCATGTTTCCTCAAGTTGATAGAATTGATTTCCCTATAGTATGATTTATTTGTTCTGATCTTCTAGTCATAGCTATTACACATGTAATATTGATTGTGCATAGTTCCTTTATATATATAACCAACTCGGTTCATCTTGTAGAAATTTCCTTGATCCATCTTGGGGGGAAATGGTTACCTTTATTGAATCCCAAGTTAACATTGAAATTGTACCAACCCCTTTTGAGACTCAGGTATAACAATTTTCCATCAAAGATCAATCAAACTAGAATCCAATGCTTACTTAGTCTTAGATGACACCTCTTGAATAATTCTATTGTAATAGTTGACATAAACATGTTTCTCCTAATGTTAATGATTATAATGCTTCTATATCTTTTATGGTTGATTACATGTTGCTTATTGATGTTTTCCAAATCATTCACTTACTTTTCAAATTCCTTCTATTATTCCTAATACTTCTCAGTTTTTTATTTTTCCTGATTTGTCTATTCTGACATACTCTACTGTACTGCTTATTTTCCCTTTGAGCTAACCTCTATGATAAATAATGTGTATGAAATATAAAATCAGATTAAGGAATTATCTTAAAGCTCTCAAAATCCATTCAAAAAGGTTACTTCTAATGAAATATTAATTAACCCCTTGGCTTCTGATGTGCTTTCTTACCCATCCCAATGGGTTCCACTTCAATCCACAATTTTCATTGTTTAATGGGAAAGGAGGTCCACCTAACCACATTAGGTAATTTTATGCCCTTTGCTTATTTTTTTCACATGATGATCTCTTATTGACCAAGCTATTTCCTAGGGCTTGAAGGGATATGCTCTTGATTAGTTCATGACCCACCTCACAGATCTATACATACATTTCATCACTAGTTGATGCTTTCCTTTTAAAAAATTTAGTCAATTATAATATGTCGAAGGTCACCTTTACACACATTTCCCAACCAAGACAAGGTTTAAATGAACCTATTTATGAGTATGTGTTTAGATTCAAACTTATAATCACAAATTTGACTCACAAGTTCCCTAAGCATGAACTTATAATCCTATTTTATCAAAGATAGCTTCAATTATCAAGGAAACTTTAATATTTAGTATATACAAATAATTTAATGAACTTTGTCACATAACTAAGAATGTAGAATTTATGATTTCATAGGCTAACATGTTAAAATATGGTGTTTTTTTATTAAAGGAAAATAGTTTTGAAGGGAATATACCATGTTACAACAAAGGCTCAATAGCCAAATCAACAAGAAAAGCATCAAAATAGGATCTAAATCCAGATATTATGATAAGTCCAATAGTAGTCAAAAAAAGAAGCTACTAATAAAAAGTAAAACAGGGACATAACAACTACTAAATAGCAAACTATCATAAATAAAACAACTTGAACTCCTCCAGTCTACTCAGAAGGTATTATTTCTTCAAGGCCCTTTCAATCCTAGATTTGATCGTCTGCAAGGAGGTGAATAGTGCCAGAGTGGTGACATGTGTTGGGTCATTAACATTTAGTTGTGATATGACATAATTTCTCTCCTTTTCAGTGCCCTAAATATCCTCAAGGACTCCACTCAGCAATGTGATGCTTCTGACATGTCGTTCAAGAAACTCACTGATTGCTTTGAAGATGGCCATGGTGTGGTTGTGTCTATCCTTATTTCTTCCCAGTCTATTATCCAGAGAGTTCAATTTTCTGTAAATCTCTTCAATCCGATCTGTGCCAAAACTAGTATCATCATTTATCTTTCTTTTTCCTTTTTGCTTGTTTAGTTGATGTATCTCTTTCTTGATATTTTCAACCTCATTTTCTAGCGTTTCCATTCAGAGGAGAATATTATCCCTCTCATACTGGGAAGCTTCGTCCTACCTTGCATTACTGATATGTAAGATATTTTGGACCAATTCCATATCCTTGTTACTCCGGAGGACACGACTAGACGTAGGTGGGGTCGCTCTATGGGGTGCAGGGTTCTTATCCTTGACATCCCTGACAATGGAAGAGTTGGTCGGGTTGGGAGTGGGTGTGTTGTGGGAAGGAGTAGGTTGAACACTGGGGGAAATAGGAATGGCAAGGAAATTTATGAGGTAATGCTTGTGAAGAAGAAAGATGAGCCCCTGATGAAGGGGGATGGCCCTAGAATGTTTTTGAAAATCAAGAATGGATCATTCCAAAAAATTCATGAGGTAGTGTGGGAAACAAACAACAAGATTTCTCCTGAACTAATTAAGGAAAACCAGGTGTTTGGTGGGAACAATAATGTAGCGACCTTTAAGGGATATAAACCACACCATCATTTTAGTGATTTCATTGAAAGGTTCCGAAATGGAGCTTACCTGAATGTCGTTCGTAACAAAGATGATCTCCTCCCTTGTATCAAAAAACTTCTTTGCTTCAGCATTTTTGTCAATCCATTTGCTGAAGAACCGTATGCCATCCAAGGCCAACCCTGTGACCTCGGCAATTAGCTTCTCATTTATCAACACCCTTTGTCCTCCATATTCAACCTTCCTATCCTTCCAATCTGTGGTAAAACGTACTGAAATGTGCTGATCATGACCTTGGATTTTCTCAATAAAATTGGAGACACCCCTCATTTGAAGAAAATTCCATAGCTCAGCGTTATCCTTCCACGCAGGATCGCAGCTGGGTTCTAACTGGCACAGAGCTCCCCCTATATTTCTTCCTCTACTTTAGCATGGGAATGGTGTTAAATCCACTATATATAATGGATAAAAAATTTATCCTGGGAAAAATTTCAAGGCTAAAATCAGCGATACTTTAAGTTCCATCCTAAATGTGAGGCCAAAAGTGTGGTAAATGTAATAGAACAACAAAACAAAAATAGATGGTGCAGTTGAGGTTCAGGGTGCTAGTGAAGCAATTCTCGACCACACAACTATTATAATTACATAACATATCCATCTTCCTATGGAGTACCCACTCATATCTACCCTATATAATACAATGGATCTCTATGGATCTTACACTTCTCTATCCAATCATTAGATGTAGATCTCTCCATATCTCATGTCAACCCTCTCTTTGGTTCGACCTCTCGACTCTTGGTCCTTGATCTTCCTATGAATCTCCATGGAGGTACTCTTTCCCTTATCCACACATAGATATTTTGCTCCACTTCTCTTTGTTCCACTTAGAATGAAATGTTTCCTCCTCCTTCCAACCGACTTACTTCTCCCCACAATTTTCCTATATATTACCTCCTCCAGATCTTCCCACATCATAGCCATATCCTATGTCAATCTTCCTTTTTTTGAAATTTGATCTTTCATAAGTAATGTTTTTTCTTGTCATGCACACTATGCCATCTTATATTAACGGTCTATACTTCCAATATTTACATGCCACATATTTTATTACAACTTATTCTTAGCATCTTGGTTGGTTCCAAGATTTGAAGAGTCCCAGTGGTAAAATTAACTCCTAACACCCTATGCCTCACTCTTATGAAACATTTTATTCCTAGTGCACAATATCTTCATAGACACCAATTCCTTGTGTGATTCACCTTGGAATCATCCTCTATCCTTAGCTTCTTCCATCTTCCATAATGCCTTTGCACTCTTCCTTTTCCTTGTTTACACCTTCTTCAAATATTACACAATATCCCTATGTGCACCTCTTTACCTATCCTCTCAATAAGTATTCTTCTCTTTGTCCCTTTCATGCAAACCTTCTCTTTTATGCCCTACTTCTTACACCTTGTGCATGCTTCTCATTCTTTGTACTTTCCTCCCACACACTCATTTCTTGTTCCACTCCTCATGTATGCTACTCATGTCCTAGAGAAGCTCTCACCCTCCTCTAACTCAATCTTATGTGATGAATGTTGTGCATCCCTTAAAGATATATCAAAAAAATTGTGTCATGATGTCCTTGCATGAATCCTAAGTTGGCTATTTTCCTAGGATGTTCCTACATTAGACTTCCCAAGTAAAAAATGTTGTGATCCCCTTCTCATAAAGTTCACAATGGTAGACCCATTTTGTTGGCCATGGGGAAAAGTTACCACGAATCTCGTTGTGATTGCTATGCTTCGGTTGTACCACTTTCTCTTTTTGATATATCCTAGTTCATCCACCCAATATTTTATTTTGTGGGTTTGTGCCCACCTATCTGTCTCCTTTACCAAAGGTCCCCATCCTTGAACATTTATTCTCACCTTGCTTCTCAATTCTCGTGAGTGTCCTTCCCTATACCTTATATTATTTTTTCTCATTTTCTCCTAGTATTCCTTTTGGCAAAACATTCCCATTACTCCACTTCCTTTCTTCTAACTTAGAACACCTCAATATATGCACCCATATTGACACTCTTAGCCCCTCCAAGTTAGCTTCACATTAAATTCTTAAATATTTATGGGAGAAGTAACTTGTTCCATCCCTTTTATGTTCTTTAGAATCAATTTTACTAATATTTCTTTTGTCTTGTTTCTCGGTGTAACTCAAATTGTGTGGTTCTTATCAACTTCGGGTGGATTTCTTCTTCATGTTCTCTAACCTTGTCACATGTGGTACCCTCGCTACTTGTCCTTTTCTATTTTTTTTCTGATTATATTTCATAAAAAAATTCTTCCTACACAATATCAATCACACTCTTTGTCAAATTTGGGACAATAATTTGTTCTTCATGTTGGTTCCATGTATATTATGCACAATTAGAGTTTTCCTCCCCCATCAACTTGAGGTTAATCATCTTCTAGAAATATTTCTTGTTTTCCTTGAATAACTAGATTTACACTCTTTTTATTAACATAGGGTTTATTTCTTCATCTCAAGTTTGACCATCTTCTCTTGACCATTACACACAACTACACATGTGCTCCTTTCTAACCTACTCAGCTGAATTCCCCAAGTCATAGGTTCTGCCAATTTTTGAGTGCCCTCTTGGCTACCTCATGTCGATGGTTCTTCTAGTGTTCGATTTCTCTCTTGGTTCCCTCATATTGGTGGTTCTTCGAGTTTTTATCACCTCATAATTGATGATTATGTATGTCTTCTTCCTTTGATTGATCGTATTCTATCTTTCCATAGCTCATCCTTTTCCATTACATCCTTCCTCATAACTCTTGGTTTCTTTGCATAATCATACTTTTGATCTCCACTTCTCTTTCAAGGTTCCACTTTCCAATTTTATACATTAATGTAGGTTTATCCCGCATGAGTCTCCTCTTGCACCTCCTTAGATGTGCTCCTCTAGAATCATATATGTTCATTTTCTTGTCTTTGAGGAAAATGATTTTCCTCTTCCCTTTTCTCTATTGTTCTCCTAAATTAAAAATGGCTTACTTCCTTCCTCCTTTATTTCCATCCCCACACAAAAAAAAAATTATATGGTAATATTTAGTTCCCATTTCCATTTTACAGATTTAATAAAAATTGAATCAAATCTTATTTTCAGAGTAACTACTGTAATGAATTATATACAAATGTTAATATACAGTAAGATGCAAGCAAAAACTCATGTACGATATGAACCTCTAAGAAAGAGAGGGAAATAGAGGGACTTAGCTGATTTCCAAGTGAACAAGAAGTGATTTGGGTAGTTGAAATGTTGAAACAAACTAAGGAGAGTGTCGTTGATGCTAACTGGAGGTTCTAGACTCTAAAACTGCACAAGATAGGAAAACTTGTCGCTAGTGTCTAGATTTAGGCACTGGTAATCGAGTAGATGTTGAAAATATATATCTTTTAGGGGAAGATGATGTTCGCTATAATTTCTTGTTTGTCACTTTGGATTAACTTTCTAATCCACAAATGTACCTATAATGTACAAGAAAGAAGTTCACCTACACATACCCATAAACCACATCAAACCTAAAAAGGAAAATGTAGAATGGGGAGTCAGACTGACCCTGACAGTCACCCAAAGATTGAACTTACGACAAAGAGTTTCACTGTATCTTAGACTCCTTGTAGTTCTTGTGTGTGTAATGCCTCTACCATGACTGTTATCTTAACCTGCTTCTTTGACAGAAGTTTACAAACATTAATATGTGATTTTTATTCTGAGATGGTATACTCTTCTGAACTATCAATCATGTTTGTTTTAGATGATATAATTTACCTTCTGAAATTTATTTAAATCATACTTTGGAAAAATGGTAGTAACATGGATTTGGTTATAATGTACTCACTAAAAGTTGTTTTGGATTACAATCTATGAAACCAAGTAATAACAAGTAAATGCAGTCTTATGGACTATGTTGTAAGTTACCTAAGTTTTAATGTTGAACTTGTACCTTATTATATTGCATTACTATAAAAGGGAATAGTCATACCTTGGATCAATTTCTATGATCTAAGGCATGTTATTGATCGATATGTTGTTACAATCATTTTTTTAGTCTAATTGACTTGTTTTATTACAAAAATATTATCTTGCTCAGGCTCATAGAAGAAATGTCACTAGAGAACCTGGTGGCATCCGGTGAATGCACTCCTTCCTGGGATCTAATTAATTTTATTTTTTAGTTCTGTAAGTAATGTTCATGTTAAGTATTTAAATGGACCTAACCAAAAACCACACTAAGGTGTTAGTGAAATTAATATGAAAACCTAGCTATGTTAGATGTATTAAGCCTAAGCTAAGATGGATGCATTTTTGGTAATGATGTCCTAACCCCTTAACTACCTAAAGTAATGCATTAATATCCTAAACCATGCTAAGGTTAGCACTATTTAAAAAAGGAACCTAAACCTACGTAGGACTTAAACCTAACCTAGACTAAGACTATGGTTAAAAAAACCCTAAGGGTTTGGGAGTGATTTATTGGGCGCCAACCCACATTTTACTAGGAAATTGAAGGACATTCAATGAGGTATTGTGCCACCTTTGGAGGAAGCCAAAACAGATTTGGTGAGCATCAAACACCAGTTAGCTAAATGAAAGTTTTTGCATGTTTTTGAACATTTAGTTGTTAAAAATAACTGTTGGTGTGGGGAATTAATGGATGATTGACATACTGTATTGACATTTATTGATCTCAGAAAAAGTGGAAAACCACCTTGGAAAAATCCCAGATGGAATGGAGGAAAAGAAAGAGGTTTGGTTTGGCTTTTCATTTTGGTTATTCAAGCTCAATGGCTCTGCATGTTGTTTCTCCATTTTTTGAAATGCTAGTTTGATTAAGTTGCATTCTTAAATTTACCATTACATGGTGGGAATAATGGAAGAAATTTAATAAGGAGGATATAAAAATGGAGGAAGAGATGATAGGGTTCGGGTTGATTATTTTATGAAGTTTTCATGGAATTTATTGCGAAAGTTTGCAAGGGAAGTTTAAAATCTTGAAGGAGGAGTTGGCGAGCACTACCAGACATGATAGGCTCTAACTCATTACAAAAAAATTCTCTGTTTAACTGTTTTCATAAAAAGAACTTTCAGAGTTAATGAAAATGTTTTGAGCTTGGGTTTCGTAGTTGGTTTTTGTTTTTATTTTTGGGTTTCATTGTTTGAAATGATTCTGCTTGCAAATATATGTCTATGAATGATTTTGGAAAGATTTTATTGTTATCATGCTGCTAGTTGATTTTTCACAGTTTAATACTGTTATTTTCTTGAAGGATTTGGTCGATTTCAACAACTTTGTAGTAAAATGAATCGGTCACTGGTTATAAGTATTATTGTTGGAATATTGTTTATGTATGATTAATATGGATCTGTGAATGGTTTGTACATATATTGTGTTTATTCTTGCTAATGTTTTCATACCAATGGTTGCATGTAACCCTTTTGGTGTTAAGTTGGAAGTTATGGAATTTAGGGATGATACTCATATGAAATGGTGATTTGGGTGTATTGTTGTTCTTTAAATTTAAAGTTTAATAGTAGATTGCTTGTGGGTTTTTGAGAAGACTCGGTGTAGGTTCTTATATCAGAATTATTGACCATTCTTTATGTGGATCATGTTTTAGAGTTTTAAAGAAATCGATAGCCATTTAAAAACCCATTCTGGGTGTGCTTTGTTTTTATTGATTGTTTCAAATTCAAACTGGGTTAGCATTTTGGTGGGTTTGTTGGTTCAACATTTAATGGTTTCTTCAGACTCAGGTCATTAAAACAATCACTGTAGGTTTTAATCCTTGATTTAGTTGAAATCCTTTTTGTATTAAACTCGGAATCTATTTGTATTCTAGTTTAGCTTTTCAAATTGCTAACCGATATATGGGTGGTCGAGTTGTTTGAAATACATCGAACTGGTTTTAAGGAAGTTATTCTTTGGATTTGTTGTGAACTCATAAATCCTACAAGTTGGACCCATGATCTTGTTGTTTTTAATGTGCCTTAGTCCATCATATTGACGACAGTTTCTTAGTCGATCTTTTGTAGGCTTATGAAATAAAATTTCAACATTGATTTAACTGTAAGTGGTTTCACTTTTAGCTTTGGAACTGAAGGGTTATTATGATAGTTGGGTTATTAAATTTTCGTGGTTGATTAACAGTATTTCACTGTCATAGTCAGGGATGATGAAATTTCTTTTGAGTTTTAAATCGACTTCCCATTCGGTCTTGGTGAATTCACTAGAGGTCAAATTCTTCATTTGAACTCCTTGTACTTATTTGATTCATTTTGATCCACATGATTTGATAATAGTTTCATTGTCAGTCCTTGTGATAGAAACTGAGTGGTTTATTAGCGGAAGGAAATATCTTGACTGTTATAGCAAGTCAAATTTGATTATTGCTTATATTAGATACTCGTTATTTATTTGTTCCTTATTTCTTGTTGATATTAATAAGTAAAAATGTTGAGTTCTGGAATTTATAACCGCCTTATATAATACATTTTACTTATTTGACTTGTAAGATAAATGACTACTATGGTGTGTCAAGGTACTACTTAGTTCAGTATATAATACTCTTGATTTTTTTGTCTTGAATTTGACAAGTCAAATGGACTTTAGCTTAATTGCTTAATTGGTTATTGAACCTTTAATTATAATGATATTTGAAACTTAATGGTGTCTTATTTGACTTCCTTTCTATAATGGACATTGTGACTTTTTGGCATGCTTTAAGGGTTCTTCTGTTTTGAACTTAGAACAATTTATTTAATAATTGAAGTTCCTTTCATGAAATCTGTGAGATAGAAGCATGTCGTTATAACAATTTAGTACTTATCATGCTCAGTTCTCGTGAACTGACACATGCAAACAATTTTTCAGATGGATTTCATGAAAAGTGAAAGGAGATAGACTTATAGAAAGTTACATTTGTTTTACTGATGATGTTCAATTATTTTGGATACTCGTAAGTGTTAAAAATTTGAAATTATTCTGTTATGAGCCATGAAGGCCTAGTGCCATTATACACTGTAATTATTAAAAAATGATATCATTTTATGATTGAAATGTTTATGAAATACTTATAGATATTTGAGTAAATCGAATTCTGCCTTGTCAAATTGACTTGTTGTTTAGTTAAGATTTGAAAGATAAACGTCTTTTAGATATATTCAATGATGATTTGATATGTAAACCTAAGTCAAAGTATATATGACATAATAGATAACTTTGGGTTATGAGTGGATTAGGTATGGAACTATTTTACGGGGTCCTTATACTAAAGTTATAATGGTAAACTACTTAAGTTATAATTCTGATAAAGTATACATTACTAAGATTGAGAAGATAATGTATTACATGAGTCACTATTATTATTGTATTACTTATCAGAGTTGAACCAAATGAATGTTGTTTGAACTAGTAAATGAAACCATATCCCTATTTCCCGATTCATTCCAATTTTAATCTATCCACTAATCCAATACTTTACACAGAATTGAGATCCTTTCTTAGCCAAATTGCAACAATTTTCACTTCAAACCCTGATTGGAGCTCCAATACATATTCCTTGATTGATCAATGAACTCAATAAAAGTTACAAGATGTGTATATCATCTCCCTTTCTCAAGTTCTTATTTTTAATTTCCACCTTCATGCTCATGATGACATCATAAGTGTAAGTTACATACGAGAAGAGAGTTACAATCAGGTTGGGGGTTACAATATTCCCTAAAGATCATAATGGAGACCTTTAATACAACACTTAGACTCAATCAAACTACTTAAGGATCTATCAAACCAACTAGAGCATCTATATATACTAGAAAGCCAAAAATGGCTCTATAACATTCAAAATTTCAAACTATGTAAAATGGAGGGAAAGCTCCTTATTTGAATTCTTTACCTCTTGGGCACAAAAAATAACATCAAGTGAACACTATGAAATTTTTAATGACTCCTAATCCACCCTAATGAGCTTAGAAAACCAAAAATTACTAAGTTCTCCTAGACCACCCTTAGGATTCATGCTCCTACATCATACTCTTAAGGAAAATGATAAGTCTTCCCATGTTCTCTTGGCTTGTGGGATTATTTCTATTTCTTTCTTTGTTTCCAATTATATATATGTCTTTGAAGGTGCTCCTAGACTACATAATTGTCTTGTTTCATCCCCCCCCAACTATATTATGATCCCTACAAGTTGTCTCATCCTTGAAGTAATCATCTTCATGAGTTCTTTGATTGGTTTAGGATTGTATGTTGTTCAAGTCAATTCTTGTATAAGATTATGCACTTGATTTATGCCTTCATGTGATGGTTCCTGAGGTGCTCTAATTGTTAAACCATAATTCACACCATACTTTGTCTCTTTTTGATTCCTTTCAATTTCAAAATTGAGCAATTACAGTGTTTTCTTGAAGTATGCATCTTCATAATATTTCTCTTTCATCACTTCAAGTCTTTGACCTGCATACACAACTTCCATAGAAAATTTATTTTGCAAAATATAATTGTCTCCTTCATAATTGATAACCATATCCTTTTCATGTAGGTTATCCTCTTGTTCTTCCATTGTTTAGTCTTCTTGGATTGTTTTTAGGCACGTTTCAAGAATGTTTTCACTCCTAACTAGGTCTAACTGCTGCATTTTCCCTTCATGATGTGAATTACCTCCTTTCTTAGCTACATTACTGTCCTTGTTCTCAATATGATCTGAATATTTATCTTCATCACCTTTCTTACCCATTCTCTTTTGCAAATGGTCTTGGTATTCACTTTCTCCACTTACCCATTACCAAAATTTCTTGACTGTGTTGCCTTTGTTTTCTTTCACTTCATCTTCCTTTCCATGTTTAAATAATGTCTTCAAACCCATGAAAATTACTCTTGAATACTCATCAGGACATGCTTGTTTGTCCCTCAATGGATTCAATGTGTTTCTAATCCCATCCTTCACAAATTTATATGTATTTTCCCTTTCATTACGGATGGATTTTATGTCAAATTGTCATGGTCTACCCAAGAGAATATGACATGAATCCATGGGCATTACATCACACCAAACTTGATCATGATATCTACCCACTTGAAAATAAACCAAACATTTCTGATTCACTAACACTTGATGCTCTCTTTGTACCAAAAAGACTTTGTATGGATTAGGATGCCTTATTTCCTTCAAATTTAATTTTTCTACCATTTTAGTGGAGACTAAATTATCAGTGCTACCATTATCTATGATGAGTTTGCAACACTTAAATTTTTCCTTGCATATTGCTCTAAACAATGTTCTCCTCTACATTGGTTCTTAATTCTTGATTGCATTCACTAAGGCTCTCCTCATTATCAAAGCTTCTTCAGTTTTAGGATCCTCCATTAAGGATGGTGATGTTAGATTCTCCTCTTCATCTGCATGTGCTATTTGGTTTCTTGCCTCATTAGACCTACTGTAGCTTGCTTGTGGATTTTATAAACATTCAAATGATCTATGTCCAAAAAAAAATGTTTCACTTAAAGCATCTTCCAGTGAATTCCCCTCTACCTCTTTCATATATGCCTCTTCATCTATTTGATATTCCACCTCTTGAGTATCCACCTATGAATGAACCTTGTGTTTGTGAAATATTCACTTATTCCTCATTTGTTTTATGTTATTTTTTCATTCTTCCTAATTGCTAACCTCTTCCTCTTACTCTTCTGCCTCTACGTCTCAAATATTGCTTTTGATTTCTTGATAAATTTTCCTTTGCCTTCAAGGCTTCTTGATATGCTTCCTCTATTGATCTCAAATGAAATAAACTGATTTTATATTGTATATTAAACCTAAAACCATTTACATAACTTGCCACTTCTTCACCATCATTTTGTATATGACCAAACTTCATAGCTAGTTTGTATAACTCTTTAGTATAATCAACCACACTTATTTCTCTCTGTCTCAAATTTTACTTCTTAAATAAACTAATCTGGTAGTCTACAAGAATGAACTTACCTTTCAAATTAGCCACCATCTTGTACCACTTCTTGATATTTTCCTTTTTTCTACTAACTCTTTCTTGTTGTATAAAGTCCCATCATATTGCAACATGTCTTGTTAGCTTTGTGCATGTAAATTTCACCCTTTTATCTTCTCCAATGTTCTCAAAGTCAAAGTATTTGTCCATATTGGCTATATATTCTATGAGTTCTTTTGGATGTAGAATTTTTCCATATTCTAGATCTTTCATTCTTGACTTTGTGTTTGCTCCCACAACTGATTTCAATATTCTAACCTCTGGCCCTTCTTCTTCTTTAGGTGTTCTCTCTTTTACTACTAATTCTCCTCTCTCATCATAACTTTCATCATCCAATGATTTCCATATTCTTTGAGAAACTTCTAGTGCTCCTAACCTATCTTGAATTTTTTCCAATACTACAACTAAATCAACATCCCTTGGCTACACTCTTTTTCCTCCTCTAGTTATTATTCTTGGTGACATCTTGTCAAACTATTCACTTTCCTCTCAAAATATTTCCTCTTCACTGATTCTTCCTATCAATTTTATTCTCATTCTCAGCTCTGATACCAATATGATGCAAATCATCTACTATCTCAACACACTCTACAAAGTTAAGTAGTTCAACAAATCTCAATTAGTGCTCATGGCTTACATATCTATTGTTTTTCCTAACTCAAGACACCTTCAAAACTTGCATACTTAACCCCCCCAACTGAGATATTGTCTTCATGAAAACCTTCCAACACACTTAGTGGTCCCTAACCATGCCTTAAAAACCATCAAGTGGATGGAGGTCACAAATTTTAGGAGTTTTGTTCACTTTTTGCAAAAATTGTCAATAGTGATTCTTGAGAAGGATGATGATGGGAAGTTATGGGGTTAGAGAACTATACAATTCACTCAACCAATATAAATTCACCTTTGAATACCCTTTATGGTGTTTTAGGTGAGGAAAAAAATATTAGATTCAACCCTTAATATAAAAGCTACTTGTTTCACAATCCTCTTCCTAAGCTCAATCCTCTTTACCAACCCTGGTTCCCCTGAATCTCATGTCTAACTTTGGATGAAGGAATTCAATTTACAACCTCCTCTCCTTTTGGGATACCCATTTAGGTGAATGGCCAGGGTGCAAAGTTTCACAGCTCACTCCTTTGCAAAAAATTCCTGGAAATCACACTTTGGTTTACAAATCAGGTCTTTCAATCAATGTTATAGTAATTTTATAGGACTATCAGAAAAATCTTATCCTTAGTACTATATCCTTGAAAAATAATTTTTGAATCTTGTTTACACTACCGAGAGGATGATTTTTACATTTAACTCTTAGCTTTATGATTTAAGCCTCCAAATATTCGATCGTCTATAAAACCTAGGAGGGTTTTATGACAGGCCCAAGAACTATTTCTCACCCAATCAAATTTAGTAGTATTAAAAACATCAAACCACCTCAAAAATTTTTACACACACTCCTACAAACTATTCAAATTACCATAAATGGATTCTTACCTTATGGATAACGTGTTTGGTATCAAACTTCACTATACAAATTTCTAGAAAATAGAGGACCCTCATGAATGGAGTTGTTTGGATTCAACCAATCTCCTCATTAATTACTAGTGCTTATCAAGGATTTTTGGTGACCTCATTATGCTTCATCCCCTGTTGATGATAATATTTTCTCTTTTAATTTTATATTCCTTCCTCATATGCTTACAAATATGTCAATTGTATCTTACAGAGGACTGTAATAGTTTCTAGAGGTTAAGGGAACTAAAACCCATTTCAGGACCTTTAAAACATATCTCACAGTGTGTCCAAAAAACAAATACCTTTCTAAAAATTTTCCCTAGTTCATGATTCATTCAAATTTTAATCTATCCACCATTCCAACACTTTACACTGAATTGAGATCCTTTTTTAGCCAAACTGCAACAATTTTCACTTTAAACCCTTATTGGAGCTCTAATACGTATTCTTTGATTCATTAATGACCTCAATAACAATTACAAGATGTGTATATCATCTCCCTTTTCTCGATTTCTTTTTTATAACTATCACCTTCATGCTCATGATGACATCATAGCTGTAAGTTATATACGAGAAGGGAGTTACAACCACATTGGGGGTTATAATATTCCCCAAAGAGAATAATGGATCCCTTTACTACAACCCTTAGAATCATTTAAACTACTTAATTACCTATCAAACCAAATAGATCACCTTCATATAGTAGCAAACCAAAAATGTCTCTACAACATTCAAAATTTCAAACTCTGTAAAATGGAGGGAAACCTCCTTATTTGAATTGTTTACGTCTTGGGTAAAAAATACAACATGAAGTGAACAATATGAAATTTTTGATGACTCCTAATTCATCCTGATGACCTTAGAAAACCAAAATTGACTAAGTGATCCTAGACCATCCTCAAGAGTCATACTCATGCATCAAAATTCTTCCCATATTGTTTCGCCAACATGGTTCTCTACTTCCCATCAGAAGGATGATGAAATGGATTTTGAGCTCATAGGAGTGCCCTTCCCACACATCATGGATCTCTTATCCTTATCAGAAAATGTTGAGAGCCAAGTACGCCCATTCTTGTAAGAACATGAGATTTAGATGACAAGAAATACTAAGAAAAATAACGAGGAGGTTTTATATAAAGTTTGGCCATGTGCAAACCATATTTTCAACCATATTCTAAAGGAACAATGAAAAGATTATTTCAATGAGGATGAAGATGAGTATATGGAAAACTCAAAAGATTTATCTGTGCAAGACATATTTAAGGTTGCAGAAGCAACTAAATACCCTCAACTCAGTATCGATATCCTGACTTGGGATATGGAAATTCAATATAGGTATGAGTCAATTTATGCTTCTCATTTTGATATGCCAATGCTTGATGTTTAAATGGAGATGGATGAGCTTGATGTCCTCCCCAATGCCTTGGTGGGTGAGAACGAATGGGAAGATATGTATTTCTTTTTCATACTTTGTGAATAATATCATTAATGTAAAAGGAACAATATTCTTGAATCCATAATGAATATTATCAATCTTGAAGACCACATCTCTGCTATGGAGGAAGATAATAGGGAAAATGTTGAGCGGATCTACACCGAAGATGATGGTTTAAAACAAGATGAAAATTTATATGATTTTTTTAGTGTATTCATGATCAAATCATTCTCACCACTAGTTGATATCCTATCAAATTAGAATAAGAATCCGCACTATAATACTCACTCAAGGGTGAAGAATGATTCTATGAACAAATCAAAGATTGCAGTTTTGAGTGAATGGATATTAACAACAATTATTCTAGATAAAAAAAGTGAAAATGTTAATGATTCTCATGAAAGGATTCAAAGCCAAATTACTAGTGGTTTTACTTGTTTCTCGAGAATGTGAATGATTCTCGTGAATGCTTCTACTTGTCATAATTCACTATAGAAAATTTCCATCCATATCCTTTCTATTGGTTTTCCCTTGGTCCTATCATAGTGTCTTCCCACCTTTTTCTTTCCGCTAAGGCAGTGTCACACTCATAAATGGCTAACTCTCCTTCCATTGCAACAACTATTTCAACTGATGGAAATGGCTCCCAACCACGTGAGGAAGTTTGTGTCGAAAGTATAAGATAGGGTATGGACTCTAAATCCTCTCCATATGTAATAATTTATGATGAATGTTTGGACCATGTTGTCAAGTGGTATCAAAACCATTGCCTTATTTCCTATTTTTGTGGCCGCATTCCCTCAGAAACCTACCTGTTAAAATGAATGAAAAATATTATAAGTCTAACGGTATCCCAGTCTCAGGTGTCTATAACCTCACTAAGGGGTTTTATCTTTTTCCTTTTACGAGCCTTCTCAGCTTCAAGCCATTTTGCTTAAGGCGGCATGCTGGTACTTAAGTAATACCTTTCCTGTGCTATCTCCATGGACCCAGGATTTTGATCCTAGTAGCCAAGTCTATCTCAAAATCCCTATTTGGATTGAGCTTCCTAGCCTTCCCATTCATATCTAGTCCTTTTTACCATATATTATGAAACCCGTTGGTAGGGTGATTTACCATGAACGGGAGCGTTTTTTTTTTTCTAGTCCCAACAAGCATTTGTGTGTTAAAGTGGACCTTGCTAAAGATTTGTGGGACCATATGAATATTCAAGTTGGGTACCTAAATATCTCTCAAAATGTGGGTTATTTTAACCTCCCCAACACGTGCTTTCATTGTCAGGCCCCGAACACCCACATTCGGGACTTTCCACTTTTGGCCTGCACCATCTCCACCAGTTGTTTCAAAGTTTAAAATTGGCCCTCCGACTGATGGCCGGACTGTGGTTGGTTCTAAGAAGATCTTGGAGGTAATACCTTCCATTGAATTTCTTCCTCCATATTCTTCCTCTTCGACATCTAGGGATGGGCCAAGAGTGGTGTAACCTAGCCCTTTAGTTTCCGTTCCTTCCAAACCCTTGCAGAGGAAGGTTACTCAGTCTAATTCAAAGAATACTGGGATTTTGATTCAACCTTTGTTCCTTTGCGAAGCTCACACAGTCCAAACTGAGAGGTTTCATGTGGTGTGTAGGGAGATAATGGGGTGAAATGGCACTCCATCCATACTGAGCATAATGAATTAGACCAACTTCTTCTTGCCAAAAATATTTCCATTCTCAGCTCCGAGGATGGAATTCCTGATGGGCAGGGGGAATTGTATATATCTGATTTTTCATGAATTTTATGTCATGGAATGTTTGGGGTTTGACAGAACCCTCCCAAAATTGTCTATTCGTTTAGATTTCTAGTTAATTAGCAATTTAGATGTGATTTGTTTACAGGAAATCAAGCTTTTAAAAAAAAAAATTCTATCAAAAGAATTTGACATGTATTGCTGCTGATTTTATGCATTTCCACACTCATCATATTTTTGGAAAGAGGGTAAAATGAGGGTTTTAGAAGGTCCCACAACCTTATACAAGGAGCCCGGTTGCTAGATTATACTATGAAGATTACAAAGTGGAAAAAAACCCGTGAAAATTTCCAAAAAAATAGGAAAAAGAGCAAAGCCCAAAGCAGAATAAACAACATCAAAGGAGCTTCTTAAGCTCAATCATAGAATTATTGACATGGATAGACCCCAACTCATTAGAAAGATGGTCTTCTAGCATTAATAGCTTAGTGAAATCTTTAGTAATGTCCACCTTGGTGTTTTCAGTGAAGGTCTCCCAGGCTTTGAGAACTGAGAAAAACAGTTGCAGCTTGGCCAAGATGGAAGTCACCAACTCTACATAGTGGTCATTCGGCTGTTTCTCAATGTCAGGAGAAGATTCAGTGTTTTCCTTCTCAATGTTTATAGATGCAGAGTCTTTCCAATTAGGGACAACATTCATCTACACATCTTGAGGGTTGGTGTCACGATCCTCCATGATGATATTGTCGACATCCAATTGGAAGTTAAGTCCCTCCTCTTTGAGTTCCACCTCCAGGCCAACTGGGTCAGAATCTTAGGAATTAGGGTACAACTGAGCAAGCCCAAGCAGAGCGTCTGAGAGGCAAAGCTCTGAGTTGGAGGTAGGAGAAGAAGAAGCAAGCACCACTAAAGCCACAGGGTCAACAAAATTGGTCATGCTTGGGGAGGGTGCCCGAATAGGGGAGGCAGGGGGAATAAAACCCACGATAGAGGGACCTATGATTTTAACATCAAATTCACAGTCAGAGGAAAATTTTCGGTGACGGTGATGGCTAGATGAGGGATGGGCAACAGGGGATTAAAAGGGGGATGAGGTGGGCATACAGCAAGGCTGACCCTGTTTGGGAGGAAAAAGGTTCAATTCAATAGGGGCTTTGAGCAGGAGGTAGAGAAGGCCATGATACAGAATAGGCCCTTCACCCTCCCTAGCCAGGTTGATGGAGTGTTCAAGCGATTGGAAAAGAAAAGTAGCTAGGTTAATTTTCTTCCCCCAATGTAAATGTGAGAGGATGAAGAACTGGGGACCATATACTAACCTATAACACCCTTCAATGGTGAAGTACCTCATGATCACCTCAGCGACTCTATCTCAGGGGGGAGAGAGAGATTCCTGAATATAACCAGAGAGATACTTTGTTTGCTTCTCCCATTTGGCAATGAAATCATGAAGCTCCGCCTACATAGGTTTCTTGAAGTATACAACTCTTGAGGCAGGAAAGCCATTTCTAGAGGCTATGGCATTTGTGGAGATGGTGAAGTGAGTGTTGCCAATCTAGACTCTGCTACGTGACCAGGTGGCTAGGGCACCATATGAAACCAACGCCGAATATCCCTACATCCTTTCAAGAAACATCATTATACCATTTTTCCTAAGGATTTTCCAAACATCTTGGTCCTCCTGCTACCCGGTGTATGAAGCAGGTTCAATGTGCTTGAGCTGCCCTCCCATGTTTAGATTATTGTGAATATGAGTCAAGGTGACGATCTGTGACTCAACTTTAATAAGTTTTCCATATCTATGGTAGCCTTCCACGTCATCCGTCCTTCTAAAACGGGAGTAATTATGATGTGAAATGGTGAATCTCAGACTAGGATCCACATGAGTGCAGTAATACTCCTCCCACGTGCTCGGCTCCGTAGAGCAATACTTCAAATTAATGTGGAAATCATTATCTCTTTCAAAAGTGAGGATGGGTTACTTTTTTCCAGGATTGTTGACATAAGAATCAGACTCCCAATTCCATGCATTAGCTAGACAGTGAGTAATCATTATGGGTAATTTGAAGGAGATTGGTAGGGAAATTCTCTAACCATATTTGTTGAGAATAAAGGAGGACACCAATGTTAGCCAAACAATCTGCCGCCTTATTTCCTTCCCCAATAATGTCCTAGAACTTGAGCCTCTGAAAGTTCCTTTGGAGGATCTAGATGTCAGCAATAATGTTTTTAATAGTCCATTGACCCGGGTCATCCGAGTTGAGGATAGTTATAATATTGAGAGAGTCACTTTCAACAATTAGGGAATCATTACCAAGTTTAAGAATCATCTCCAGCCCTTTTAAGATAGCTAATGCTTCAGCATGGTGATTGGTAACCAGGTTAAAATTGGCTGCAATAGCAGCTTGAGGGAAACCATCTAAATTTTGGAGGATCGATCCCCCCCGACTTCCCAGGGTTACCCTTAGAAGCACCATCCATATTAAGTTTCAACCAACCCATTGGAGGATGGAGCCACCTAACATCAAAACGATCCTGGGAAGAGGGTTTAGATGTGGGAAGGATCATCATCTGCTGACACTAGTCCTTGTGATTCCACAGCTGAAGTTTTTTCTGATATTTCTTCCATAAGTAGCTATTGAGATTATCCTGGAAGAGAATGGCTATATGCCTGACCACCCTCTCTGGATCCCAACTTTGATCTTTTAATATTCTCCCATTCCTCTCTTTCCAGATGCCCCAAAGGCCGTGGGGGAGGATGAGTTTCCAAGCCAGGGCAAGGGCTAGGTGAGTAAAGGGGGAGTACCATTGTATGAGGGTGTCATGAATAGAACTTGGGAAGGTCCAAACAACTCTAAAACATGACAAAAGACCACTCCAGATGGCTTGGGAAAAAGGGAAGTGAAGAAGGAGATGAGAGGGATTCCAAGGCTTTCCAACAAAGCACAAAATGAGTGGGAAGAGAGAAGCCTCTCCTCTTTAAGTTCTCTCCCAAGAGGAAATAATTCTTGAAGGAGAGCCAAGAAAAGAAGCCAATTTTGGGAATAGACTCTTTGGGCCAAATTTTAAAGAGGGGAGGCCCAGAAATGGACCAAGGCTTAGTGTAATAGGTAGCTTTAACATTGAAGGCACCAGAGGGGGAGATGGCCCAGATACGTTCATCAGCGGGGGAGGAGAAAGGGATATAGAGGGAGGAAAGGGAAGATATCAAATGAATCAAAAGCTGACTCTGAAGTTTACTGATGCCCATCCAAACCGGTATATGCCAAGAGGGCATTAAATTCTAAGTTCTCCAATAGCCAGAAACCTTCCTGCAATGCCTATTAAGTAGGATCCTTTTGATAGGTTCCTAGGTAGGGTTGAGACTCAGAGGTTTATCTCCAATCCACTAGTCCAAACAAAATTCAATAGATCTGCCATTCCCCAACCTCCACTTGGTCCCAGTATGAAGAAGAGGAAGACAACTAGTAATTGAGTTCCAGATAGCTGAGCCTCGGGGCATGGATGAGAGAAGGAGTTCTTCATCTTACAACAAGTATTTAGATCTCAGCAGCTGAGACCAGTGCAAATTACCTTGAGCAACTTCCCAACTGATTTTAGGCAGCAGAGTAACATTCATATTAGCAGTATGTCTTATAGTAAGCCCACCCAGAATGGTCGGCTTACATACTTCATTCCAAGAGACCAGGTGAATCCATTTTTTGTCCTCCACCCCTGACTAGAGAAATTTATTTTGGATTCCCTCCACAGTATAAATCACCGAGGAAGGCATTTTGAGAAGAGACATGAAGTAGATAGGTAGACTCTGCAGATTAGCTTTAACCAGTTAAAGTTTTCTAGCCTGACTAAGAATTGCACCCTTCCAATTAGCCAATTTTTTTTGGTATCTCTCAATGACATGATTCCACAAGTTCTTGGTTTTTTTTCCTTTGAATAGGGGAATGCCAAGATAGGAGGATGGAAATTCCACAATTTTACAACCAAATATGTCAACAATCCTTATTTGGGTTTGAGCTGTTGTGTTTAGGTAGGAGATACTGCTTTTGCTGAAGTTAATCAATTGTTGAGAGGCATGTTGATATTCTTCCAAAAAAAATTTCAGGGCACGAGCTTCAATCACCAAATCAGCACTCAAAAGTAGAGTTTCGTCCGCGACTTGGCTGTGAGTGGTGTTAGGGGAGATGGAAGTGATTTTGATGCCAAAACTGACCGAGTTACTTTTGGCCGCCTCAAGAGATTTGATGAGGGAGTCTACCATTAACAGGAAGATGAACAGAGATAGAGGGTCCCCATGGAAAATGCCTCTGCTATTTTTGAAAAAGCCTACCGAGATGCCATTTATGAGAATCGAGAAGCAAGGGGTCGCTATGCAAGACAAAATCTAGTTGCACCATCTATTGTCAAACCCATAACTTTGTAGCACACGGATCAGAAAAGTCCAGCTAACTCTGTCGAACAATTTTTACATGTCTAATTTAAGGATCATACCTGTAGACTTTGAGTGATGGGCTGAGTGGATGGCTTCATGAATGGTGATGATACCCCCTTGGATAAGGTGCCCACTGATGAAACCATTTTGATTCACTGTGATGAGATAATTCATTAGAGGCTTAAGTCGATGTAACGAACTATTACACCAAAACCTCATGGCGTTAGTGAAATCAACACATGAGGATAAAAACATCCCACCACACTTATGTATCCTAGACCTTGGGCTATATTTGTGCCCATATAGTGGGACCCCGCCCTACCCTATACGAGCCCTGGGAGAACACTGAAATGCCGATGTAGCTACCCATGTCAAGACTTGAACCTGGGTTGTCACTTTGATACCAAATGTAATGAACTGTTACACCAAAACCTCGAGGTGTTAGTGAAATCCACACATGAGGATCATAACAGCCGAGCTACTAACATTTTGGTGATGATTTTGTAGGAGGTGTTATAGAAGATAATTGGTTTGAGTTGGAAACCAATTTGGATCCAAGAGCTTTGGAGGCTAGAGATATTAAGGTTGTGTTCCACTCTTTCAGGAGGGTGTTGTTGGAATGGAATTCCTTAATCACCTTGTAAAGATCTTGCTTGATGATTTCCCATAAAATTTGGAAAAAGGCAGAGGGAAATCCATCATGGCCTGGGGCTTTGTCACCTTTCATAGTGAAGACTGATTTATGAATTTCCTCCATAGAGAAGAGTTTAGTTAAATTTCCATTCATGTCCTCCGAGATTAATTTGGGAATGTGTTGGAGCATCTTGGATATAGCTTGCTCATTAGGAGGGTCCTCTTCCTGGAGAAAATTAGAGTAAAAGGAGACTAATTCATTAGAAATCTCAGTGTCAAAGGTTAAGGTGTTACCTATTGAAGTAAGCAATTCCTTGATTTTGTCCCTGCTTTTGTGCTTAGAGGCTGTAATGTGGAAAAACTTGGTGTTACGGTCTCCCTTTTCCAACCAAAGTGCCTGAGATATCTGCTTCCAATAGGTATCTTCTTCCCTTAGTGTATTTTGGAAGTCACTGAGAAGGTGTCTTTCTTGGTTATGGAGCCGTTCTGTTCTTCCTTAAACCTCCATCAAAGCAGAAATATTAGTAATCTCCTGTGTCAGCTTTTGCTTACAATTTTTTATGTTTTCGAACACCTTGTTCTTCCAAATATTAAGATGCTTTTTTATTTCCTTAAGTTTACTAGAGAACTTAAACATTTCGGATCCTTGAACTTTGATATCCCACCAACTCTTAATGAGAGGGTACATTTGATTATTCTCCAGCCATGCAAGCTTGAATCTGAAGGGAGGATTTTTTATGTTCATCTTATTGTTGGCACATAGGATTAAAGGGTTGTGGTCCGAAGCCGCCTGGGGTAAGGAGCTAAGAAATAAATCAAGATAGAGCGAGATCTAGTCCAAGGATTCTAAATCTCTATCCAATATTATTTGTATGTGATTTCTGCTAACTCTGCAATTTGACCAAGTGAAGGAAGTACCATGAAGGTCCATGCCAAGAAGAGTCTCCCCCCGTATAAAGTCAGCCAAAGATTCCATGTTGTTGGGGTTAGCCAGGGATCCTCCTTATTTTTTGGAGGGGTATAGAGTACAATTGAAGTCTCCCATAATGGTCACAAGGAGATTTCCACAATATTTTAGGAAGTTTGAGATGTCCTGCCAGAGTCTTTCACACTGTGATTACAGGTTTGGGCTGTAAACATTGATTGCAAATCCAGGTAGCATCAGAATCAACTTCCTGTAGGAGAGTGCACAGAAAATTGGGGTGCTATAGAAGGTAGTCATATTTGAATTGTTTGGGGTCCCAGAGAGTGCATAAGACTCCCGAATTACCTATTGCAAGTTGAGAAGCAAAAGAAGCAACCAACCAAATTTTCAAGAGATGATCATCCTTTTTGAGTTTGGTTTCCTGAAGCATGATAATGTCAGGAGAGTGGTTAAATTTCATATCCTTGAGGACTCTCTATTTTTGCAGAGAGTTCAACCCTATAATATTCCAAGAGATCACATTCATTTCTTGGATTTAGATTTGATCCCCACAACCATGGGGATGGTGCTCTGCATTCCTTGGGCCACATTCAAGGCTGATTCTTGTTGTAGCTAAACATTACCCGGGATAAGTCCACAAAATTTCTCAGAGCCAGTATCAGGTTTCCTACTACTGCTGCGGGTCGAACGGGGATTCAAACTATCATCAGAGGAATGAGTGGATAGAGAGAGCTGTAACACCTTGAACAAACTGTTATATTTCTCTTTGCATTACAAGTGTTGGCATGTGATTTTCTTGAATGAGGTTTCCTTGATTGTTGAAAATCATGCTTGTTATGGATAAATCATCTCTACGGTTGGATTTATTGGATTGAAAGGATATGGATTTCAAGAATCCATTTTCACTTCTTATTAATAAGCTGCAATCTAATTTGGTGAGTTAGAAACTTATCTCTTTTGACTGACTCATCCTTGGATCAATTTCAGTGATCCAAGGAATGCTTTAAATATTCTTAACAGACTGAATGGTAAATTGAAATTCATTGGTTGAAAGGCATATCGGATTGAACCTTGTATGTTACAAGTTCTTTGGAATTGAGTGATCATGTCTTCATTTAGTTTTATATTGTGCTTGGGTCTTTGGGATTGACCTCTGCAGGACATTATTAGCGTAATAAAAAATAGTCCGCTTCAAGACTAGGAAAGGGATCAGAATCCTAAAAAGGACTATCCTAACGGTATCCTAAGCTAGGTAAGAACACCTACTTCCTATCTATGTTTATTCAATTGGGTTGTAATCTAACCTAAGCTTCTTATTCTATTGTGTTGGGGGAGTGACCTAACCTAAGCTCTTGAGCTAAATGAATAAGGGAAGGGGAGATTACTATGGTGATAGTATACTATGTTAACCTAAGGCCTAATACTATATGGAGGTGAATTTGATATAACCTAAGGTGGTATTACCTATAGAAATGTTTATAAGCCTAAGGAAATTATGTGGGAAATGATTTTTGACTAACCTAAGTTTGGGGACATCTATCCTAAACTATTTGAAAGGGGCTTAAGGTCACATGTCTCTACAGCAATGGTTCCAAAGAATTTTATTTGATTTGATGGGATTTAAATGAAGGGAGGTACTGCCAGTTTGGCAAAGGCTAGTTGAAATTTAGAGGGGCTTATGTGGAGGCTTCACTAAGTATGGAATTGCATGTGGACTTGGGATTGGTATCCGTAAGTTTTGGGAGGCGGTGGCAAGGAGAGATAAGTGGGAGAATTAGGAGTTATGGCATTAATGAATCTTAGTTTTTGTGTCCAAACCATCTTGGAAACTCAGGAGACTAGTTGGTGAGAGGTTGTTTGGATTTTCATGCCTCATGAATTTTGCTCTACATGGAGCTATCTAGTTCTTTGAACTAGCAATTTGACTTCTTCTTCTTGGCTATTTTTGGTTTCTCTGGTCTATTTTCGATCAAGGGAATGTATAAGATGCATTGGAAGAAAAATTGTTTAGTTGTTGATCTGCCGTAGAGAAGAAAAAGGGTTGGAATCTTGGCTAGAAGTCTCCTTCGAATTGGCAAAGGCACTATCAGGTATGATAGGCTCTACCCATTAAGATTTCTTGCGTTATTCTAAATGATTCATTAAAATAATTCTGCTCACTTGAGATATATTTTTGCATGAAATGTTTGATTATTTACTTGCATGTTTTCATGAAATCTCAGTGGTTTTTGGAATTTGAAACCATTGCTATTAATGGTAGTTTTGGGAAACTTTCTCTATACTAGTTATTAGTGGCATTCATGCAAACTTGTATTTGAAGCCTTGTAGCTTGTATTCAAAGCTCTGTAACTTGCATTCGAGACTAATGTTGACTGAACTGGCCTTGCTGCTTGAATGGTTCTGAATCTCTATTTTAGTCTTGTGTTTCTTTGAGCTTGAAGTGGAGCTTCGTGGTTATTCTTAGCTTGTATTGAAGCTTCGTGATTTGTTATGAAGTTTTATTGGGACTTTGTGTTTGTTTTGAACTAAGTTGGAACTTGGTGTAGTTCTAAAATTTTGGTTGAATCTTCGTATTCAACAACTGTACTCATATTTAGTTCTTGCGAATGTTGAACTTACTGTTGAGTTGTTGAGTTTTGTTCTATACTTACACTCTGAACTGGAGTTTTATTCTTCTTTAAGGAATTGTAAATGCTTGAATCTGTAATAGAGCATTGGTGTTTGTTCTGAGCTTGTATTTAGGGATTTGGGTTTCACTTTAAGCTTGTATTTGAACTTCATGTTTGTTTGAACTAGTATTAGAAGCTTGTGAAGTCTTGAACTTTGGTTTGAAGCTCGTGTTCGACACTGTACTGGTGTTCCATTATTTCGTGTTCTGAACTTAAGTTTGAGTCGACGAATTTGAATCTATACTTGTATTCTGAGTTAGGTTTTGTTGGTTTAAGGTTTTGAGAAGCCTTAAATCCATTTTTGGACTGTCTGCTTGATAAGGTCTTGAGAGTTTTGTTTGGTCAGAAGTAGACCGTGTAACTATACGTACCCACAATTGTAAGGGTACTACGCTGCTAGAATGATGTCACACGTGCCCCAATGATGATACAGGTCTCCTCGTAAGGTGTTCAGGATTCAGAAAAGCTCTCCAAGTGTATGTTAACATCCCACATGCCCCGCTTAGCCCCTGCGTGCTTTGTTTTGTTCTTCCCCCCTCTTTTCCTTGCTTTTCGATCTTTAGTGCTGAAACCACCGCCCTACCTGGCCAGTGGTCTCGTGACTACTGCCCAGGTAGGGTGGCGGTCCTGTAACCGCCACCCTGCTCAGGGCAGCGGTCCTTCATGCGTTTTTCCAGAACGTTCCTTTTATCGCGACTCGCATAAAATTTCAATGTTTACCAGCTTTTTTCACCGCCTTTTCTCGTATTTATGATTTTGGTTCCCTCGAATAGTGTTTTTCCATTGTTTATTGTAAAAGAGTTCAATTTGGATTTCAACTTTGGGTAAATGGGAATTCTATAAATAGCTAGTTGGTTTTCAAGCAAATGGCCCCTCAAAAATTGCCTCTCATCCTCTCATTTCAATAGTTTAGTATTTCAGTTCTTAGGAATTCATAGTTTTCATTTGTTGCATGCATAACTAGTGTTGTTTTGTTGTTTAGAAGCCACATGGTCTTCTTGTGCTAGTGCTATTACTGTTTCATACAATCAATTAAGGTAGGATAGTTTTATTTTCAGTCTGAAGCCATTAGAGTTGTAGGTTTTGTTCGTAAAAAAGGATAGTTTCAGGTTCTGGACGTTTTGTGTTGTATGACTCACAATAAATCCCGCTAGGAATTATATAAGCCAAGCTCTGTTATCTTGTGCTATCCCTCTCCTACTCACATTGTATTCAGTCTACATCCAAAGCTGCCATTGTTCCAATACCTACTCCTGTTGATGCTAGCATTACATGCTTTTCTGGATTCACGTGAGCACGAAGGAATGAGGAGACCACACTAAGGGGACAAAGCCACACACAATCGGATTTGCCACTATTCTACAAAATCCATGTTCAAGCTATCAAAATTCTAGTTAAAACATATCAAATAGAGTAGTGAATCATTTTGTTTCAATTAACCTTGCTTTCGATATTACCGGGGAAGCTATGGGGATTGATAGTTTCTAAGAAACTATGATTCATTCCTCACTTCTGAGGTAGGATAGGAGGTATTTTAAATATATTAGATTATTTATTTCATTATTTAGAATAGATTCACAACTGCATAGGTAGGTAGCTATACTCAACTACCTTGTTTTTTTTAAATTCTGTCATTAGCTTAGTCGTCATTTTCTAGATATTAAATAATTTCTCTTTCAATTTTATTAAATAGTTGTTATCTTAATTCTGTTAAATAATCTGTCAAAAATACAAATTTTTTTAATATATGTTGTAGATATATTTTACATAATGAGTTTGCTTTGTTTTAGTTAGATTTACATTATTTCCTTTTATATGACAATCACGAGACCTAGGGAGCCCAGAGAATACGTATTCGAATCAATAGTGCCTCAGCCCAATCTTATTGCAGCAATAACTGACATAGACCAGAATCTCAGAATTCAGGTCTTCCGAACAATAACAGATCTACAAGAAACCAGTTCACAGTTAAGAGAGTTAAACATCGAAAACGACAAAGCACATACGTTTTGGTCAAACTAGCCAAACTACAGATTACCCTAGAAAAATATCCGCATGACTGTAGAAGGGCTTGAAAGAGATAAAACGTTCGGTTGTGATCCTTTGGTCCCGCAGCCAGATGCAGGAGACATTCTCATTGACATAGACACTAGCTTAAGAATTCAAGTTGCCAGAACACCTGTAAGGTACTCTGAGAAGATCTCACAACTTTTAGTTCTGAATATAGAGGCCGAAAAGGCATACAACTATTGGATATTAGGGATTAGGGATTAATTCTGCACATGACCATAGGAGGTCCACAACGACCATGAACTCTAGGGTTATGATCCACAGATCCCACAACCGAACGATCCCTACAAATCAATCAAACATTGACACGGGATTACACACATGCTAGTGTTTAGATCCTCTCCACTTCCACCTGATATTATCACACAGTTATCCTTGTTAGATATAGTAGCTAACAAAGCTAAGGATTTCTGGACTAGACCAGAGAATCACCCATAGAATCCACTATATATCCATCATCCATCTTATGACCCTGTCTGGAGACATACACAAAACAATCCCAGGTCATTTTCCAGATTCGTATCCCACAACCGTCGATAGATATAAATCACGCCAAAGCTCGATATTGATTGGAGCCTTCGATGTAGTCATTCCTCGCCAACTGATCTATCATGCCAGTTTAGGTTAGAAGGGCCTTCTTTACCTTAGATTTACAGATTCCATTAGTGCGCGTCGAAGATATAAGATTTCCTAACTAGTTTGTCTGCACCCCATGTATATTCCATCCGTATCGGCCATCCCCACCGGCTGTCTTGGCATGACCTCGGGAGGTCAGGTGCGAGGAAGAGTTACTTGTAGATTCCCTATGGCTTGCTTGTCACTTTTCCATCATACAAAATTGGTGAACCTGACATGAAATCAAACAGTTCATCCTCTTTTATTTTTCATTTGTTCCATCCACTTTAGCTCTTTCTCATTATTCTACGTGGGTATTCATATACCCCCCAAATATGTTGGGACTATGATGCATATGGTAGACCTCTCCTCAGCTCTTGAAGCATAGCTATAGATCAAACTAAATAGATAGCTATTGCCCTCCGCTCTCATGCATGGGGTGACAACTATTCACATCAATCAGTTTTTCAACACAAACTCTGCCTCAAAAAGACTAGCGCATAGTTCTCCATTCTGAAATAGGGGAGTTAGATCAGCTCACTCAAACACAACAACTAGAACCTTCAGGTTCAAACAACATAATGCTCATTGGAGAATCTAGTTTCATCTCCTCGGGTGTTATTTAGACCACAAATCAGTAGACAGTTCAGACCCACTTCCTTTTTTGGATGAGAAATACTTGGCATGCTTTATGCTAAAAGTGACCAATGCTTCCAAAGCATGTATCCACCAATAGGGAGCTTACAAGTACAATCTGATGCTCTATTCCAGGAAAACAGCCCCATTCCTCCATCAATGAGAAATGCCCTCGGTGAAGTTTGGCAGGATAACGACAAATTCATAGCTGGGTATCATACCCCTTTGCAGCCTCAAATGACACAACAAACACCCGTAAGGAAAAATACCATGTATCTTCACCAATACGAGGTCATTTCAGCCTTAGCTGAGAAAAGTTAGAGGGTTGGAACTTGCTCAAGCAAATCAGAATTCACATTTTGGACAAGTAGGAATCCCCAACCCTCCACATCATCCTAGCCAAGTAGACCTCCTCACGGGAACAGGCACATTGGGCATGCCTCCTCAGTATTTGCAACAAGCACCAACTAGAACCACATTTGCTAACGCCACTCCGGTGGAAAATATGATACCTCCCGGTCTAGTACAAAACAATCCATTTCTAAACAATGTTCCTCCATACTTAAACATGTATTCCAAGTCACCACAAGGAGATATGTTCTCTTCTCCCGGCATGTTTTCTCAACCATAGGGATTTCCTTATGCCCCTGTAAATGCATATGCTACGCCATATCAACAACCCATTCTACCTCCACCCCCTCAACAAGCACCATCAATGGTCGAAACCTATGCGATAGGAACTTATTCAGAATATTTGAAAGAACCCTTAGACTTCACCCTACGAATCATCATGCTTCCAAGACCTCTTCCCAATTTTCCCAAATACAAAGGGGAGGGAGACCCGAATGCACATATCAAGGCCTATGCCACAGCCATTCAAAAACTGCTCCCCTGGGATGGAGTTGTTGCTAAAATATTCCCCAAAAATTTAGAAGGTATCACCCTCGATTGGTATTACAGAATACCTGAAGCTTCCATTCATTCATTTAAACAAATCGTTTCAGATTTCATCAAGGCGTTCGATATGAAAAAATTTTGAGAACATGAATCAGGGAATTCTTGCATATTAAGCAAGAACACAATGAATCTATTGCTCATTTCATCCAGGGATGGCGTACAGTCCTCTATTCTTCAGTAAACGCTCCAAACATGGACCAGATGGAACTATGTGATTTATTCCTTCATTCTCTCAGCAAAGAGATAAGGAAGAAGTCCAGAAGTTCCCACTAAGAACTTACAATGAAGTACTTAAGAGCACCCTGTGAATAGATCAAGCTGCAATAGATAGTGGTCACAAGGCATATGGAACAAACGGGAGGTTAATCATCCCCAATCAAAATACTATGACATATCCTAGTGTACTAAATGTCAATCAAGGACCTAAAATCCTTAACAAGAATCGCGGAGTGATAACAGATGGAGTAACTGACCAAGCTAAAAAAGCAAACATTGTAAATGCTCCACCACTGGTTAACAGTCAATGAAACAAAAAATTTACCCCAACAATCAATGCAGTGGATTTTAATCATCCACAACAACAACAACAACAAAAAAAACGACAACAGATCCAGACACAGGGTCCAAGACAAAATGTAACTGGATATCAAAACCAAAACCAAAACAAAAGACAACAAATGCAAAACTTTAATCCTAATGATCAATGGTTTAGTCAGAGTTTTGGACCACATTACGTACCAAACCAACAAACTAGGAATTACAATCCCAACTCGTATTGTGGTTTCCACAAAGTTTGAGGCCATGACACTAGGACTTGCCATGATTACAATAAATTCATGCAACATCTTCTAGAAGAACAAAGACAACTTTTCATAGATATGTTCTTAGCAGATCCTGCATCACCTGCACCAAATACTTTCATGGGAGCAGTCCCCCCTCAAAATGCACCCCTCAAGATCTTCAATGATCTGCTCCCAAATCACAATAACAATAAATTAAATCCAAATGGGACGAACAAGGGTGCAATGATAGGAAACAATGATCATGAAGCCTCAACTTCACTAAATCCACATGTCGCACTGCAATTAGGAAATCAACTACGACCCAAGATAGTCAGTTTAGTGGAGTTAGACACTGAGCTTCATGTGGAAGCCGTAACAAGGACACGAGAGTATTCCTCTTAGCCAAATCCAAGTTACCCGCTAGAGACAGATAACATTCAACAACCATTAGTAAAACCCGTAGGTGCCTATGATTTAATTAATGACCTAACAAAGACCTTCTCTCACATCTCCTTTTTGGACTTGTTGAAGAACTCTCCTGCCCATAGGGCTGCTCTTTTAGAAGCATTAGGTTTAGGTCATTTAATTAACATCACTCCACCTCCCGAAACACAAGTAAACCATATAGACTTCGATATTCACCCTCCTGGGCAACTCGGATAGGGATACCAAGTTTATATTTGACATAAACAAAATGCCAACAGATGCTGAGATTGCATGTAGAGGTGATCCAACCTTACATTTACAAGTGTGGGTTTATAACAATTACGTTAAACGTGCAATGGTTGATGATGGGGCAGCAGTTAACATAGTCCCCTTCTCTTTCCTTCAAAAGCTAGGGTATGGAGAAACAAATTGTTCCACGACTCGGAATACACTAAGAGGCTATGATAGCCTTAAAGCCACTTTGATTGGGACTATAATACTACTAGTCACCTTAGGACCCAAAACAATCCTCACTGAGTTTTATATTATAGATCGGGAAACCAACTATAATATGATCCTCGGCCAACCATGGATACACCGTATGAAGGAAATCCCTTCTACGTTATATCAAGAAATAAGATTATTACACTTAGGAAAGATATTCGTGGCCAAAGGTGATTTGAAACGATTTGATATACACCTAGACAGATCTGAAGAAAAGGCCAGGCGTTCACTTTGAGTTTGAACTCCCAACAAACCAACTTAACAAGCCAACCGACTCAAAATCGGAAGAAAAGTTGATACCTACAACAGAGTTATAAGTTACGAACCTAATCAAGAATATCCCAACCCTCAAGGATGAGGCTAATGTTGTAGAAACAGTATCATTAGGAACTACTGCAAAAATTGTCAGAATTGCTAGAACATGATTTACCAATTTTCCTGCCATTTGATTCTGTAGTATGGGATGTACCCTAAGAGTTGGTTCTCTTCTAGTAGAAGAACTCTGCATGGTAGAAGTAACCAAAGCAGAAGAAATAGACGTAGCAAATGTCCCAACATCCATCTTCCCAAGTAAATATTGGACTCTCCATTTCAATGGAGCTAGATGTCGTTATGGGGCTGGGGCAGGTGTGATCTTTACTTCACCCGAGGGAAAGATCCTACCATTCACCTTTAAATTATTTTGAATGTACAAAAAATGGCGCTGAGTACGAATCCCTCCTCCTTGGCATCATCATAGCTAAAAGGCTAGGTATTAATGACATCAGAGTGTTAGGAGACTCTCAATTAGTAGCAAACCAAGTCTCTGAGGTGTATGAGACTAGAGCTGAACATTTACAGCTCTACAAAACAGCAGTATTAGATTTGAGCAAAGGATTTAACTTCATATCAATTGAAGCAATCCCACAAGAACAAAACCTTCTCATAGATTCAATAGAAACCTCAGCTTCACGTTTTACTCCAAACAGTAAGTTGGAAGACACCCATTTCATAGTATCCCTTCATACTAAACCGTTAGTAAAGAAAATGTCAAACCCTCTTTTAACAAACATAGATGAGAATACATCTACTATCTTAGATCACGTTGACAGTGATAGAGCCACTCTTGATTACCTAAACACCTATGCAGAGTTACATCTCACCCATCACATGGTAGATTTGTCCTTAATCCCACATTCATCTTCTTACTTTGGAAATCCCATGATAGAGCTTCCTCCACAAAAGGAGCTCGACATATACATCGGTAGAGAATGGAGAAGATATGGAACTACCTCTAGCACTGCCTGAGTTTGAAGAAGGTAATGCTTCTTTAATCGAAGAAATGATTGATATTAATATCGGAATGGAGGAAGAACCAAAAATCTTAAACCTAGGATCTTCGCTAGCTCCAGAAGAGATAGAAATTCACACTCGAATCCTCAAAGACCATCAAAAGGATTTTGCATTAAATTATAAAGAAATGATGGGAGTTGCACTGCACACTTCATAGTACATAACCTTGTCACCAAACCAAATGTAAAGCTAATCAAACAAAAATCAATACCAATGAAACCCAAGGTAGCTCTCATGGTGAAGGAAGAAGTAATTAAACTCCTCCAAGTAGTGATTCATCAAGCCAGTATGATTACTCTCAGTGGGTATCTAATATCGTCCCCGTTCTCAAAAAGAATGGGAAGATTCACATCTGCATAGACTTCTAAGACATTAACAAAGCGTGCCCTAAGGACAACTTCTCATTACCATCCATTGACGTCATCGTAGATGCAACAACTAGATTTGAGCTTTTGTCTCTCATGGATGGATTCTCGGGATACAATCAAATCAAAATATCCAAACAAGACCAAGCCAAAACCACGTTTATAACTCCTTGGGGAACTTATTACTACGTTGTTATGTTGTTCAGTCTCAAGAACGCTGGCGCTACATACCAACGGGAAATGACATACATATTCAACGATCTTATTCATAAAATCATGGAATCCTACGTAGACGACTTGTTGGCCAAGGCCAAGAAGCACTGTGATCACCCAGAAGTGCTCTGCATCATTCTTTCACGTTTGATTGAATACGGAGTCACCCTAAACCCAAAAAAATGTGTGTTTGGTGTGACAGGAGGGAAACTCCTAGATTACATTATATCATCACGAGGGATCAATGTGGAACCAGCCAAAATCTAGGCTATTCTTGAGATGATCCCACCATCAAACGATTCTGGAATTAGATCGTTTCTCAGAAAGCTCAGTGCAATCCAAAGATTCATACCAGACTTGAGTTTTTCTATTCATCCAATCAACAATTTGTTGAGAAATGATTGCTGCATTATTTGGACAAAGGAATGCCATGAGGCCTTTGAAGCAGTTAAACGCTTCTTACTGTCTCCTCCCATGTTAATGCCACCTAGAACAGATCATCCTTTGATCTTATATTTATGAGATATGGATGTCTCGCTAGCCTATATGTTGGCTCAAGAAGATGACAATAAACAAGAATGTGCGATCTATTTTATTAGCTAAACATTGCTTGATTATGAAACACGTTATACACGGGAAGAACAAGAATGCCTTGCCATAGTCTTTACAACCAAACGCTTAAGACATTACATGCTAAATCAGGAAACAAGGGTCATTGTAAAAATAGACCATTTACAAACTTTCCTCATGTAAGGGTCTTTGTCTAAAAAGGCTAGACGCTTTATAACCTTAATGGGTGAATTTTAATTAACTTTTGTAAACCAGAAGTCCGTTAAGGGAAAAATCATTGCGGATTGGTTAGCCGATAACCTGTTAGACGGAGGTGATCTAGTAGATCTAGATTTTCCCGATGAATGCATATATTACATCGAAACTAGACCTCCCATCTCTGAATGTCCTTGGTATACTGATATTATTAATTATATCATGAATCATACGTATCCAAAAGGTGCTACACCGCAACAAAGAAGGTGGTTACACATTATCATAGCTAAATACATTATTATAGAACAAGTGCTCTATCGTAAGGCTTTCGATGGAATGCTCCTAAGGTGTGTTAACATAGAAGAATCCAAGAATATTCTCTACGAATCTCACAGTGGAATATGTGGAGGCCAGTTTGGTGGTCTTACCACTGCCTAAAAAATACATTGTATGGGCTATTTCTGGCCCACTCTAGAACACGATGTAGTAGAGTTTGTATGCAAGTGCCATAAGTGCCAAGAATTTTCCCACGAGATTCACATGCCAGCACAAGCTCTACAACCAATTGCGACTCCATGACCCTTTTCTACATGGGGCCTAGATTTGATAGGGAAATTATCTCCCTCGTCAACAGATGGCCATAACTTCAAAATCACGGCCACCGAGTATTTCACCAAATGGGTAGAGGCTATGCCTCTTACCACTGTACCAGGTGTCATGATCACCAAGTTCATTTTGAACCAGATCATTTGTAGGTACGGTGTCCCACAAATCATTATCTTAGATAATGACACTTCCTTTAAGAATGACGAGCTCCGTGAGCTATGTAATAAATTTAAAATAAACCATCGTACAGCCTCCCTATATTACCCTTAAGCCAACAGGCAAGCTGAAGCAACAAACAAGACATTGAAAGCTATTCTCCTCAAAACGGTAAAAGAAAACAAACGAGATTGGAATTTAAAGTTATATCCGGCCTTGTGGGCTCACCGAACCTCAATAAGAACACCAACAAGAGAAACTCCTTTCTCATTGGTATTCAGAGCAGAAGCAGTTCTCCCACTTGAGGTTGAAATACCCAGTCTCTGCATCTCACTACAAGGGATTCTGGATGAAGAATATTATAGAGAAGCACGTCTCTCCCAACTAGAAAGCCTAGATGAGGCCAGATTAGATGCTGAACAGCGGCATAGAGTCTATGCTGACCGGATGTGCCGACAGTATAACAAAAAGGTCTATGAACGAGAAATATATGAAGGAGATCTACTTCTAAGACTAGACAGCCGGATCGATAAGAAGACCGGTGAAGGAAGGAAATTCCGGCCCAAATGGTTAGGCCCATACCAAGTCATGAAAGACTATGGAAATGGTGTGTATCTCTTATGTACACTAGAAGGCGAGGAATTCAACAAAATAGTAATTTCCTTGCATCTTAAATTATTCTTGCATAAGCAACCAACACTAGGTTCATTTTTTCCACTCGTTTCATAAAGTTTTGTGATCAAGGAACTTATTCGCAAGAAATTCATTACAAACTTTTGTTGGTATTGACAGAAGCATTCAAATCATACTTCTTCATTTTCATAACATCATCAACTGTTTCAAAATCATGACATCAATTAAAGTTGGATATGACAAAGTCTTAACAGTAGCCATACCAAGGCCTGCATGCTTGTTCTCACTTTTGGTTTCTTCCTAGGGTAGGCATCTTACCTATGGTCTATTCTAGAAGATTCATGGTGTTACATCTATCCCGTATATAGATCTCCTTGGAAATAAGAACATACTGACATTTTGCTCAAATAAATAAGTCAAATGTAGATCAAACAAAAAAAATTATTTTACACATTTCCCGGCTCTACCAACCTTTGGTGATGAGCTTGCATCTCTTACTAGCGACATAGGGTTGGGAAAGGACGGGAATGCCCTTACTCGCATGTACTTTGTCCATGGTGATAAGCCCATGCTTCTTACTAGTAGCATGGGGCAAGGTGTAGGGGGTACTCAAAACAAAAACGTTGAAGGTCATAAGCAAATAGTTCAAATAAACCTTTGAAATCTTGAGTCAAAAACAAATGAATCAGATGTTCAAAATTCCAAGAGAGTTCAAAACCCTGAAAACCAGATTTTTTCAACCAAGTGGCCATCTACGGATCTAAGTTTGGATAAACTGCAAAGCAAGTTGCATTCTAAACTATGGAGTCACTTGAGTAGAATAGGTTTGTAGTGTCCTAATTTGGTTCCTCATATCTTTGTCTATCTCTCATCTCTACCATTCAATAAATTTTATAGCTTGTGCCCTTTCTAGCTCTCGGTGGTGAGCCCTTGCATCTTACTAGTTGTGTGGAGTTAGGAGTGGGGCAAGTTCATCCGCTCATCATACCAACTTGTCATCACGTTCTATCAAAACTATATGAAGTACCGAAAAATTATTTATAGAAGCTAAATTTCAAGATCACATTGTGTCTGCATTATCATATATCAGCATCACAAAATAAAAAATAAAGAAAGCATTCGTATCATTTTTTCTCCATTGCATACATTCTGAAAAGCATATAAAAACAACATTATAATTTACATGTGGAAACAAATCAAAAAATCCTAGACTGAAAGAAGTATATATATATATATATATATAATCAAGTTTTATGTACAATGCCATCATGCGCTAGGCATGGTCAAAACACTCAATGAGCCCGGGAAATACAAAATAAATCGTATAAACAATCTAAGAGTCACTACAAAAAGAGCCAAGTGGCCTCTTAACCCCTATGAAGGTGCACGACCACGTCTATGACTCTGGCTACACCAGCGCTTTGAATGCACTGAGGGCTCACGGTCCAGAGGAGTAGCTATAGCCTCACTATGAGAGTGACTCCTCATCAGGCACTCCCTTGTCCTATATCCGACCAACTCGGTACAGAGGGTAGTCACCATTTTGGCCACATGCCAGACAGGGGCAAAGACATCGCTATGCCTACCAGCTACTGAAGGCTCCCCTGCATCCACGGATAGCTCAGCGCGAGTCCTCTCCATGGGGATCATCAGGGTATTAGTACATACCCGATGAATCAGGTCTTGCCACTCATCAATAGTCTCTGCAAGCAAAGGAGAAGACAAAATTAGAAATAATCAAAGGATAAAAACAAGAATGAATAAAAGGAGAGATAAAAACTAAGGCAATCCTCGCTAAAAACAAATATTAAGAAAAGGGTGATAACTCACTCGGATCTCCGTGCCTCCAAGAGGGATCCCTAGGATCAGCACCTACCACAGATGTCGCCACTGACTGATGTCCTCCTTCGGTGCCTGGGGCAACATAGCGTCCTACTACAGACTCATCCTCCCTGCCTAGGTCCTGAGAGGGAAACTCCTCTAAAATTAGAGTCTCCCTCTCCACACTCTTCTCTTCCCTCTCGACCTGTAGGATCTCCTGAGTGTCATGCCACTCGGGATCACTGTCCTCCTCTCCACCTGACTCGTTGACCTCCATATCCTTGGTTTCCTCCTCCGTCTCTCCCCCTGTGAACTCCTCAAACTCAAAGTCTATATCAAGGGGGTCATGGCTACTGTGGGCAGGGCCGGTAGTAATCTGAAGTAAAGGTGCCTGAGGAGCACCGGATCTCCCTCGAGTGCGTACCATGCTCCTGGCTGTAATAGGGATGCTAGGAGTAACAATAGTCTAACCTTGGCCTCTAAGACCTCCCCTAGCATCCCGAACTAATTTGAACACTAGCACTACTAGGGGGAGCATACCAATGTAAGCAAGGCCAAACTGTTGAGGCACTCGGTCAAAGGGGTGTGTCTCCACCTTCCCTATCCTGTCCACAAGCTGCCCTGTAGTAGAGCAAGAAATCAAAGTGAGGGTCTCCTCACCCCACAACCTTACCATGGCCTGATAAGGTGTGGCCTCCATATCATCAGTAGTCAGGGAAGCAACTAGCTGGTGAGGTGCTCTAAGCACCGACATCTCTGTCCATCTAGCCACCCTCACAGCTCCAGGATCTGCCACCTCTATGCCTCTCCCATAAGGGATGATATGCTCATAGACCCAACTCATAACCAAGTTCAGATGGCTCAAAGACTGTCCCTGTAAGAAAACCACCCGGTACAAATCATGATAGGTGGTCCCAAGTATGTCAGCTCCTTAGGCATAAATTTTGCCATGTGCCTCAATCTGTGCAATAATAGGGGACCACCAGTAGAGTAAGGTGTCCCCTCCCTTGTCCCCGATCAGTCTCGAGGCAAGGATCCCCATAATGGCTTGAAGAATCAAGGGGATAGGCAAGCTAGGAATGGAACGGACCCTCACCCCTTTCTTCGAACCGGTGGAGACAACTGCGTCTCCCATGTATGTAGCCCACTGAGCTATCTGAGCCCGCGACCCCGCTATCTCAAGTGTAAGTCGTCTCCCGATGATTGAGACTCCTAAGATGTGGTAGACATCCTCTAGGGTGATGGTCCACTCTCCCCTGACTCCTAGAAATTGGACAGTGTTCCGATCAACATCCCAATACGAAAATAGGTCACAAAGTATGTGACTAGAAGGTGCGAAATGAGGAACCCGTGATATACGTAATATGCCGGCCCTCTGAAGAGTATCCTGCTCTACCTGAGAAAGTGCATCCAACACTACTGGAAGCCAGTCACACACTCTCTCTCAGCTCAATCTGATTTATTCCTCCTTCTGCATACACCCAAAAACACATAAAACGGAGTAAGTTAGTATTCAAATTACATTGAAAAAATCATTAAAACATATAAGAATACAAAAAATGCAAAATTGGGCTAAAACACTGTTATTTGGGTGTTCTGTAAAGGACCGCTGCCCTGAGTAGGGTGGCGGTTCCGTAACTGCCGCCTTAAAGGGCGGCGGTCCTGTAACCACCACCTTGCTCAGGGCGGCGGTCGTGTCCTGCATTTCCAAACGGGTCACATGCCCTAAAAATGCCTAAAAAAACCAAAAAATGACTATTTCGACTAAAACAAAGCCTACCCATTAGGCGCCCCCCCTAAGTGACCTTAACACTGACATTTTCAAAAATAATCCCCCCATCACAAAGATCTCATCATTTTAACATTTTGGGGGTAAAAATGTTAAATCAAGAAGAACTAATCTGTGATCTTACAGGATGATGTTCCGCTCGTGAAGGCATAATCACTATCTTGTCATGAACATTTTGACTATACTCTCATAAAAAACAGTCACCGTGGGTCCCAGAGCTCAAAATCAATCAAACCGACATGCGCAAATGAATAGGAAAATGGGCCCACTTTTACATATATAGCATCTTGACTCGTTTTGAATGCCCTTTTTACAAGTTTGGAGCACCGACGGAGGTAAGTTCTTATCCCTGCACAAATGGTAAGTCCTCATTTCATATTATTTTAGTATTTATTTTATCTATCTGCACTTGAGTCCTCTTTTCATTTTGCAGGTAGCGGGAATTTTGGATGACATCATTTTGACACACGGACGTGTCAGGTATAATTTATAACCTCCCATTTCGGGACCGCCATACTTAGACCCACCATTTTATGACTCTTCATGGCTAAAACATTTCTCCGAGGGGGCAATATGTACGTACCCAAAATTGTAAGGTTACTACGCTACCAGAACGATGTCACACGTGCCCCAATGATGATACAGGTCTCCTCGCAAGGTGTTCAGGATTCAAAAAAGCTCTCCAAGTGTACCTTAACATCCTGCATGCCCCACTTAGCCCCTGCGTGCTTTGTTTTGCTCTTCACCCTTATTTTCCTTGCTTTTTGATCTTCAGTGACGAAACTGCTGCCCTGCCTGGGTGGCGGTCCTATAACCGCTGCCCTGCTCAGGGCAGTGGTCCTTCATGCATTTTTCCAAAACATTCCTTTTATCATGCCTCGCGTAAAATTTCAATGTTTACCAGCTTTTTTCACCGCATTTTCTCGTATTTATGATTTTGGTTCCCTAGAATAGTGTTTTTCCATTGTTTATTGTAAAAGAGTTCAATTTGGATTTCACCTTTGGGTAAATGGGAATTCTATAAATAGCTGGTTATTTTTTAAGAAAATTGCCCCTCAAAAATTGCCTCTCATCCTCTCATTTTAATAGTTTAGTCTTTCATTTCTTAGGAATTCATAGTTTTCATTTGTTGCATGCATAGCTAGTGTTGTTTTGCTGTTTAGAAGCCACATGATCTTCTTGTGCTAGTGTTATTACTATTTCATACAATCAATTAAGGTAGGATATTTTTATTTTCAATCTGAAGCCATTAGAGTTGTAGGTTTTCTTCATCAAAAAGGATAGTTTCAGGTTCTGGACGTTTTGTGTTGTATGACTCACAATAAATCCCGCTAGGAATTGCATAAGCCAAGCTCTATTCTCTTGCACTATCCCTCTCCTACTCACATTATATTTAGTCTACATCCGAAGCCACCATTGTTCCAATACCTACTATTGTTGATGCTAGCATTACATGCTTTTCTGGATTCACGTGATCATGAAGGAACGAGGAGACCACACTGAGGGGACAAAGCCACACACAATCGGATTTGTCACTTTTCTGCAAAATCCAGGTTCAGGCTATCAAAGTTCTAGTTAAAACATATCAAATAGAGTAGTGAATCATTTCGTTTCAATTAACCTTGCTTTTGATATTACCGGGGAAGCTATGGGGATTGATAGTTTCTAAGAAACTATGATTCATTCCTCACTTCTGAGGTAGGATCAGAGGTCTTTCAAATAGATTAGATTAGTTATTTTGTTATTTAAAATAGATTCACAACTGCACAGGCAGGTAGCTATACTCGGCTACCTTGTTTGTTTTAAATTCTTTCATTAGCTTAGTCGTCATTTTCTAGATATTAAATAATTGCTCTTTTAATTTTATTAAATAGTTGTTATCTTAATTCTGTTAAATAATCTGTCAAAAATACAAAAAAAAAGAAGTTATATATGCTGTAGATATATTTTGCATAATTAGTTTTCTTTGTTTTAGTTAGATTTACATTATTTCCTTTTATATGACAATCACGGGACCTAGGGAGCCCAAAGAATATGTATTTGAATCAATAGTGCCTCAGCCCAATCTTATTGCAGCAATAACTGACATAGACTAGAATCTCAGAATTCAGGTCTTCCAAACAACAACAGATCTACAAGAAATTAGTTCATAGTTAAGAGGGTTAAACATCAAAGATGACAAAGCACATACATTTTGGTCAAACCATCCAAACTACATATTACCCTAGAAAAATATCCGCATGACCGTAGAAGGGCTTGAAAGAGAGCAAACGTTTGGTTATGATCCTTTGGTCCCACAGCCAGACGTAGGAGACATTCTCATTGACATAAACACTAGCTTAAGAATTCAAGTTGCCAGAATGCTTGTAAGGTACTCTGAGAAGATCTCACAACTTTTAGTTCTGAATATAGAGGCTGAAAAGGCATATGACTACTGGATATTAGGGATTAGGGATTAGGGATTAATTCTACACATGACCATAGGAGGTCCACAACAACCACGAATCTACAGTTGTGATCTACATATCCCACAACCCAATGAGCCCATAGGTCAATCAGACGTTGATGATGGTTTACGCACATTAGTGTTTAGATCCTGTCCACTTCCACTAGATATTATCACATAGTTATCCTTGTTAGATATAGTAGTTAAGGATTTCTAGACTAGACCAGAGAATCGCCCATAGAATCCACCAAATATCCATCATCCATCTTATGACCTTGTCTGGAGACATACATGAAACAATCCCGGGTCATTTTCCACATATCCCGCAACTCATAGATCGAATCATGCCAAAGCTTGATATTTATTAGAGCCTTCGAGCAGTCATCCTCACCGAATGATCTTACAGGCAGTTTAGGTTAGAAGGGCCTTCTTTGCCTTAGATTCACAGATTCCATTAGTGTGCGTTGAAGATATAAGATTTCCTAACTAGTTTTTCTACACCCCACGTATATTCCATCCCCACTGGCTATCTCGGCATGACCTTGGGAGGTCGGGTGCGAGAAAGAGTTACTTGTAGATTCCCATGCTCACTTCTCACTTTTCCATCATACAGTAACCTCTTTTTGAGATCTCCTCTATTTTTATTCTTGAGAGGGAATGGTTGTATTACTTTTGTTTATTAGACTGCACTATGTTCTTGAATTTGACAGGGCACGTGAATTCGAATGTATCCTATTCTTCTCTACCTTGAGAAAACTTGTGTCTTGTGGAAAGCTTGACTATTTTGTTCATAGAAATAAATGGACTAGAACTATGTCCTGTTGTGGGTTGGGTTGATCTTTAGTTCATTTGGATCAGTCGTTAAAAGATTAGAGGTTATGGGAATGTATTATTTACTTTCCTTCTTGTTATTGATGTGGAAACAAATACTTCCCTGTCATAAGCCTTTAACTGGAACTCGAGAGGCTTGTGGTGATTCTATTCAGTCGAGTTGAAAGTGAGTTTGGGATTTTACTTGTCTTAAACCTATTGTTTATTTTTCTTACTCTCTTCTGATCTTTTATCTGATTCTTGGGTTTTAATTTAATGTGAATCTAAAACCTAGTATAATGAGTGTTGTATGAAAGGATACTATATCACTGTTCAAGATGATTTGTTATGTTGTTCTTATTTGGGATCGTGAACTACTTACTCATTTGCATTAAGTTGTTGATATGGAAATTCAGTCTTCGGGCTCGTGAGTTGTACTGACCCAAGTTGTATATCTTGCACTGTTTGCATATTTATATTCCTTTTTGGGTTCATTGAACGAATCTCTGGGTTTTAGACAAAGAAATAAATATGATCTCTTGGGGACAATATATTGTTTAGATTCTTTACTGTGAATTTCATTTTGAGATTTGAATTTTAACTTGAGCTTGGTGAATGGAAATAGGAAACCGGTTTGTAAGTTTTGTAATGGAAAGTTTGTAGTGTGCATTCTTTGATTGTGCATTCGGTTTTGTGTTCTCTTTTGGGAACTAGATAAATAATTTCTACATTTGAATTAGATAAGGGATTTCATTTCATTGTATTAATGAAATGAATTATGGATTGGGTCATTTTTTGTTGATTGTATAAATTCATTGACTGAAATTCTCTTTAATTGATTCTCTTATGAGATGGGAACTTCTTGTGAATTGGTTAAGAGATTTATTTTTCTTGAGTATAGCTCGGATTTGTGGAAAATTTGGTTTTAGACCTTTGAATTATAATCTACTAACATACAAAAGTTAGTAAGAATTTCTGTTAGACTGTTTTGTTCCCTAATCTGCTCAAATTGAATTGGGATTCTTGTTTAGATGTTGCCTCTATATTTATGGAATCCGTATATTGTTATCTTTGGACTGAGGCAATGTGTTATGTTATAAACCTAATTCTATCCATCATATGATTTGTGTATGGAGAATAAGAATGTATTGATTCTCTTCTTTTGTTTATATGGAAAGATGAATCATCCTATATGAGCTATGTTGTAGTTAACTTCTTTTACTGCTTAGAAAGGACAAATGTGTATTTCTATTCTTAGGGAATTATGAAACAATTGGATGAAAAGAACAATTGATTGTTTAAAAGTAATTGATAGGATCAATTAAACCATATGATATAAATGCAAGTGTTGCAGATTATATTATGCTCTTTTCTTAAAAGTGAATTCAGAATCTTTTATTGTAATTCTTTTCTAGATGTTATTACTTATGATTATTTGTATGATATATTAATTGTTTCATTAAAGAAGAGTTGTTTAATGGAACAATTAGTGGAATACACTTCACTTTAATTCTTAGTGCTTATCATGCTCGGTTCATTGAACTGACCCGTGCTAGCAATTTTTGCAGATGGACATCGTAAGTGATAAAAGAAGACAAGAAATTTCATGATGTATTGGATTATTTAATTCCGGATCTTATGTAAAGATTTTTGAATCATTCTTGAGTTGTATTGGAAAAGAAAAGTGATGCCATTTTAAGATCTTAATTATGATTGACATGCAGAAGTCTGAAATGCATAGTCTTGTAAATGCATATTTAAAATCATGAATTGAAAGGTTTTGTGTTGGGCTCCAATTTTTGGTGTGAAATATTTTGTACTTGTATGCCAGAAATAATAGTGATATCTTGGCGGTATTCTTTATATATGTTTGTATACTATTGTTGTTATCGGATAATGAGTTGGATTAAGGAGATAGTATAATCTCCCTTATTATAATGAACTTGTTATATTACAAAAGATGTCATTCTCTAACTACACAACTATAGTTTAATAATGAAATATGCATGGGACATACAATTAAACTATATGTGTAATGAATGATAAAAAGGTAATGTTAAAAACCTAACATTCAACCAAGTAGAGGAAGACTCTTCCTCTCCCAAAGAACGAAAGATAAAATGAATATTGGTTATGATCCTTAACCTTTATAACTTTCTTTTATAAAGTCAACACTAGTTGAATCTAGGAGGATGTCACACTTGATTTGGACAAATAGGTTACATTAGGGATTAAACATTGATGTTTGCTGTCATGTTTTGCGATAATAACTTGTTATGCCATGTTAATGAACAATAATGCAAACATGGATTAATGAAGTTCTCCATACCTAATCAGGATAAGTATGGGTAAAGAACTTAATGAATGTTGGAATTAGGGTTAGGCATGGTTGCTGTAATATGAATCTTAATCCAATTTAATTATGATTAATGACCACTAAGGGGTTATGTACATCTTGATGAATCAATTCAAATGGATGTTGGCACATGCCAACTGCAGGACTATACCCTCGAGAAGTCGTGTTGCAGTTGACATGTGGCAACACCCTTCTGTATTTGTTCATCTAGATTTATGCACATCCAGGCTCGAACTTAGTTTCTCTCTAGGTCAAGTTAGTAGCATGTTTAGGATAGGTAGTATCTTTCAATGACTCAGGGTACCTTGGCACATCTAGTTGACTTAGGCCAACCGAGTATGCCCATATAACCTAAGTCATTGTGAGCATCTTGCTATAATAAATTATGTTTCTAACCTGGGATAGGGTCAAACCTTGGGCAAGTGGACTAACGGTAGTTAGTAAAGACCATTCAAGATAACGGAAGAGTGAGGTGAAGGATGTATTATGAAATGATGAGTATGCCATCTAGGAATAGTAACATGAACAATATGTTGAAAATATTTGGCCAAAGTATCGCAAGCTGTTGGTTGCATTGTCCTATGTCACCTAGTTTAATGAAACGTGATGTTATATGAATTGGTAACAAATATTCAGATAGGTTCTTTAAACAGATCACTCAATACCCAAAATAGGGTAGGAGAACCAAGTATACGTAGTATACATAAAGTATTCTATACTTTAAGTTAACATGAGAGATCGGTTGGTAACTGAGTCATGGAATGAGAGATCGGTAGTATAACGAGTCATTACAGCTGCATATGGTTATCTATTATGAGATTGATTTGCATGAAATGTGTGTTCTAAATGACGTTTTATTTAGAACAAAGAAAATTATGTTTCAAAAAAAAAACTCCCTTGTTTCTAAAGTCTTAAAATGGGAATGTTACAAGAGCAAGGTTTCAGAGAGGGGAAGGAAGGTAGAATCGAAGAAAGTGGGGTTAGCAAGGGGAAGCTTCGTGCCAAGCTCATGGAGAGGGGGAAGGGAGAGGAGGATGTTGGAGGGAGGGGAGTAGGAAGGTGGAGAGGGTGGGGCTGAAAAAACCACCGAAGGGATGATTGATAGGGGGAGGGGGAAGGGGAGGCTAGGGAGACCTCCTTGGGAATAGAGACCAAGGAGAAGGGAGGTAAGGGGTCTAGAGAGGGGGCCAAGTTGGAGTCAGAAATGATCTCTCCTTCTTCCAAAATGGAAAATGAGTTAGATGTGGGGATGACAGGGGTCTCTTCAGGAATGATCTTAGGGATATATTTTCCTTTATTTTTGGGAGAGGTAACTAGGGTTTTGGGTTTAGGATGAGGCTTGGTGGGACATCCAGAGGCTCTGTGGCCTATGCTTTTATAGATTGAACATGCTTGTGGGATATATTCATATTCAATGGATTGAGACCAGGTTCCAAAATCAGATAAGAGATCAATCAATTTCAGGAGACGACCACTTACATCAGCATTAACACAGAAACGAGCATGGATGAATCTAGTCTTGGCCTTAGTTTCCTAGTCTATTGTGATTAGAGAACCCATAGATAAAGTAATACCTTCAATAACCACAAGGTGCTATAGCTCCAGAGGAAGGTCTAGAAGATGAACCCAAATTGGAGCTTGTGTCATTGTTTCAGTAAGCAGGCTGAATCCAGGAGACCATTTCCTACTAGAGAACCATCTTTTGCCAAAGAACCACGGACCAACCAGAAGAGCTTGAGAAAAATATTATTTCATGCTGAAGGAGAAGAAGACAAAACCATTTGGCATTGCAACGATTTCCAATGCACCACAAGGGTTCCATTTCAGCCGGGCCCATTTTTTATGTCTTTGAGAGGGGGTTCGAGACCCATCAGCTTACCGATAAGGGACAAATCCCTGGAGTCAGCAGCCACCTTCGTGATGTGAGAAGGGATGTGAAGAGAGAGGGCCCCATTAGAAAGCATGAGTGTCAAATTCTCTGAGGGGGATGCAGAAGAGGACCCCTCCACAATTTTCTTCCAAGCCTTGGGGGGAGGACGTGGAGACAGGCCCTCAGAGTTAGCAGGGCAATACTCCCAATCTGGACCAGAAGGGTCTGACATCAGAGCTAGCACTAGGGAAACCAGAATTCAAAAGAAAAGGGTGATAAAAATCAGCTCAGCCATATTCAAAATTTAATCGAAGAGGATCGCAAAAGGAAAATAATTGGTTTCACTTTGCATTTCGATTTTTTTATCTTGATGAATTGTTTGACAGAGAGATAAATTTTATTTTTTCACCTGTCATATGGCTAGAGAATCCACTATCGTTAATGGTTTTATTCCACACTCGTCATATTGAAGGAAGAGGTAGTGCTATAATTTCCATCGCGCCAAATTTTTTGGCATTAATCACTACCTCGGGCTAGGTCCCCCAGTAATAGGGTTGTGTGGGTGATTATGAGTATTAATGATATTTCTTTTGGTATTCTTAATATTTACACCCCTAATGAAGGTATCAAATGAACATTATTATGGAAATGGTTAGGTGAAAACTTATCTGTTGCTTATTGGTTGGTGTGTTGTGACTTTTTATATGGTGGAGCATCTGGATGATAAATGTAGTGCTCTTTCTATGCGTTGGTGTCTTGGTGAATGTTTGGCCTGGTATTACATTAAAATCTAGTGGGGGATTTCTGATTCTTTTCTCAGATGGTGGAAGGAATTTAAATACCAAACATGGTTCACTTGGACCAATCTTTGAGAAGGATATGATCAGGTTTTAAAATGCCTCGACCATGCACTTCTTTCACAACATCCTCATTTTGATTTTAACACGTAAGGATCCTCCATTATAGAGGTCTGGTTAGAAGTGCTTTTGTTAGACCACCATCTGATCACATTTAAGGTTGTTTGGTAAGGGAAGCCTTCCAAGGTTCCCACAAGTCAATTCTTTCTTAATGTTTCTTTTCTGAGTCATCTAGGAGTGATCCCACTCATTTCCAAGATTTGGAATCTGGTGTCATGTCCACCTTTTTCTGCCAGCTGGATTTCATGGTGGGAGCTAGAAATTCACTATACCATGAGGTTCCTCTGCTGATTCGATAAACAGGTGGCCCGGGTTTGAAGACGGTCTAATTCAGCTCTACATAAAGAATTCAAAAGAATGTCTCTAATTATCGAGTCTAATCCTTTCAACTCTCTCCTTCAGAGCTAGGCTACTGGTGTGTGGCACAAGCTTAAACTTATTGAATCCCATTTAGCTTGTGGTGCATAGATCCAGTTAAGAACTCACTGGCTTAGGGTGGGAGATAAAGCCTCAAAAATATTTTTCAAATCCCTCTGGACAAAGCATGCTAGTCAATAGATCAAAGCTATTTATGATTATCACCAATGGATTACTGAGCTCCCAAAGATCACTAATGATTTTTTTAAGCACTGTCATTTTTTTTCAAGATCAAGAGGATTCAATTGAGTGTACTACTACTTTGTAGAAATGTATTGATGTGGTTCCTAATAAACTCTCGCCCAAAGATCATGTTCGTTACAACTCCCCTCTCACTCTGGAGGAGATTCATATAGGTTTTCTCTATCTTGCTGATGACAAGTCTCCGAGTTTAGATGGCTTCCCTAGCGAGTTTTACAAAGTGACCTGGTCTTTTGTGGGACCTAATCTACTTCAGGTCTATAATGAATCCCCCCAAACTTGTTCTCTTAGGAGTTTCATCAATCAAGGAAACATCAAGTTCATTCCCAAAGAAAGAAATCTTGAAAAAATGAATAATTGATGGTTGATCACCATATTAAATGTTTCTTACAAGATTCTTGCTAAGGCACTGACTCTTCACATTATGGATCTTCTTCCTAAAGTTGGTCGTCATGAGGAGACATGTTTAGTCAAAGGTTGTTACATCCTAGACAATCTTATTGTAGTATGGGAAGGCATGGAATGGGCATGGGTGTATTCACAGAGGCATCTCTTCCTCAATATTGATTTTGAGAAAGCTTACGATCGCATCAAAATTCCCTTCATTCTTATCATGCTTAAAGCCCTTGGTTTTGGTGATTTATTTCAATCAGCCATTAGCAATATATTTTCAAATGCTTCTTCCAAAATCACCATTAATGGTCACTAGTCCACTTCCATTAGCCTTTTCCTCTCTATTAGATAGTTGTGCCCTCTTGCGCCTATGTTGTTTGTGCTCATTGTTTATTCCTCTGGTTACTTAATTTACCAACAAGCTTCCCAAGGAAAAATTTGGGGGATTTTTCTTCTGTATCATGTGACACAACTTATCAATGGCCACTTCAGTGATGATTCCTTTCTTACTCTTGCTAAATCAGAGAAAAATGTTTCTCAGGTCTTTGAATGTCTTGACACTTTCTGTTTGGCTTCAGGTTCGAATATTTAAATGGCTAAAACTTTGGGCTATCGACATAGTTATTTTCCTCTTCTGACTAGTTGAAGGCCTACCCCTAGAAATGGATTAGCAACAGAGAGCAATTCATATTTGTGGGCATTCCCTTTAGCTTTGACAGTGACTCTACGACTTTATGGAATTATGTTCTTAACATAATGGAGAAGAAAGTTACCAAATGTTCTTCCAAACCCTTATCTTTAGATGGTAAATTCCATGTTTGCACCAAAATCATTACAATTACACATGTTTATTTGTTCTACATGTTGGTGTCCTTCTCACAATTCATTTAACCAACTTGTCAAAATGCTTCAGGATATTTTATGGTGTAAAAGTTCTAGTTCAGCTGGTTTTCACATAGTTTTGGAGGTCTACTTCCTTCCTCGTGATCAAGGTGGCATGGGGATCATTGATCTTTATTGACAGAGTGTGGCCTTATGTGCCAAATGGGTTATCTAGAATATTTTTTTAATCAGGATTGGAAAATTATTTTTCTCCATTATATTGAATCTAAAGCCCCTTACGGAAAGAAGTGCTAGAACAATATTGGGCTACATACTATTAGTATCACTTTGGATCCTCTCAAAATTACTGGTACCTTTGTCACAAAAATTATTTTGAAATCCTTCAAACAAGTGAAACCTTTGATGAGGTGGATTGGTGATGGCTTTCACACATGGATTTAAATTAATTTGTAGAAAATTTGGTGGTCTCCTATCATTACTGAAGGAAATCTTCTGCTTGCTAAAACCCTAGGCATTAAATCCATCTAGATCTTCCACAAGGGAATTTATACCATCTAGGATCTTGTGAGTTATAGAGAATCGATTCCTTAGTCCAATCTCAAGCTAAAATTCAATCTAACCAATTCAAACCTCTCATATATCTACAAAAATTTAGGATCTCTTTCCTAATGTTATGCTCCAAAAGTTGGGGCTCCAACCTCTGGTAGTGTGGTGGCATGATTAGCAATGGAATTGGGAAATTTCCTTCCTCCAATACAACACTCAGATCATTTATCAGTTGATGATTTTGATCTCGACAACCATTCATAAAATCAATGCTTAGTGGGGGTTACACTCTAAAAGTCCACTTGGCTTCACCAACTTTCTCATACCTAGAACCATCTTCTTAAGCCTAAAGTTAACCAATTTCTTTGGTGTCTTGTTTACCAAGGTTTTCCTGTAGGTGAAAGGCTTATTCATTTTGGCATACCAAATCCTATATGTCCATTTTTATCTCGTCCATAGTCATTCAAACACCTTTTCTGGTCGTGTCCCCATGCTTAGTCTATCTGAAGGTGGATCCATTATTTGTTTCAACCCTTTCACCCTGACTTATTCCAGTGATGTCTAGCCTTATTTGGTGACTTCAGTCCTTGGCCCTGTTATATTAATACACTTTGGCATTTTTTTATTCCTATATTTTGTTTCATATTTAGAAATCTCACAATGCTTTAATTTTCAAGCAATATCAAACTATTATTTTCTTTTCCACTAATGACAAGGTGATTATTCTATCTACTATGTGCATATAGATTCAAGCTCAAGCCTCCAAGGTCACCTTGGAGTTTTCCAATTTGCAAGACCACATTGGAGGAGCCACTCATGTAGCCACCATTTTTCCTCCCCTCTGGGCCACCCTTCAGCCTCATCCTCCTCTAGACTATGCTAAAGCCCGCCCCCATGGGGGAAAGGTGTTTCTAACTCTCCGTAGTGGGGTTCTCTGTTTCTGGCCATGTAGACCATTGTAAGATCTCCACCCCATGATTGGGTAATTATGGTTCCATTGCAAATGCAGTATCCTAATCATGATGGTTAGCGGGTGGATTCTCCTTTGATGGATCCTAATAGTGGATCTTCCATCCCTCCTCGAGATTATCCTCCCCCTCCTCTTGGTGCATAAGTGTGTGCTTGATGGTGGTTCTTGTTTTTATGCTATCTAGTTTCCCTATGGGCATGTTAATATAGCCCTTGTGGTTGTTTTTGCTTGCTAATTCCCTTGTGGATTTTTGTACAACCATGTGTTATCTGGTCACCCTTACTATGTAACTCTCTTTTATTTTATTAATATAAAGGGCATTTCCAATAGTAAATTACAATCACCAGTTCTCAATCCTTCAATTCTTTCCATGTTGCAACAATTTCTTGAGAATGATGAAGATCTATGAGTCAATGTTGTAACCTCTATTCTTAAAATTAATTTCTCAGAGAAACAAAGTGATATGTCTAGAGAAGTTTCTGAATGGGAAGGAAATCAATTTGTTCTTACTTCTTCTGAGTGCCTTGCTGACATAGGATATCATTTCATGTTGCAATTTAGGGAGGGTGAATTTTTCCATGACAAGATCAATTTTTCCACTCTTAACGGCATGGAAGAATGGTGTTGCATGATCACAGGACATCAAATGGAAACTACAAGATACAAATATTCCAAATAGGTGAAAAATTTTCCATTAGATGCAAGAAATTTTTCATTGTAATATGAATATGAAGATGGAATCTTGGCATGTCTTCTTCTTTTCAAGCCATGCAAATCCATCACAGGAGCATGGGATGGTCATATAGTATTTTTTGTGCTTCAAAAATTACATTTCAGTCAATTGTTCCATGATGGCATGTACTTTTTCCAACCCTTCACTGGGTATGTGTACATTATTTTCCTACCTCTATAAATATCCCTCCCCTGTAACATAATTTCCCTTTTCCATTGTGTTTTGTTTTCCCCTTTTGGTGTGTTTCCCTTTCATGTGTTTGTGTGTGTGTGTGTGTGTGTGTGTGTGTGTGTGTGTGTGTGTGTGTGTGTGTGTGTGTGTGTGTGTGTGTGTGTGTGTGTGTGTTTGGAAGAAATGAATTCATAATCCTAATGGATAAGGTACTATTCCATGAAGTGATTAATATTATGGGATTCATGCATGCTCTTTCCTCACTATGCTAAATCCAGAACATGTCCCCAAGGTAGAGCCACCTGTTTTCATGCAAATGTGCAACATGAAAATTTATAAATTTCAAGCATGACAATGGATACCAATGTGATTTTTTTTATTATAAACCCTCTTGAGAACTTCCCCAGATCAATCCTTCCTTGTGTTAGCCCTATCCTCATCCTTCAAATTCTCATGTACATGGTCTTAACCTTTCCCATGTGTTGGAGAAATGAAATCAAGTTCACAAGATTCTTTTGAGACGATGTCTTTTAAGGCAAATATTTTGATAGGCTTAGGAATGGTTACTTTTATCCTTTTTGAGGTAGGTGCACATTCTTCAAAGAAAATTTCAAGGCCCACATTCATCATGAGCCAATATCTATTTTCAATTTATTTAGGAATATTTCGGAAATATTCAGGGATTCGGGAACAAGATCAATAAAAGCTAGTTTTTGAAGGTGAAGGAGCTCACAATTCAAAAAAGTGTCTGAGCTTTGGAAGATAATTTAGAGATCTCTAGAATGAGTTGGAGGTGAAATAAGATATCAATTGAAATATTATTCAATTCTATAAATGATTGTGCTTTCATATGGCCAAGGTGCTTCTTTCCACAACTCATTCTTTGCAAGTACAAATGGCTATCCTGATAAAAAATTATATCTGTTTGAATGTTGAAAGCTAAATAATACCATAAAACCCATCCCATTCTTCTCAAAATTCATTTTTCAGTCAAATTAATATAAATAAGTTCCAAAAACGTCATCCAGGAGCTCCGACAATGTCATTTTCAAGCTCCTTCTCAAGGTACAAGCTCTGTCCTTAGTCAAAAATTTTAATGCCACGTGGCAACATGAGGCTGAGACACACTTTTTTGTCCCCTTAATACCTTTCCAAGGGGACAAGGGGGACATAAAATGCACCCCCCACCTTAGACCTCATAGACCCACCACATGATCCTGGGAGGCTCCGGTAAGCACCTTTTGGCAATTTTCTAGCCCCTGCTCCAGGCCATGCATGCCCACCACTTATCACCATGAGGCTTAGGCAAACATTTGTGTCCCATTCTTCCCTTTTTAAGGGAACAAGAAAATACACCCCTCCACCTTGTTACCAGTTGATCCCTCACATGACCAAGTTTGGCACCCTTGTGCTAAATTTAAGCACTTTCCTCTCTCTCCTTTGTCAGTGCATGCTTGCCACTTGTCCACCTCGGGCTAGGGCGTACTTTTTTCCACTTATTCCATTTCCAAGGTGAAAGAAAAATTCTTGCCCCCACCAAAGGCATTAAAACCAAGGATTTATCCATTTTTTTTTATCTCCCCCCATTTTTGCTCAAAATATACCAAAACTCTGGTGGAAGTTTTCCAGAATCCTTCACCCCCATTGAATAGATTCAATTATCAAGGAAAATTTAATATTTAGTATATATAAGTAATTCAATTAAATTTTTGACATAAATAAGAATGTATGATTGATGATTTAGTAGGCTAACATGTTAAAATAAGGTGTTAAATTCGCTATATAACGGATAAAAAATTTACCCTGGCAAAAATTTCAAGGCTAAAATAGGTGATACTTCAAGTTCAATCCTAAATGTGAGGCCAAAAGTGTGGTAAATGCAATATAAAAACAAATCAACAATAGATGGTGCAGTTGAAGTTAGGAGTCCTAGTGAAGTGATTTTCGACCACACAACTATTATAATTACATAACATATCCATCTTCCTATGGATTACCCACTCATAGCTACCCTATTTAATACAATGGAGCTCTATGGATCTTACACTTCTCTATCCAATCATCAAATCTAGATCTATCCCTATCTCATGTCAACCCTCTCTTTGGCTCAATCTCTCTACTCTTGGTCCTTGATCTTCTTATGACTCTCTATGGAGGTACTCTCTCCCTTATCCATGCATAGAGATTTTTATCCACTTCTATTTGTTCCACTTAGAATGAAATGTTTCCTCCTCCTTCCAATTGACTTACTTATCCACAAAAATTTTCCTATATATCACCTCCTCAAGATCTTCCCACATCATATCCATATCCTATGTCAATCTTACCTTTTTTTTGAAATTTGATCTTTCATAAATAATATTTTTTCTTGTCATTCATACTACTCCATCTTAGATTAGCTATCTATACTTCCAATATTTACATGCCACATATTTTCGTAAAAATTATTATTTGCATCTTAGTTGGTTCTAATTTTTGTAGAGTATTCGTGGTAAAATCAACTCCTCACACCATATGCCTCACTCTTATGAAATATTTTATTACTAGTGAACAATATCTTCATAGACATCAGTTCCTCATGTGATTCACCTTGGGATCATCCTCTGTCCTTAGCTTCTTCCATATTCCATGATGCATTTTCACTCTTCATTTTCCTTGTTTACACCTTCTTCAAATATTACACAATATCCCTATCTACACCTCTTTACCTATCCTCTCAATAAGTATTATTCTCCTTATCCCTTTCATGCAAACCTTCTATTTTATGCCCTATTTCTTACACCTTGTGCATGCTTCTCATTATTTGTACTTTCCTCTCACACACTCATTTCTTTTTCCACTCCTCATTTCTTTTTCCACTCCTCATGTATGCTACTAATGTCCTAGAGAAGCTCTCACCCTCCTCTAACTCATTCTTATGCTATGAATGTTTTGCATCCCTTAAAGATATATCAACACAATTGTGTCATGATGTCCTTGCATAACTCCTAAGTTGGCTATTTTCCTAGGGTGTTCCTACATCAGACTCCCTAAGTAAAAAATGTTGTGATCCCCTTCTCATAAAGTTCAAAATGGTAGACCCCTTTTGTTGGCCGTGGGGAAAAGTTACCATGACTCCCGTTGTGATTTCTATGTTTTGGTTGTACCACTTTCTCTTATTGATATATCCTAGTTCATCCACCCAATATTTAATTTTGTGGGTTTGTGCCCACCTATCTATCTCCTTTACCAAATGTCCCCATCCTCGAACATTTATTCTCGCCATGCTTCTCAATTCTCGTGAGTTTCCTTCCCTATACCTTATATTATTTTTTCTCATTGTCTCCTAGTATTCCTTTTAGCACAACATTCCCATTACTCCACTTCCTTTATTCTAACTTAGAACACCTCAATCTATGCAACCATATTAACACTCTTAGCCCCTCTAAGTTACCATCATGTTAAATTATTAAATATTTATGGGAGAAGTAACTTGTTTGATCCCTTTTATGTTCCTTAGAATCAGGTTTACTACTCTTTCTTTTAATATGTCACTTGGTGTAACTCAAATTGTGTGGTTCTTATTAGCTTTGGGTTGATTTCCTTCTTCATGCTCTCTAACCTTGTCACATGTGGTACCCTTGCTACATGTCATTTTCTAGTTTTTGTCTAATTATCTTTCATAAAAAAATTCTTCTTACACACAATATCAATCACACTCTTTTTCAAATTTGGGATGATAATTTATTCTTCATGTTGGTTTCCTGTATATTATGCACAATTAGATTTTTTTCTCCCCCATCAATTTGAGGTTGATCATCTTCTAGAAATACCTCTTGTTTTCCTTGAATAACTAGATTTACGCTCCTTTTATTAACATAGGGTTGATTTCTTCATCTCAAATCTGACCATCTTCTCTTAACGATTACACACAACTACACCTGTGCTCCTTTCTAACCTACTCAGCTGAATTCCCCAAGTCATAGGTTCTACTAATTTTTTTATTGCCCTCTTGGCTACCAAAAGTTGATGGTACTTCTAGTTTTTTATTTCTCTTATGGTTTAGTCGGATTGGTGGTTCTTCTAGTTTTTTATCACCTCATAATTGATTATTATGTATGTCTTCTTCCTTTGATAAATATTATTATATATTTCCATAGCTCATCCTTTTCCATTATATGCTTCCTCACGAAATCTTGGTTTCTTTGCATAATCATACTTTTGATCTCCACTTCTCCTTTAAGGTTCCAATTTCCAATTTTATACATTAATGTAGGTTTATCCCACATGAGTCTCCTCTTGCGCCTCCTTGGATGTGCTCCTCTAGAATCATATATGTTCATTCTTTGGTATTTGAGGAAAATAATTTGCCTCTTCCCTTTTCTTTAATGTTATCCTAAAGAGAAAATGGTTTACTTCCAAAGTAACTACTGTAATGAATTATATACAAATGTTAATATACAGTAAGATTCAAGCAAAAAAACATGTGCAATATGAAACTCTAAGAAAGAGAGTAAAATAAATGGACTTGGTTTATTTCCAATTGAATGGGAAGTGATTTGGGCAGATAAAATGCTGAAATAGACTAAGGAGAGTGTCATTGATGCTGAATGGAGGTTCTATACTCTTAAACTACACAAGACATGAGCGGTTGGCACTAATGTCTGGATCTGGGCACTGGTATTTGGGTAGATGTAGATCTGGATCTTTTAGGGCTAGATGATGTTTGTTGTATTTTCCTATTTGTCACTTTGGATTCACTATCTAATCCAAAAATGTACCTATAATTTGCAAGAAAGAAGTTCACCTGCACATACCCATAAACCACATCAAACCTAAAGGGAAAATGCATAATGGGGAGTTAGAGTGACCCCGATAGTCACCCAAAGAGTGAACTTACAACCGAGTACTGCACTACATCTTGGACTCCTTGTAGTTATTGTGTGTGTGTGTTTAGAAATGGTGCCTTAAAATGCCCTTGTGCAAGTTTTACAGTTGATAGTGGGATATTTCTAGAGGTTACCAGATGTATAAAATGTGTGGGATGGAATAAAATAGACTTCCCCTCCTATGTTTTGTACGTAGATGGGATGCAACCCTTGTCGCTTATATGAGCGCTAGATGGATTCCTTTGATGATATTGTGCCTTTGGATGCAAAATTAGATGATAGTATGTAATTCTTAGTGCCTTGTAATTTATTTTTTAAAAATAACTATGTATTTATATGATTCCCTTGTTTGAATTTTGTAACTGACAAGTAAAAGGATGACTCAAAGTAATAAAAATTAATTAAGAAGAAAAAGGGGTCCAAAAGGATAAGAGAAAGGTAAAGAGGGACATGAGCACCCAAGAGGGCAGGAGCATCCAGGATGATAAGAGTGCCTTATGCTAGTGTCCTAATTGGGCACTAGTCTTTGAGTCCATAGAAAGATAAAACAATCAAATACCGGCAAGAGTGCAAGATGTGTAAAGCCAATAAAAGTACAAAAGACAATGTAAAAGGCTAAAGTGAGTTTTCAATTACTAGTTTTCTTGCTTAGGAATCATGTAAATTCTCGCTTCAGATTACTTAGTTATCTTTTGGAAAACTTGGGTATAGGTTAGTAATCTTTAACCTTTTCCCTTATGATTAGGAATTTATACCTCACCTTGGCTTGCTCCTCCTTTTAGAGTATTCTTAGGCGTTTATTCCTTATTTTTTTGTTTCCTTTATTCCCTTTAATATAATACCCTTTTCACCATATTATGATAGTGCTAACTCCATGTAGATATTATATATCATAAACATTACACCATCCAAATCTTCCCCACATTACACACATGGAAACTTCCTTTGTTCCTTCCCTTCCATAGATTATTCCCTAACCTGTCTTTATTCTAGTCCATTTCCTATATAGGGTACTCACCTAACCTTATATCCTATAGGGATTTGTGATCCAATCTCATCTTTCTATGTTTGGATCCTCCACTATGTATTCACTTAAAATTCTAGCGCCTATAACATCATGTAGATTTATAAATGTGGGCCTTGAATGATGAAACAATGTCTTAGTGTGATATGATCCTCATATGCATATTTCACTAATTCCTTGAGGTTTTGGTGTAACGGTTTATTACATTTGGTATTAAAGCCTCCACCCATGTTATAATCACACTCAATTAGTTAAGACATGTACTTGAGGCCCATGGGGCACCTAAACATTGACGAAGTGGGGTTCATATATATGGGAGTGCGGGTGCAGACCCAACATGAGTTCAGGCTCTACAGAAGCATGATGGGATGATATGATCATCATGTGTGTATTTCACCAATGCCTTGATGTTTTGGTGTAACAACTCATTACATAGAGGTGCAAGTACTTGTTGTCTTACTTTTACATTACTTAATTTCCCCTCTAATGTGTGACTTACTTGATGCTTATTTATGTTTTTATGATGTGTCATATAGATCTCTAGCCTTTGAAATTATATATTTTAATTTTGGTAATTTTTTTCCAAGACCATACAAATTGGCTAGGACCATGGTATGGTCATGAAAGAGGTGTACAATCTTAACACTTTTGATTTTTGGGTCCTTCTTTGTGTAAGAAAATTAGAGCTTTCTAGAAAAACATGGATGAAATATCAAAAATATCTCTACTCTAACTAAAAATAAAACACTTATATTGAGCTAGGAAAGAAGGAAGATATACTTGGAAATTAAAAAAAAGTGGATCCTTCCTTTGATTGTTGGATTTCTCATGAATATGGGTTGTTGGTTGCTTCAAAGTGGAATTTTAGCATCACTTTTAGCAACACCTCCCCTTGAAAAATTAATGATTTATTTATGGATGATGATGGCTTGATTGGCTTGATGGATTGGAAAGAGCTTGGTATGCTTCCAATACTTGCATTCTAGCTAGGTCGCATGGAGGATTATTACTTGATTTATAGTTGAGGGTGTTGGGTTTATAATATTAATCGGGAAATTGGTTATTTAGAAACCCGCCAAAGACTATATATTTTTTGTTTATATATTATATTTTAAATATAAGCATGGTAGACCCCAAATCGGGTAGGTTTAAGAGTGGATCATGACCACCCACCTTGTATATAACAAGGTGATCTCATTAGAGATTGGTTACACAGTTCATAGGAACATTTATGCGAGGCATATGGGTGAGCTAATAGAGAAATAGTGGGAGTGTTGGGTGACAGTTTATTCTCAATAAAGATAAGTGATTTTCAGTAAATCGAAGCCTTGTAAGAAATATGTTGAAGCCTTGCAAGAAATGGACAAACAACTCAGGACACTTCAAGCACAAAGGAAGAAGAAGAGATTTGTACTATAGAGGAAGACCCTCATGATTTTCTGTACTATGAGGTGTTTTTCCCTGGAATATTCTTGGATGCTTTTGAGGAATGTCTTATCCTAGAACCTTTTAATGAGAAGCAATCAACACTATGGAGGATGATGAAGAATACATGACGATTGAAATTCCATTCATCAACTCATTTTTTCTCGAGGCATGACCTGTTGATGAAACAATGAATTCAAGTGAGGAGGATTATTGTTGTACAATAGAAGATCCAATGATTTCCGAAGACTCCACCAACAATGAAGAAGTACAATAAGCCCGTCCTACATTCCATGCTCAAGATGACGTGTTTGAGGTAATCGTGGATAATCTCCTTTCAAATTTTGATTTTTCAATTAATGATGAAATGGAGATAGTTGGAGAAAAAAAAATTCTCTCGATACAACCATAGATGAATAGATGGAAGAGGCCAATTTCTTTCTCGAAACAATGGAGAATGAGAAATTTGAGCATAATCTCTCCGAGGAGTTGAATCCATCATTCTCACCCAAGGATCATAACGTTGATAATCACAGTGAGTATGAAAATTTTCATTTTTTATATGAGCAAGAGGATTCAATAATTAATGATCAAGATTGAGTTAAAAATTTGATGAAGAGCATCTACTATCTCAAAAAACTCTAAAAATTTAAGTAGTTAAACAAATCCCAATCAGTGCTCGTGACTTGCATATTGATTGTTTTTCCTAATTGAAGATGACTTCAAAACTTGCATATTTAGCCCCCCAACTGAGATATTTTATTCATGAAAACATTCCAACACACTTAGTGGTCCCTAACCATACCTTACCAGCCATCAAGTGGATTGAAGTCATAAAATTTATGAGTTTTGTTCACTTTTTTCAAAAACTATCATTAGTGCTTCTTGAGAAGGATAATGATGGGAAGCTATGGGGTTAGAGAAATATATATTTCACTCAGTCAATATAAATGTACATTTGAATACCCTTTTTTGGTGTTTGAGGTGAGGAAAAAACTATTAGGTTCAACTCTTAATTCAAAAGCTATGTGTTTCACAATCCTCCTCCTAAGCCCAGTCCTCTCTACCAGTCCTAGTTCCCATGAATATCATGTATAAATTTGGATGAAAGACTTCAATTTACAACCTCCTCTCCTTTTGTAATACCCATTTGGGTGAATGTTTAGTGCAAATTTTCACAGCTCAATCCTTTAAAAATAATTCCTTGAAATCACACTTTTGTTTACTAATTAGGTCTTTCAATCAATGCTACAGTAGTTTTATAGGATTGCCACAAAAATATTTTCCTTGGTACTATATCCTTGTAAAATCCCTTTTGAGTCTTGTTTGGGCTACTAAGAGGATGATTTCTACAAAATTTTAGCTCTTAGTTCTATGATTTAAGCCTCCAAACATTTGATCCTATATAAACCCTAGGAGGTTTTTATGACAGGCCCGAGAATTAGACTATTTCTCACCCAATCAAATTTAATAGTATCCAAATCTTCAAACCACCTCAAAAATGTCTACACACACTCCTATAAACTATTCAACTTACTAGAAATTTGTTCTTGCCTTATTGATAACATGTTTCGTATCAAACTTCACTGTACAGGTTTGTAGGAAACAAATGATCCTCATAAATGGAGTTGTCTAGGTTCAACCAATATTCTCCTTCATTCTTAATGCTTGTCAAGTATTTTTGGTGACCTCCATGTGATTCATCCCTTGTTGATGATAATATTTTATCTCTTCATTTGATATTCATTCCTCTTATGTTTACAAATATGTCAACTGTATCTTACATAGGACTGTAACAGTTTACAAAGGTTAAGCGAGCTAAAACCCATTTTATGACATTTAAAACATATCACACAATGTGTCTAAAGAACTACCACCTTTCTAACAATTATCTTGAGTTCATGATTCATTCCAAGTTTAATATATCCACTATTCCAATACTTTACACAAAATTAAGATCCTTTCTTAGCCAAACTGCAACAATTTTCACTTCAAACCCTAATTGGAGCTCTAATACATATTCCTTGATTGATCAATGAACTCAATAATAGTTACAATATGTGTATATAATCTCCCTTTCTCAAGTTCTTGATTTTAATTGGCACCTTCATGCTCATGATGACATCATAAGTTTAAGTTACATACGAGAAGAGAGTTACAATCAGGTTAGGGGTTACAATATTCCCTAAAGATAATAATAGATCCATTTAATACAACACTTAGAATCAATCAAACTACTTAAGGACCTATCAAACAAACTAGACACCTATATATACTAGCAAGACAAAAATGGCTCTACAACATTCAAAATTTAAAACTATGTAAAATGGAGGGAAACCTCCTTATTTGAATTCTTTACCTCTTGGGCACAAAACACAACATGAAGTGAGCACTATGCCATTTTTAATGATTCATAATCCACCCTAATGAAATTAGCAAATCAAAATCAACTAATTTCTCCTAGACCATGCTCAGGAGTCATGCTCCTACATCATAGTCCTAGGGAAAATGATAAGTCTTCCCATGTTCTTTTGGTTTGTGGATTCTTTCTATTTCTTTCTTTATTTCCAATTATATATATGTCTTTGAAGGTTCTCCTAGACTTCATACTTGAGTTGTTTCATCCTCCCTAATTGTACTATGATCCCTACAAGTTGTCTCATTCTTGAAGTAATCATCTTCATGAGTTCTTTGACTAGTTTAGGATTGTATGTTTTTCAAGTCAATTCTTGTATAATATTATGGACTTCATTTATGCCTTCATGTGATGGTTCTTGAGGTTCTCTAACTGTTAAACCATACTTGAAACCTTCCTTTGTCTCTTTTGGATTCCTTTCAATTTCAAATTTGAGCAATTACAATGTTTTCTTGAAGTATGCATCTTCATATGATTGTTCTTTCATCACTTCAAGTCTCTGACCTACATACACAACTTCCAAAGTAAATTTAGTTTGCAAAATTTGAGTCTCTCCTTCATACTTGATCACCATATCCTTGTTATCTAGGGTATCCTCTTTTTCTTGCACTTTTTGGTCTTCTTGGACTGGTTTTAGGCATGGTTCAAGACTGTTTTCACTCGTAACTAGGTCTAACTGCTACATTTTCCCTTCATGATCTGAATTACCTCAATTCTTAGCTACATTATTGTCCTTGTTCTCAATATGATCTACATATTAATCTTCATCACCTTTATTACCCATTCACTTTTTCAAATGGAATTGGTATTCACTTTCTCCACTTACCCATTAGCACACTTTCTTGACTGTGCTACCTTTTCTTATGGATGTTCAAAACATTCAAATGATCTATGTCTAGAAAAATTGTTTCACTTAAAGCATCTGCCAATGAATTCCCCTCTACCTCTTCCATATCCACCTCTTCATCTATTTGAGATTCCACCTCTTGTGTATCAACCTATGAATGAACCTTGTGTTTGTGAACTATTCACTTATTCCTCATTTTTTGTTGTTTTTGTTGTCCTCTTCCTCTTACTCCCCTGCCTCTACCTCTTAAATATTTATTTTTATTTCTTGATTAATTTTCCTATACCTTCAAGGCTTCTTGATATGCTTCCTCTATTGATCTCAAATGAAATAAAATAATTTTATCTTGTATATTCAACCTCAAACAATGTACATACCTTGTCACTTCTTCCACATCATTATGTATATGACCAGACTTCATAGATAGTTTGTAGAACTATTCAGTGTAATCAACCACACTTAGTTCTCTCTGGCTCAAATTTTTCAACTTCTTGAATAAACTAGTTTGGTAGTCTGTAGGAATGAACTTACCTTTCAACTTGGCAACCATCTTGTCCCACTTCTTGATCTTTTCATTTTTTCTACTAACTTTTTCTTGTTGTACAAAGTCCCATAATATTGCAACATGTCTTATTAGCTTTGTGCATGTAAATTTCACCCTTTTATCTTCTGCAATGTTCTCAAAGTAAAAATATTTGTCCATATTGGCTATACAATCTCCGAGTTCTTCTAGATGTAGAATTCCTCCTTATTCTGGAACTTTCATTCTTGACTTTGTGCTTTCTCCCAAAACTTATTTCAATATTCTAACCTTTGTTTCTTCTTCTTCTTTTGGTACACTCTCTGTTACTACTACTTGTCCTCACTCATAATAACTTTACTCATCTAGTGCTTTCCCTCTTCTTTGAGAAACTTCTAGTGCTCCTAACCTGTCTTAAATTTTTGGCAATACTTCAACTAAATCAACATCCCTTGGCTTCCCTTTGTTTCCTCCTCTAGTCATTATTCTTGGTGGAATCTTGTCAAAATATTCACTTTCCTCTTCACTACTTCTTCCTGTTAATATTTTTCTCAATCTTAGCTCTGATACCAATATGATGCAAACCATCTACTATCTCAACACACTCTACAAAGTTAAGTAGTTCAAAAAATCTCAATCAGTGCTCCTGGCTTACATATCGATTGTTTTTCCTAACTCAAGACACCTTCAAACCTTGCATAATTAACCCCCTGAATGAGATATTGTCTTCATGAAAACCTTCCAACATACTTAGTAGTCCCTAACCATTCCTTACTAGCAATCAATTGGATTGAAGTCACAAAATTTAGGAGTTTTGTTCACTTTTTGCAAAAATTGTCATTAGTGCTTCTTGAGAAGGGTGATGATGGGAAGTTATTGGGTTGGAGAAATATATGATTCACTTAGCCAATCTAAATGCACCTTTGAATACCATTTTTTTTGTTTTAGGAGAGGACAAAAGTATTAGGTTCAACCCTTAATACAAAAGCTACTTGTTTCACAATCCTCCTCCTAAGCTCAATCCTCTTTACCAGCCCTAGTTCCCCTGAATCTCATGTCTAACTTTGGATGAAAGAATTCAATTTACAACCTCATTTCCTTTTGGGATAACCATTTAGATGAATGGTTAAGGTCCAAAGTTTCACATCTCACTCCTTTGTAAAGAATTCCTTGAAATCACACTTTGGTTTACTAATTAGGTCTTTCAATCAATGTTATAGTACTTGTATAGGAATGTCACAAAATATTATTGTTAGTACTATATCCTTAAAAAATACCTTTCGAATCTTGTTTAGGCTATTTAGAGGATTATTTCTACAAATTTTTAACTCTTAGATTTTTTATTTAAGCCTCCAAAAATTCAATCCTCTATAAAACCTAGGAGGGTTTTATGATTGGCCCAAGAATGAGAATGTTCCTCACCCAATCAAATTTACTAGTCTTAAAAACTTCAAACCATCTTGTAAATGTTTGCAAACACTCCTATAAACTATTAAAATTACCATAAATGGATTCTTACCTTATGGATAATGTGTTTGGTCTCAAACCTCACTGTACAGGTTTGTAGAAAACAAAGGATCCTCATAAATGGAGTTGTTTGGGTTCAACCAATATCCTCATTCATTCTTAGTGATTATCAAGGATTTTTGGTGACCTCCTCATGCTTCATCCCCTGTTGATTATAATATTTGATGGGTGTCATTATTACCATCATTTGATCAACTCATGGTTGATGTCATATTAAAACTAGGGGTGTGTCTGAGGCTATATGCAACAAGTGAAGTCTCAGGTGAACTAGTAATTGATTGTAGTTACTTATTATTTTTATTTTTCCGGGGGGGTTTTATAGTGTCTTAAGATCTCTTGGCCAAAGCCTTATTGAAGCTAAACTCTAAGGAACTTTGTTGAAATAAACACAAATTACTGAAATGAACAAATATTGTAGAATTAAACACACTACTTGAAATAAACACACTTTACAGAATTGAAAACACTGTCAGAAATAAACACACTTTACATAATTGAACACACTTTGTAAATTTTGTTTAAAATTCCTTTAAGGAAATAATAATGTAAACTATAACACCTGCAGGGAAAATAGATAACTCCACGTAACAAAATTTAATTGATGAACCAAAAGTACTACAGAATTGACAAATTACAGAATTATACAAATTACTTGAAAATATAAATACCAATGAAAGAGAACATCCTTTTTCTTGGAGGAGTGGGCCCTTACTCCACCTTGAATCATGAGTTAACACAATATGTTGCTCTCAAAATTAAATGGCTATTCTTATTATTTAATTATTCAGTCTTACAAAAAATTTACTGGGGAATCCCCACATCTATCTTCAATTATATATATATATATATATATATATATATATATATATATATATATATATATATATATATATATATATATTTCCATTTGAAGATTCCTTTTCAATCATGAGTTCTCAATATCTATCTTTCCACCTATAGATTCTAGTGAAACCGAGTAGTGCCCAAATTAGATATGAAATTTAGAAAACTAGTTGGATATACAGCTGTTGGTCTTACATATGTATATTTGGAGTATGAAGAATCAGAAAAAATTTGGTCTATTTTTTATTGAAAGGCACATTTTTTGCTCCATAATCAAATTTTGATTGAGTAAGATTATTCCCATTGATTCCAAAACTTTGGAGAAGTTCTGGAACCAAAGGGAAACCTTTTGGAACTAATTGTTAAAGTTCTGGAGCTAAGTGCTGGAGTTCAAGAGATAAGCCGCATTTTAGCCAACTTCCTCAAAAAGATTTTGGTTGCTTCACAATTTTTCTTATCTTGACCAAATATGACCTTTTTATTCCAAAAACTAAATTTCCACACAATTTGTTAGGAATTATAGAGTATTTAGACATTTGAAATAAATCAAACAAAAGATGGACAATTACATCCTAAACTTATATTTAGATCAATTTTTTTTATGAAATGCAGAAAAACTTGATTAAAAGGGGAGTAAAATGAGAGTATTCATTGTAGATTGATGAGGCATATTTTAGCCTCATAATCTCCCCCACACTTACTTGTTTGGAATTCCTCTTACAAACTCTATTCTCTAAAAATGGAATCATGAATTCTACATTCCAACTGACTACTATGGTCAAATGATTGAAATTTTTTGGGCCCCTAAAATATTGACTAAGTACACAAAGGCGCATGGGCGCGCAAGCCCTAGGTTGAAGGATGGGCGCGCAAGAAGAAGGCGCACAAGGCAGGGTTCTATGAGGGTTTTATAAGGGTCGTGTTGCGCGCTGGAAGACAAGGTCTTGGGACTTAGCCATATTTGGCGTATCGGGCAGGACACGAGAAAAGTGTGACCCGACTGCGCATGCGGAGTGGATAAGGTGTCAGCTTGGCAACAGGTTGGCCTAGGAAGGAATATGCCATGCGATGGAAGATTCTAGAAGACCATCATGGAAAAAGGTGGAGATCCCAGACCTGAAGAGCATGTTCCCATGGAGGACCACATTCAGACACTTGGAGCCGGATCTGAGGCCGCAGAAGGATGAGTTGGCACTTCGGGGTGCCTATAAATACAAGCGCTCGCAGAAGAAAAGGAGAGAGATCAATAAAAAGTGGAGTTCTGCAGAAATTCCGCGAGGAGTCATATTGGGTTAGGTAGATGAAATATAGAAGAAGGATGTATCAAGGGATTGGGGTTATAAATTTATTTTTGAGAGCTAAATGATATGGATCCAGTTATGATGCATGACTTTGGTTTGCCATAATGTGGTGTTTTGTAGTAAGTCTAATGAATGTAATGAGGTTACCAAGTTAATTGAATATGATCCTTCTTGGTTCAGATTCATACATGATTCTTCATAGTTCTTTTTCATGTATGTTTATAAGATGAATATGAATCCCTATGCATTTTCCTCACTGTTTTGATTCATTTCTTAATCTGTTAAGTACTTTTCTATCTGGAATGACTACACTAATCTAGATCCGTTCTGAGCTCTATGATGTTTACATGTCTCATTCCCACTCACTTTCTTTAAATTTTGGATCATAGATGATTTTTTCCCACTCAAATCACATAAAAGAGAGACTCGGCACCTGCGTGCCTCTGGGTGAGCACCCAGTGCCCGCTGGGTGATAGGATGACGCACATGGGATTCCCTTGTTCTTTGGTGGGTGTAAAAATGACTACATCTTCGTTCTGTTTCCGGGACCTCTTTTCGAAGTTGTAGTGGGAAATGGCATACATCATGATCTATGCAATGAGTGATGAAAGAGCGTTTAACCTTGGAAAGTGTTGAAACATGGTTTAAAAGCATGGAGGATGAATTTTCTCAGAGATTCAACACTGGACCTGAGTTTGATGCACGTAGATGGGTAGAAGAGAACCTCTACCATGATTTGTATGAAAGGTTTTTTCTGTTGCTTCCCAGTAGAACTGTATGAATGGCTCTCGGCATATGCGTCTAGATCAAGCTGGTATTATAGATCATGCACGTGGACCCAAGAAGAATACCAGAGGCTGCAAGATGCAGATCTGACGTGGACTCGTGCTGTGGATCATTGGTGGAAAGGAGTACTGGCTAGCTACACTCTGGAGTACGCTATTTCTACATATTCTTGTCTAGAAGTTGCTGAGTTTGAGTTTCTGTGGGAGCCCAGAGGATCATTTCTACGTGCTATTCCTCTGGAAATGAAGATCTTGATTGTTACCTTGAGTTTAGAGGCATTTCTGATGGCCGGCTAAACCGTTCTGAGTGCTGGACGAGGAAGCTAGGGTGGAGGAAGATGGCAGATATTGTGACTAATAAAGAAAGGGAGGAGAGACGACTCAAGTATAGTGAAGCATGTGAAAGGGAGATTGTTAGAAAACATGAGATTGCAGATGTGATGGATATATGGAGGTATATGTTGTGGGAAGGATTTGAGGTTCACGCAAAGGAAGTGGAACATGAACAGTCTGTGCTACCCCATCTTGACAAACGCATAAGATAGACCCCTTTGGATTTTGATGAGATTTCATCAAGTGGAGAGAGAAGAGTCCTTGGTGCTCATCTAAACCCACCTAGAGACCAAACCCTGGCACTTGGTTTTCTAGATCAAGGGAAGAGTATTGTTAACCAAGTTGGTATCAGTGGAAGTGAATGATTTGCACCCAAGAGATATAATTTCTTGTTTGGAACTTCTATGGTTGCACATACCATTCCTTTGTCAGGACAAACTTTTGGGCAGAGTGTAGATACACAAGCCTTCTGTCTTGCATCTATGAGTGGCATGGGGTACACTATTGGTAGTGGGACATTATCATAGACTGTCGGCACATAGTTCAGTGGAACTTTGGGGACCCTTGGCATGACCACTATAGGACCTGGTGGATCTGGTGGATCTAGTGGGTCAGGAGGAATAGGACCTAGTGGATCTGGTGGGTCAGGAGGAACATGACCTGGTGGATCTGGTGGGTCTGGTGGCTCAGGAGGCATAGGACCTGGTGGATCTGATGGATCTGGCGGTGGAGGAAACACTGGAGGGAACCAAGGCTCTGGATCAGGAGGACAAGGGCCCCAGCCACCTCCTCAAGTATTCTTTGAGATGTCTTTACATTTTCCATAGTATAGAGGTATTGAATATGCTGCAGAACATGTTCACAAGTGTGAGTTGCTATGGCACGTGAAAGGGATCACTAGCCTAGAGCGGAAGGCAAGCCAGTTTCCAATGACATTGCAAGGGCATACGCATAGATGGTATAGGAAATATGACCCTCATCAAACGGTGGTGGATTATACTACTTTACAATAACACCTTCTTGGTAGAATTCCACATTCTTGAGTTTGAATAGAAGAGCATCAATGCCCTTAAGGAGATTCAACAGGGAATGGTGAGAGAGTGTGCGGGAGTATGATGCATGGTTCAAAACCCTCCTGTCAAAATTTTCATATGACATTCACCCTTCACAACATGCTCAATGGTTTGTTGGAGGGTTGATAACACCTTTTAGAAGAGCTTTATCTCATAATACTTTCACAGACCTGCATGAGGTGTTAGAAGCTGCTCTATGTGCAGCAGCTGTTGGAAGTGTTGATACTGGTGTTAGCCCATTCCTGGAAGCTCAAATCACTGCTATGGCTAAGCAGCTAGAGAAGTTGTCTGCAAACTCAGCCCATGAGACTCGCAGTGGTATATGGTGTACAGATTGTGAAGTAGAGGGGCATGTCAAGGATAGTTTCCCTTGGAGGACAGTACGTGTCATAGCAGTATATTGTGAGATTTTTTATGGGGACCATTATGCTAGTAGATGTCCCCTATTGCAATGTACGATGTAGAAGAATGTGTATTTCTACTATAAGATCTACACCTCTACAACCCATGAATACTAAGGATTGTAGGCTTATTAACCAGATCCATGAGGCCATTGATCTTGGTGTGCGCCAAACTAGCCTTGCAAGTGGTTCTAAGGGTGATGATCGCCATTATGAGGAGTGCGCAGATGGATACGCGCACGGAAGGGGATTTTGCAGAGGATTATGTGGTCTTGGTAATCATGGAGGAGGAAGGAGTGAGTTCCCACATAGGACCTATTTTAATTATGGGTCTACAGACCACTACAAGCGCGAGTGCCCAAACTTATTGCAGTGCTCATGGTGCGGGAAGAAGCACAAGTATGAGGAGTGCCATGAGTTGTTTGAGCATATGAATCAGCAGCACTAGAAAGGAAAGGGCACTGCAATGGTAAGCATTAAGAAGGATGACAAATAATTGATGCCACAGGTGACACGTGATGTAGGCTTGGAACCTGTTATGGTAACAATAAGAGCAGAGGCCGCACACGCAAAGGAAATACCAACGAAGAAGAACCTAGTTTCAAGGGAAGAAGTGGTACATGGGAAGTACCTAGACCCTGTGCATCATAAGGGGGTATATCAAAAAACCATGGATGTCATTCGGATTTTATAAGGAGAAATCCAATGTCTAAAGGAGCATTCCAGGAGGGAGGAGCAAAGAAGGAAGGTTGAGGCTATAAGGGATGACCTGGATGAGGTCAAGGAAGTATGTAAGATGTTAAGGTAAGAGAATATCATTCCCTTGATATGAGCATGGTTGAGAGAGAAGGTACCATGCATTGGAGAAGAGTGCGAGAGGTAGGTCTTACATGCAAACCTTCCCCCTCATAGCCTTAACTATGATAAGGAGATCACATTAGATGCAGTTGTGGATGGATGGCTCCTTAGTAATATCCTCATTAACACATGTGTGGAGGTTAATGTTCTCACCTTGGATGCATGGCATCATATGGGAAGACCTGCATTACAACCATCTTCTAATGTGTTGTATATGGAGAACAAAACAAAGGAAATGCCCATCGGTGTCTTAAAGGATGCAGCCATCACCATTCAGGGAGCTAAGTTTACTGGGGACTTCGAAGTCTTGGCACTCGCTAAGGCAGATAATTTCCCAGCATTACTTGGGCACCCATGGTGCTATAAGAACAATGCAGATCTTTGGTTCAACAAGGGATACATAAGCTTTGAGAATGAGGAGGAACGAGATCATCATACCCCTGGCTGATGGAAAATCAACACCCTATACTAAACCCCTGGGAGAAGAGGTCCTCAATAGAATATATGTGTGCTCAATCAGGGATCCAGAGATAATTCATCCCACATAAGGAGTTATCTGGTTTGAGGATGCTTAGTCCCTAAGTGACACCACCAGTATAACATGTGATAATTGGGTGCATGGAACCTATGAGTTGATTAGATGACATTTGAGAGGATCGGTGACAAAGGTGACAAAGGCACGTACAGTTCGGCACCTAGGGGGAAAGAAGCTACCTAAGTATTTAGGAGGAGCCTTCCCTGAGATCTTTTTACAGGAGATGGAAGCTCAGTGGAAGGAGGAGAATGAACGAAGAGGGATGTTAAGTTATGTCCTACTCGGCATAGTGGCATGGTGGTGGGCTACACATCAGGAGAACCTCTTGGAATGGTGTGAAGTGAGAATTTCCCTCTCTGTTTGGTTCTCTAGAAGCAACACACCCACCACCATCAAAGATTATCATGGTAAGGAACCCACCTCTTTCCATATCCAGGATTGTGAGAGGGTCTAGAGAGAAGGCACGAAGGCTTTACCACCATCCCTATGGGTACATAAACTATATTCTACATTGTAAGGTTATGCACGTGCATGGTACATTCATGCTGAGACATGCCGCTAGACAGGGAATTGGTAAGAGCTAGCGGCTGATCTCATTCAAACATTCGAGTATAGGAGTACAAAACCCTTGGTGGATAAGGTATTGTAGGATATCAAGCGCCTCACCATTGGGGATAGTGCCATGGTAGAAGATAGGCTACTGGACTTATTAGGTGAACCTAGCCTGGAGGCACACTTTGAGGAAGAAGAAACATAAGAAATACAGTTTGAGTGTGCATGTATGGAAAAAGAAAAAGGGAAGATGGTGTATGTTATTGATGGGGAAGAAGCGGAAAATTTAGATGTTGACCATTCTGTAGGGATGTGCAAGGTGGTAGACAGTGCGGATGAATGGGTGTACGCCTACCATGAGCCTTTAAAGACAAATAAGGTTAACATCAACTCGGAAGAAGAGCCTAAAGAGGCTATCATCGGAGACTATTGGTCGGAGAAGGAAGTCTCCAAGATCATTGATCTTTTACGTGAGTTTGAGGATTTATTCCCACGTGGGTATCATAAACTCAAAGGTGTTCACCATTCCTTGGGAGAAATGAGAATTAAGTTAAAGGAGGGTGTGTGCCTGATCTAGAAAAGACCATACCAAATGAATCCTAACCTGCGTGTGAAGGTCAAGGAAGAAATAGATAAGATGATAGCGTCGGGCATTATTGAAGTTGTTGAAGAGTTAGAATGGATAATCCCAATGGTAATTAGTATCAAGAAGGAAGGAAGGATAAATATCTATGTTGATTACAGGGACATGAATGTAGTGTGTATCATTGATCCTTTCCCAACCCCATTTACTGAAGAAATATTAGAGGGAGTGGTAGGGCACGAGGTCTATTCTTTCACAGATGGATTCTCAGGCTATCACTAGGTAAGGATCGCGAAGGAGGACCAAAGGAAGATGAATTTCACCAATAAGTGGGGAAGTTTTTCCTATATATTCATGCCTTTTGGGTTGAAGAATGCACCTGCTGTGTTCTCACACATTGTGGTACAAGCTTTCCAGGACTTCATCCATAAATTCCTTCAAGTCTACCTGGATGATTGGACAGTATATGGGTTAGTGAAGGACCATTGTGACAACTTAAGGTTGATGTTTGAAAGGTGTCGGAAGTTGAGGATATCCCTCAACATTAAGAAATGTGTCTTTGCTACCCCATTTGGAACATTATTGGGGCACATCATATGTAAGGAGGGCCTACTAGTAGATCCCACAAAAGTTGCAGTAATTGTGGGATTGAGGGAACCTACTAGTCAAAGCGCAGTATGTAGATTTTTTGGGCATATGGGGGACTACAGAAATTTCATCAAGGGATATGCCAAGATCTTTGCACATTTAGAATATTTGATTAGACATAAAAGTGCCTTTCATTGGGCAGAGGTGTAGCAGAAGGCATTCAAAACTTTAAAGGATAGGCTTATCACTGTGCCCATCCTACGTTTCCCTTCTTGGGATAAGCCTTTCCATGTTCATGTGGATGCCTTAGGAACCGCCATTGGAGCAGTACTTGCATAGCCTGGTGAAGGGATTTTTGATCATCCTTTGTGCTTTGCAAGTAGGAAATTGACACCAGCAGAGTAGAATTACACTACGACTAAGCGTGAGGCATTGTCAATGATCTACGAGCTTCACAAGTTCAGACAATATTTGTTGGTAACTTCATTTATATTTTACACTAACCATATGGCATTGAAATACTTGGTGAACAAGCCCATTCTACAAGGGCGCATATGTCGGTGGGTACTATTGTTCCAAGAATTCAAGTTCACGGTGGTTGTCAAACCAGGAAAAAGTAATTCCGGACCTGATCATTTGTCTAGGATTGATTCAGGGGAGGACGTACAGAGTATTGAAGAGACTATGCCAGACACACAACTATTTAGGTTGTGGCATGCACCCTTAGATTTGGAGGACATTGCGGTATTCCTTAAAACAGGTGTGGTGCCAGACGGAATGAAGGCCTTGGAGAAGAAGAAGTTGGCCATATGCACCGCGCCCTACATGCTAATTAGTGGAGATCTGTACAAAATGGGTCATGATGAGGTTTTGTGCCGTTGCGTGCTAGAACATGAGCACATTGCAATTATGGAAGAGGCACATGGTGGGATTATAGGAGGACACTATGTGGGAAATGCAAACGCATGAAAGATTCTACTTGTAGGGATTTGGTGGGAGACCATTTATCAAGATTGCATTGAGTTTTGTAAGGCCTGTGACCATTGCCAACGCCTAGGTAAACTTGGAAAAAGGGATGAAATGCCTTTGTGACCAATAGCCAATGTGGAACCATTTGAGAAGTGGGCTATTGACTTTGTCAAACCAATCTCACCAACGGCGTAAAGGACTGGTTCGCGGTATATCCTCACTTGCACTGATTATTTGACAAGGTGGGCAGAGGCAGCACCTACAAAGGATTGTATAGCGGCTACCACTGCTAGATTTTTATGGGAAAACATAATTAATGGGTATGGATTCCCATTGAGTTTGACAAGTGATAGAGGTACGCACTTCCTTAATGAGACGGTCAAGATTCTGTTATCAGAATTCATGGTGGCCCATCACAAAACTACCCCCTATCACCCTCAAGAAAATGGAACTACAGAGGCATTTAACAAAATACTTAGTCACACATTGACTAAGATTTGTGATGTTGGTAGACAGGATTGGGATGACAAAATATCAGCCATTATTTGGGCGTATAGGAAAAACTACAAGAGGTTGAATAAGGCCACACCATTTCAATTGGTGTTTGGCATAGAGGCTGTCCTACCAGTCGAATTCATATTACCCTCTACGCGTATAGCAAGCGCAGGAGGATTAGCTGATGAACAGGCACTAGAAGAAAGAATTGACAAGTTAATGTAATTTGAAAAAATACGATCACTCACCAGGTGGAGCTAGAAGATGGAAAAAGCAAAAAAAATGGCATGACATGATCATCACATTAAGAACAAGAAGTTTGAGGTTGGGAAGATGGTGCTACTATATGATTCCAAGTTTTTGTGCCATCTTGGGAAGTTAAAAGTCCATTGGTTGGGTCCCTACATCATCTTGTACATCCTTGATTCGTGCATGTGCTAGTTACAAGCACTGGATGGGATGAGATTGCCATGACACTTCAATGGGAGTAGGCTGAAGCCCTACTATAAATAAGTCTTCTTGGTGTTTGTAAATAAGGTGGTATTGCCAGTTAGTTTAGGATTTCCCTTAATGCATTTTATTTTCTTGTGTTTCCCTTTCTCGTTGTTTTTTTGTGTTATGCCTTGGGCACCGGTAATCTCATTACTTTTTGAAGGTTGTAACTACGCAGAGGACCACACATCATTTTAGTGTGGGGTGGAGTAAGTTGGAAGAAATTGCAGTGTGAAGCACCAAGAAGGATTGCATTGGAAAGCCCGGTTGGATGGCCCTGGGAAAGGAAGTGCATGAGAGGAAAGGTGAAAAAGGATGGTTGGTGTTAGGGTAAGGCTACATTGTAGATCCACGTACAATATTGGAGGAAGTGCAAACGTAAAATGAGGTAGTCGAGAGAAATAATCATGATGGAATTACCTTCAGTGCTAGTTACACGTGCGCAAGAGTCTCCTGTCAAGATGGATTGGTTGCGTTCCAAAATGTTGGGGAATTGTCTGTAGGATGGGGCGCGTGAGTGAAAGTGCTAAAGTCAGGTTTTGTTGAAAAATATGCATTAAGTGTTATAGTACGGTGGTAGGTAAAGTGGAATTTAATGTTAAAAAGTAGAAAAAACTATAAATAGAAGGTTGGGCACTTCATTATTTACATTGCGAATACGAAGAGGAAGAGCTTTTGTGAACTAGGGTTTCCAGAGTTGATCCGTGTGAAGAAAAATTGGAAAAATTTAACCGTGAGTGACTAGTTTGGATCTACAATCGGGAGGGAAGTAATTCACGGGCATGGGAAGAGTTGTGGAGAAGCGTCATCTTGTGAAGGGGATATCCCAGTGAGGGTTTGGTAGCTAGGGCATGGATTGGAAAGGAGTTTCTTCACAAGTTCGAGATCTAAACTTGGAAAGGGTAGAGAAGCAGAGCAAGAGATGTTGAAGTGTAAAGATAACCTACACAATGGCACCTAAGAAACCAATTGTAACACCTAAAAAGGGCAAGGGAAAGGGAAAACAACAAGAAATTACCACAAGTACCAACAAGGAATCATATGCAGAAATGTAGTACCCAGATGGGGTTTTTCTCATGATGGAATGGGAATCCCACTTAAGAAAAATGACAGTAAGTAACTACAATCATCACACGAATGTGATTAAAAAGGAAATGGATTTGAGGTTAGTGTTCCTGACTAACCAGAGAACACCTGAGGGGTTACCAATTTATAGTGACGAAGTCAAGGTGAAGTTAGAGAAGGCAGGATTATTGTAACTCTATGAGTTTCCCTACTTCAGAAAGCCAGAGCACCTCTATCAGTGGCTAATGTTGCATGTACATGAATACCAATTTCACTTCGCAGGGCGTAAGATGCACATAACCCCTCAGATAATTTCAAGATTCATAGACCTTATCTATGAGGGATAAATATTAGAGGATAACATGTGCGACAAGGAAGAAATTAAGGATACAGTGGCCATGTATACATACAAAAAGGGGTCAAGGTACTTTGATAACGGGGATATCCACGACTCAGTGATGAGAATGGTCACGCGCCTGGTAACAAAACTCAACGTGTAAGAAATATGGACACAGGTAAACAAGTCTTGGTTGAATGTTTGTAGAAGAATATCAGAGGGAACCTTATACAATCTATCTACATACATTGTAGATGAAATTATCACCAACACACAGGAAGGAGACAAGATTCTGTTTGGTAATGTCCTCTTAACCATTGTGTTCTCAGAGACCGAAGTACCAGATGCAGAAGATAAGTTCATTTGGGGGTACCCAAAGGAAGACCCCTTGCCTACAAAAATATTTTAGAAATACACTTGTGATAGCATGAAACCTGTTCACAAGGCGCATCTTGAAAAATGGTATACGTGCTTAAGGAATGCGTTCGGGGTAGAATGGAGAATACTGGAACAACTTCAAGCGCTTACAGTAGGAGAAGTTGAGTTTGCTGTATACCAACACTTTTGTATTGGTAGGTTCAAGTTGACTAATGAAACCATGAGCCCATGGTGTAAGCTCCCATTCACCTTCACAACTCAATACTTCCAGGTGGGAGTTAACAGATTCAAGGAGTCCAAGAAGTTAAAGTTTGACCTTGGAAGTTTAGACCGGGACCACAGGAAGATGCACAAGATGTTGTTCTAGCCCAACAAGCATGTGTACGTGGAAAAGTACGTGTCGCATGAATTCCAAATGGTGAAACCCCTAACTCTGCCCATTATGGGGAGGTCGGAAGCATGAGTATACCTTCACATAAGGCCCAAGTTTGAGAAGCGTGCTTATCTTGAAAATGAGATAGCTATACTTGAGGACCTAACAGGTAGGAAGAATCCTGTGCTCAGACATAAGTAAAAAGAAATTCAGGAAAAGGCACCAAGTTCCCAAGATACACATGTAATAAGTGCCCCAGGAACAAGTGCTAAAACAAGTACTTACACGTCCAAGAAGAGGTCCCCAGTCAAAGAGGAGGTGCTAAAACAGGAATATCTTATCGCAGAGGAGAAATCACTAGAGGAAGAGGAAGAGAAAGCAAAATCTCCTATACTAGAATCCCCAGTTAGGAAGAAACAGAAGGTGATGGAGGAAGTTGATTCAGAGGAAAAAAAGAGCTTGGAGAAATACATAAGTGAGAGGGATGATGATGAAGAAAATCATCTTGAAGGGGACCAAGGACCACTTGGTTTTAGCATGCACAATTCAAAAGAAGAGGGTGGAGAAGAAGAACATGAGTTCCTTTTCATGTGGCACAAGGGTAGCCAGGAGGAGGAAGGCACCCAGAACATGGAAAGAAGTGAAGAGGTTGGCATGCAGGATCAGAAAACTCCAAGCCTCATGAAGGAGCAAATACATGAGGTGGTAGAAAGAGAAGCAACGAAAATCATTGAAGCCTTGGTAGAACAAGAATTGGAGTGCAACGTTGATATAGTGATGGAAGAAGATAAAGAAGAAAGTGTAGGGAAATATCATTAGCACGGGAGGCCCCAGTCTATCGGTAATTGTTCTCAAGGGCACGCTCATAGGGGCAAAGCACATGGATATCCAGAGGTAAGGAATGACCTACATTAATGATCCCAACAAGGTTTTGCGTGCGCGCTTCCAAAGAACAGTCCAAATAGATCAAATCTTGGTAATGAAGTCATTTGATGAAGAAGGTGCATACCCTCAGACAAGGAAGATGCTCTCTTGGGAAATTGAGTCCCACATCGATGAGCTAGAGTTCGAGGTAAGCTAGGGGGAACTAATGAAAATGCCTGAGTCAAAAGGAGACAACCCCTTGGTAAATTCTCAATATATTTCAGATGAGAAGTTATGCAACGCGCTCAATAAGGTCTCAATTGAGGTTGAAGCTAGGATCTTTGGACGAAATGACAGAATAAGATTTCTAGAAGTAGAACTAGAAAAGGAGGAAGAGCTAGAAGGGAAGGCCAAGGATTTAAAGCAGGAGGAGTTAATTAGAACTCAACTAAAGCATGAACTTAGGGAAGAAAAGGAAAGGGTGCGCAAAGTACATAAGAAGGTAGAATCCATCACAGATGCCATTGTTTTGAAGCATCCAGACTTGGCACCGCCTGGGGAAAAATATGGATCTTCCCTTGAGTTCCTTGAAGACTTAACACGCATCCTCACCATGGAAAGGTAACCTCTGGCCTTAGAATCTATGGAAGAAGTAGCAGCGTGCCTAGAGAAGGAGGATAAATTAAACGTAGTAACAATCATGGATGAATACAACAAAGTCCTTTCTGATGTAAAGATTGTTGCCCATACTGCTAAGGTCGTATATGAAAACTGCGCAGATAGAGATAAAGTGGTGAGTATTCTGGTTGCCAAATATGAAGCAGAGCTTAAAGAGTTCCAAGAAAAGAACAAAGGGAACACAGAAGAGTAGGATAGAATCTTGGCCGAGGTTGAAAAGAAGTCAGAAGATATTGGTTTCCCTAAGTGGTAAAATCAAGAACCGACTAAAGGATCTATACCCACAGATTACTAGAAGGATGGATACGCTTGAGGACGTGGGCAAGGAGTTGGAAAAAAAATTTGACACTATGAACACTCAAGGAGATGGACTGAGTTTTGGGGAGGTAAGTGCCCTAGTCGGTGACCTCTTCTAGAGAGCGCAAAATGAAGTTGATGCTTGGAACAAGTTAGAGGCTGACTTGCAAAAATAATTTCATATCTTGTTGCAATAATGCCATCACTTACCCATTCTTTATTCTTTCCCAAATTATTCATTCCCTTATTCTTTTCCCAAGATGTTAAGCATGTTTTGATTCTTTATTCATTGGAGAAGTTTTCTCGTGGGCGGAGAACAGGTAAAGGGTGTGGTGGTGTTGGGCCCCTAAAATATTGACTAAGTACACAAAGGCGCATGGGCGCGCAAGGCCTAGGTTGAAGGATGGACATGTAAGGAAGGATTTTACGAGGGTTTTAGAAGGGCCGTGTTACGCACTGACAGACAAGGTCTCGGGACTTAGCCATATTTGGCATATCTGGACAGACATGTGAGAAGCATGACCCAACTGCGCATGCGGAGTGGGTAAGGTGCCTGACTTGTGATAGGTTGGCCAAGGAACGAATATGCCCTTCAATGGAAGCTTCTAGAAGACCATCATGGAAAAAAGTGGAGATCTCAGGCCTGGAGGAGCATGATCCCATGGAGGACCACATTCAGACACTTGGTCCCGAATCTGAGGTTGCAGAAGGATGAGTTGGAACTTTGGGGTGCCTATAAATATAAGCACCCGCTGAAGAAAAGGAGAGAGATCAATACAAAGCGGAGCTCTGTAGAAATTCCGAAAGAAGTCATATTGGGTTGGGTAGATGAAATATAGGAGAAGGATGTATCAAGGGCTTGGGGTTATAAATTTCTGTTTGAGAGCTAGGGGATATGGATCTAGTTATGATAAATGACTTTGATCTGCCATAATGTGGTGTTTTGTAGTGAGCTTAATGAATGTAATGAGGTTACCAAGTTAATTGAATATGATCCTTCTTGGTTTGGATTCATATATGATTCTTCATAGATCTTTTTTATGTATGTTTATAATATGAATATGAATCCCTATGTATTTTCCTTACTGTTTTGATTTAGTTCTTAATCTGTTAAGTACTTTTCTGTCTAGAATTACTGCACTGATCTAGAGCCGTTCTGAGCTCTATGATGTTTGCATGTCTCATTCCCAATCACTTTCTTTAAAGCTTGGATCATATATGATGTTTTCCCACTCAACTCACATAAAATATAGACTCAGCACCCGCGCGTGACTCGGGTGAGAGCCCAATGCCGCTAAGTGATAGGATGATGCGCATGGGATTCCCTTGTTGTTTGATGGGTGTAAAAATGACTAAAAAATTGAATGTCCTAGTGCTTATGATTAGAACTATTGTATCATGATCCTTCCTCTAGATTTTTCTACCAATCCTCAAAGTGAATGGGATCCTGGGGTTCTCTATTCTGCCATAGAGACATGGGTGTAAGAAGGAGAGGAGGCCTTGTTCTCATACCCATCCACATACCTCTATGTTTTTCAAAAATTTGAGGAATAATTGTAAATAAATTTCTATCCCTTTCTAAACTCTATATTATATTTGTGGGAGAGATAAATCCTCTTCTTCTTGATTTTTCAGTAAGGAATTCCCATCTCTTTAGGGATCCATCAAAAAATTTCTCAAAGTTTTCCTGTTCATATGAGGTGAGTGCATTAGTACTCATGTACAAGATGACAATGTAATGTTCCTTAAATTAGGTGTCAAAGGAATGAGACCTAAAATGTATAACAAATGCAGATGGTTTTCCATATTGAGCTCTCATACATAGGCCGAATGAACTAGCCTTTATCAAGTGTTCATTATTTCTTTCTTTCCATGTTATCTGATTTTGGAGCATAGAAAAAAATGCCTAAAGTTGGCTTTCCCCTACATATAGATTAATCATAAATCTTGTGTTCTTTTCTAACTTAAAGTTGCAAAGATAAAATTCACAAAGAAGATTCTTCTACTATAGATTGGCTAAAGAATATGCTGCCATGAATTCTACTTCATCCTTCAATTCATGTGGAAGGCCACATGAAATCCTCAATAATTGCCAATGGATAAATTGTTGTTCTAGGAAGACACTATATGCAGGAGAAGGTCTTCTACATGTTAGTAAATTTTCACTCATCATAAAGACCATCTGTATTTTTTCCAAACACTTCAATTTATCTTCCTCATTTTTATAGAAGTTTTCTTCCCATTCTTCCCTTGCATTTTTCTCTTTCTCCGTTTGAATTTTTAGTTCCTGATTTGATACTTTTAACTCATTCAACTTCCTGCAGGTATCATCCCATAATTGTTTGAGTGACAAGTAAGACATATCTATTTGTAAAATTTGATCCACTGAATATAATTTTGTCATAGTACTTTGTTCAGTAGCCAATTGCAATTCTTTTTCTTTTTAATTCATTTGTTGTTTTACTAATGCCAATTATTCATTCTTATTTGTTAGCTGAGTTTTCAATTATTCTATAAGCATTTATCTATGCTCCAATTTGTGTTTGAGGAATTTCAATTCCTCACCTTTCTCCCTAATTATAAGTTTTGCTTTAGACAAGAACATATCCTGCTTCAACTGTTGTTCTTCTTCTTTTACTGGGAGTTCCGCAGGGGATGATCAATTTTCCTCCAACAAAGGGAAGTTTCCTTTTAATCTCGAAGATGCCAATTGTTCCTCCTCATGTGAAAGTATTACCAAGTCATCCATTTACTGAAAATATTGCTCTACCAATATTTCATCTTCTCTCTCCAACTCCTCAGTTTGACTTTGTAGAGGAGGAGAAATTGCCATGTTGCCAAGAATATCAGCAACTTTCTTCTCTAATTTTTCCTGTACTTCAATATTTCTTGGCTGAGTTTCCTTAGAATTTTTATGAATATTTTTTATTTTAGGAGCTTCAAATTTTTTTAAAGTGGGATTCCCTCTTAAAATTCTTCTATTTTTTGCTCCAAAGTCCATCTTTGGTGAACTATCACTATCAACAACAGGTATTGGTTCTTCTGGTATTATTAAAGGGGAAGGATTTTCTTTTAAAGAAACGGTGGATTTTGTAACTTCAATCATCCTCTCAGATCTCCTCCTTTTTGGTATTTTAACCCCACTTATTTCCTTCTTATTTTCATCAGAGGCATTAATTTCTAAGTTACTTTTAGGATAGATGGGGTTGGTATTCCCCTTCTGATAATATCAGGAGTTTGTCTGAATTTGTGGAGGAATTTTTCCCATGCTTTCTCCCCATTTTTCTTAGAGAGAAAATGATGTTGATAGACCAGATGAATTAATCCATGGTGCCTAATTGTCCCTACTCCAAAAGAATATATTTGAGCCTTGGTATGGATGGAATCAAAGAGGAAACCAAGAATATTTACTATATACTCCTGCTTTGTTGTCCCATACCTAATATATATCATTATTTTAAGGAATTCCCTTCCAACAGTTCCATATTGGCCATCGCATGTCAGGTCCTTTACTACCCATAATGCTAATTTTTCAAAGGTTTTGGGTAGGCTATCTCTTTTGACCCCTTTTTTATGAATTTATTAGTGGTATAAATGTACTGGGGCTCAGGTTCACCTTCTTTCCTTAAGGTTTCTACCAATTCTTTCAAATTTCCCCTTACAGAGTTTGGTACATTTACAATTAGTACACTAGATACATTACTCATTATATTAATAATAAAGGGAATTATTATGCCCTTAACCTTAGTTCTAAGTTGTTCTAAATTCAAAACAAATTCTCTTATCAGCTCATCATTATATTTTGAGAATTTATTCAGAAACTCCAGCTAACCTGCCTGTTCAAAAATGGTCGTTACTTCTCCATCTGCAAGGAGTTGTGTATCGTCTTCTTGTTCTGATTTATTTTTGATACCCATGGCCAAGAGGAAAATTCAAATTATTTTCTCTTCAAAACCTTTCTCTGCCAGGACTTAGCTGCGGAGCTACCATACTTAGTTGCGGAACTCCAAATATGACTTTACTGTTACCTCAAATTTCTCTACAACTATTCCCAATTTTCTTTTATTCCACCTAAATGACAGTTTGTTATTAATATGCCTCCACTTTCATTTATTTAGTTGGAATCACCTTCATGATTATTTCCCTTTAATCATGATGTGCAATAAATTACTCATTATACTGCTGGCTTAAATCAAGTCTAATCATACATGTAAACTTTTAATTTAACCTTTAATAATATGAAGACATAATTACCGTCCTTGTTGATGTAATCCAGTTACCTTGTTGACTCATCATTCCTAAAAAAGTGAAAAAAATATTTAGAAAAGATAGGAATTCCAAAGAAGTTTCTTTTATTTGAATTAGCCAATTATTGATGAGACCAACCACCATTTCTTGTTTTCAATTGGCCTTTTGAGAGATTTGTTTTTGGAAGAGAATGCCATTTACTGGCTTTCATTCCCTTCCTTTTTTTAAAAAAAAAATATTTTGGGGGGAAGAGAACGCCATTTTCTAGTTTTCATTCCTTTCCCTTTATTTATATCCTTGCATCTGATTACTTGATCATTTTGGAAGAACCATGTTCTTCCATATGATCAAATTCCTTGTCTGCTTCAATTTTCCTCAAGAATTCATCCCTGGTAGGAGGCTTCCTATAGAGTTTTAGCATGTTTCCATTGACCAAAATTTTCCCTATTGCCATCAATGGGAAGTAGCTAAATAGAGCCATTATCATATATCTGCTCAATCTGATAAGGTCCTAACCACTTGGTTCTCAACTTACCTTTAAATTGTTGGTACTTGGAATCAAACAGTAATGCCCAATCTCCTATCTTGAATTGCCTTTCTTTGATATGTGTAGCTTTACACTACTTCCTTTGGTCTTGGATTATCTCTATTTGTTGAAGTGCTTCCAGTCTCAGCTCATCTAATTCATTGAATTATAGAATTATTTCCATTTGTGTTATATCCAATTCAATACCCAATTTAGTTGTTGTCCTCAATGTTTGTAGTTCAAATTCAATGGGTAATAAGGGCTTCTTCCCATAGACTAAATCATATGGTGAGAATCCTATTGTAGTATTCCAAGTTGTGTTATAATCCCAGATAGCCTCAGGTAGCCTTTTCACCCAATCTCTTTTACTTGCTTCAAGGTTTTTGGTGAGAATTTTTTCCAATTCCCTGTTTTTCACTTTTGCTTGTCCATTAGATTGTGCGTGATAGGGAGATGACTTAATATGATTGATCTTATAGTACATTGTAAAGGCCTAGATCATATTAGACATGAACTGTGGGCCTTGGTCTAAAACTATACTTCTTGGTGCACCAAACTTCATCATAATTTTGTGCCAAAGGAAATCAGCAATTGCATCTTCATTAGCATTTGTTAAAGCCTACATCTTTGCCCACTTTGTTACATAATCAATACATACAATAACATGCTCCTTTCCCTATGAAGGAGGAAAAAAAGGACCAACAAAATCTAGCCCCCACCTTTTAAATGATTCAATCACCACTTGAGGTTGTAGAGGTATTTCAGTAGTAAAAGTTAGTTGTCCCATCCTCTGACAGGGATCACACTTCTTGATGTATTTCTTTATATATTTATATAGAGAAGGCCAATAATATCCAATGCCAAGTATTTTTTGGGCTATTATTTTACTAAAAATTTCCCTCCACTTGGTTCATCGTGACATGCCCTAAGTATGTCAAAAAATTCATCTTCTCTCACACACATGCATAAAACCAAATCAAGACCACATTTAAATAACATTCCATTTAACCATTTAAATTGTGCACTAGTTTTGATTAATCTTTTCATTTATTTCTTAGTAAAAGAAGGAGGTAACTTCCATGTTGTAAGATAATTTTCCATGTTAGCAAACCATGGTCTATCAGCTAAAATAACAAATAATTATTCATTTGGAAAGTTTTCCTTAACTCGATCTTGTTCCCTTGTAGTGGTTAATCTTGATAAGAAATCATCTACCACTTTAGATTTCCCTGGATTATCCATGTTGTCCACTCAAAATTCCCTGCCCTAATGAAAGTAAAATTTCAAAATTTTGAGTTATGAGTGTTTTCCTCTAAAGTTCCTAAGTCGTGAAAATTGAGAAAATCTGTGTTTCGGGTCATTTTGTATGTATTTCGGGCCTGTCGGACATTTTTGTCCCGCCTGTCCCAAGTACGGAAGTGCATTCTGTTCCCCGATCGGCCGAAATCCCCGAAGTTGTTCCATTTTTGGGCCTGTCGGAACTTTTTGTCCCAAGTGTCCCAAAAATTATTGTGCAAGCTATTTCAATTTCGGCCGAATCACCCGAACCGCGTACTTCGCACTTTCTTGTTCCAAATGTCCCAAATCAAAAAAGTGCAAGTTGGAACCTTTTCGGCCGAAACTCCCGAACCGCGTACTTCGCTCTTGCATGTCCCAAATAGCCCAAGTAAAAAGTGCAAGTCATTCCGTTTTCAGCCGAACCGGCCAAACCGCGTACTCCGAAACTTTTTGTTCCAAATGTCCCAAAGTTCAAACGGGCCTTTTGTTCCATTTTCGGCCGGTCCGCCCGAACCGCGTACTTTGCGCTTTCCTGTCCCATCTGTCCCAAGTTAAAAGGTGTGCTCTGTTCCATTTTCGGCCGAACCGCCCGAGTCGCGCACTTCGCACATTTTTGTTCCAAGTGTCCCGAAGCCAAAAGTGCGAGTTGTTCCATTTTCAGCCGATTCACCCAAACCGCGTCTTTCGCACATTTTTCGTCCCAAATGTCCCAAAATGCATTTGTGCGTCTTCTCCCTGTTTCACTCGAACCGACCGAGCCGCGTGTTTCGCGCATTCACGTCTCACATGTCCCAAGTGAACCTAATGCAATTCATACTTAGTTTTTCCCGCTCTACCCGAATATGCTAAAATATGAATTTAAGTTGCGGCTCTGATACTATCAATCCGAAGATCAAATTTCAAGGACAGCTGGCAGAAAGACGAAGCTCTTCAAGACGCTGGTTATATCAGTTTTCAAAGATATCCATTGTCATCTTCAAGATGAAAATTCTGGTGTGTCCCTCGTGGCAAAGACATAGCCGAGACGTTGAAGAGAATTCAAGCAACGGTTTCTGAAGTTGATGGGTCCCTCTCAGTGACCGGCCACCTGTCTTCTTCCCCATACGTTTCTCTTCTTCCCTTTCTTTTTCAGTTTTCTTTGTAATAGGTTGAGGTATTGCGGTTGGCAGTCCTTAACGGTTCTTGATTAAAGAAACGGTTACGAAGAGTAACTGATCTGCAAACTATATAATGGCATTTCTACGCCATTCGCCAGGAGGAAGAACTTGGCATATTTTCTGCAAGTGTAAATAGATCTATAAAGAAATCAATACAAAAGGGCTTTCCTTTCTTTGTCTATCTGATCTCTGTCTATTCTAAGTTTTCCATTTAATATCTTTGTGAACATCATTTTGTCTCAAATTCGTTAGTCTCTCTCGATTGCATACTCTCCAACTTTGCAAATACAACGATCTTGTATAACCAAGAAGGAACTTTGTGTCCTTGATAATGAATCTGTGTTACGTTAAGAAACTTTGCGTTCTGGCAGATGTTATTTACATAACTTTGTGTCTTTAAATTTAATCTTACTTCAGTTCAATGCAAATGATCTTGTCTTAAATTCATGGTGAAACTTCGCATACATAAAGAATTATTCTGCTATCTATAATTCTGAATGTTTTCCTATTCTGCTCATTTCCTTATTCCCATTTCCTCAGTCCTTTTGTAATTGATGATCCTTCATGGAAAACACTTTTTTAATATCCAAGTTTAACCATAAAATCATGTTCTGTACATTTGTAAATAAGTTTGTTTCTGAATAAGGGAACCTCTCCCATTAAAGAGGAGGGACTTCTTGTCCCCTGACTGTTGCTCTTCTAAAAAGTCCTATTTGAAAACCAACAGTTTTTGGCGACTCCGCTGGGGAAAATCGCATTCCAGTTCTGTAATTTTTGATCATCTTTTGATCTGGCGACTCCGCGTTTTACTCGAGGGAGAAGGACCCTTGGTATTGAAGACTCTCAGTTTCAGCTTTTGGAGCAGCAGGGTTTTCCTTTCCCTTCAACAAGAAATAGAAGAACTCGTTCGACGAGCACTCCACCTGTTCAAGATAGAAGTCCTACGGGTGGTATTCCTTCAGAGCCTGCTAGTCCCTAATCTACGAGCTTTGATTCTTGTTGGTGTTACAGTTCCTCTCCAAGCCGTTTTTCCAAGAATGGCGGCACAATTGCCATGGGGTCATCGTGTCGGGCCCCTGGCCCTTACTCAGCCTCTGCATGAGTTACCCAGAGGTAACCGGAAGAACTTCCCCAAATTCAAAGGCGACGGCAAAGTGCATCCTGATGAACATATTGCAGCTTTCATAGTTGCCTGTGGAGTTTTGGGAGTTGAACATGAAGACGTCTCCGTGAGACTGTTCGTTGAGACGCTACAAGACAATGCTGCTGATTGGTTCTTTCACCTTCTGGCTGGTGCTATAACCGACTGGGCCACAATGAGAACCCAGTTCGAGAATCGTTTCAATCCGGCAGAAGATGTGCATGCTTTGCTTGCCCAAATTTCTCAGATAAAGAAAGATTCGCAAGAACCCATGAGAGAGTTTGTGGCTCGATTCAACAGGTTGATAAATAAAATTCCAACAAACACTCGACCTGTTGATCGGATTCAAAAATGTTTCTTTTTGAATGCCCAATCACCTAAAGTTAGTTATGCACTAAGAAGGGCTAATCTCAGAACGTTAGTTCTAGATCAAGAACTGGCTGTTAGTGTCGAGGATGACTTGATCATGTCAGGGAAGTTGAGAAGAGACCCTCCCAAATCTAAGTATGCTGCTTCTTCCTCTTCCACCCCTGGACCTAACACTGACCCATTAGTTCAGAAGCTTGTGAATGATCTTCTCGTTATAAAGAAACAACTGGCTCAGCACGCTCCTTATGCAGATGTTCCGAGGAGAAATTTCCAGCCCAGGAATCGTTTGCCTGCTTCTCAAACAAGATTAGCACTTGAAGGACCTCCTGTTAGAGTCCCTGTCAATGCGACCTGTGAGGTGGAAGAACCAGATGATGATGAAGATAACGAAGCTTGTGAAGAGTTTGCGAGAGAATTTGATGATGAGGCAGAGGAACTTGAGGGATCTCGAGTGAATTTCTTTACCACTGAGGGCATTGATGATTATGATGAAGTGGTAGCAGACATGAACAGCGAATCTTTTGCTGTCATGACTCGAGAACAGACAAAGCAGAGGGAGAAGGTGACACAGCCACCTAAATAAATCCAAGGAGCAGTCGGCAACTATCCCTGTAATTGCAAGAAGAGGATTTCCTATCCCTACTTCGTCTACACCAGAAGGTGAGTCCTATCAATCCTGCTACCAAAGTTGCTTCTTCTTTTTCTCCTAAAGTTGATAAGCCTAGAATTCCAAATGATGATGGCCCGTCCACTTCTGGATCCTTTGATATTGTTGATCACCTGAAAAAGACCAAGGTACAAATCTCAGAAGCTGAGTACTATCAAACCCATCCCAAAGCCTTTGCCAAAATGATCCACTTTGTTAATTCCAACTCTAAGACCACTTCTAAAGGCCTTCTACCTACTCCTCCTTCTGCACCACAACCCAGTCTGGTAGCTGCTGTCACCTCGCCTGGTGACAAAATTAAACCATTTTATGTAACACTACTAATAGCTGGCCATAAGCTCAGTAATTGTGTCATAGATTCTGGAGCTTCAGATAACGTAATGCCTGCTAAAGTAGCTCATGCTTTAGGCCTGACCCTCACTCGCACTTATGGATCCTGTTACTCCATGGAAAGTAAAGAAGTGCCCCTGGTCGGGAGAATTAAAGATGCACAAGTGGCCTTTGCTGCCTTGCCTGAGAAGAAAGTGTTGGCTACCATCTTAGTAGCAGATATCCCTCCTTCATACGGGATGTTGCTAAGTAGGAACTTCTGCAAAGATGTGGGTGGGGAAATCCAGATGGACTGGTCGCATGCACTCGTGCCTGTCAATGGACAAATGAAGAAGTTGTTGCCTGAAAAGCAGTCTGAGTATATTGTGCAGAAAACGGATGATCCTAGAGCACAAATACTCTATGAGGATATGGGTCATGGCAACTACATGATTATGTCCCCTGATGAAATCCAACTTCCCAAGATATCACCTAAAGATCCTAATGGTATTTGGATTTTGGAGTTTGATGGAAGTTGTTCCTCAGCTGGTTCTGGAGCTGGTGTCCTGCTAGTGTCACCTGAAGGAGGCCTACATCCTTTTTCATTTAAGTTGCAGTTCGAGAACACTAACAATACAGCAGAGTATGAGGCTCTCATTCTCGGACTGCAAGTGGCCAAAGAACAAGGAGTGAAGAATCTTCTGGCTCGTGGTGATGCAGAGTTGATTGTAAAGCAGGTCAGAAAACTTTTTCAAGTAAAAAATGGAAGGTTAAGACATTACCAGAATCAAGTTTGGGATTCCATTGAATTCCTTGATGCTTTCTCTATTGAAGCAGTACCTAGGGAAAAGAACAGCAGGGCTGATTCACTAGCTGTCTCAGGGTCACTGCTGATTCCTCATCCTGATTTCTCTCAGGACAAATTCACCATTGAAATGGTCCATCGGCCTAGTGTACCTGACAACACCAATAACTGGCAGGTTTTCAATAATGATCAGCATTTGCTTTCCTTCCTGGAACTCAAAGGTAATTTTGAACAACTGTATTTTGAGGGAAGTGACAACCTACCTCGTGAAAGTGTGCCCTTTGACCAAGCTGTCACCCAAGGAGAAGAAACAGATCAAGATGGATGCATCAATCTCAAAGGAAACAAGATTCCTAAAGGGCTGGTGAGTTTGGAGGAACTATTTGATAAGCATGACAGGTATGTGAAATCTAGAGCTTCTTCTGGGCCTCAGCAATCAGCTGAGTATGATAAGATTGATATTGGGAGTCCTACTAACCCTAAGCTAGTGAATATTGGGAAATGTTGCACAGCGGATGAGAGAAGAAAAGCAATTGATCTTTTGAAAAGATATAAGGATGTTCTCGCTTACTCTTATGAAGATTTGAAAGCTTTCAAACCAAAAGATATGCAGCACTCTATTCCCTTCAAGCCTGGAATTATGTACCTGCACAAGCTGAATGAAGACAGATTGGTGGTTGCTGATAGGATATCTGTTCACCAGCAGAAGGTAAAGGTCCTGTTTGACAAGAAAGCTAGGTTCAAAGATTTCCAAGTTGGAGACATCGTGCTGTTATGGGACAAAAGACATGAACCTCGTGGCAGCCATGGAAAATTTGATTCCCTGTGGCTCGGACCTTTCAAGATCAGACACTTTGCTGGTGAGAATTCCTTTTATCTTGATTACATGGATGGTTCTTCTCTCCCACTTCCTTATAGTGGGCAGTATCTCAAGTTGTTCAAGTCCTAGGTGACTAGGGAGTCCTTTGTATATTTTGTACAGTGTTTTTGCTTCTCTGCTTTTGGTGTGTTTCCCTTCTGTTGTTTTGGTGTGTTTCCCTCTGTATTGGTCTGTTTTTGACTCTGTTGCCCAATGGATAAGGCACTGGTCTGCTTTTCACCGAGTTTGTCTAAGTTCTTTCCTTGTCTCATTCCTTGAATTTATACCAAGTCGTCCCCAGAAGGAGCCAGCTGTTGTCCACTCAAAATTCCCCGCCCTAATGAAAGTAAAATTTCAAAATTTTGAGTTATGAGTGTTTTCCTCTAAAGTGCCTAAGTCGTGAAAATTGAGAAAATTTGTGTTTCGGGTCATTCTGTATGTATTTCGGGCCTGTCGGACATTTTTGTCCCGCCTGTCCCAAGTACGGAAGTGCATTCTGTTCCCCGATCGGCCGAAATCCCCGAAGTTGTTCCATTTTCGGGCCCGTCGGAACTTTTTGTCCCAAGTGTCCCAAAAATTATTGTGCAAGCTGTTTCATTTTCGGCCGAAACCCCGAACCGCGTACTTCGCACTTTCTTGTTCCAAATGTCCCAAATCAAAAAGTGCAAGTTGGAACCTTTTCGGCCGAAACTCCTGAACCGCGTACTTCGCTCTTGCATGCCCCAAATAGCCCAAGTAAAAAGTGCAAGTCGTTCCATTTTCGGCCGAACCGGCCGAACCGCGTACTCCGAAACTTTTTGTCCCAAATGTCCCAAGTTCAAACGGGCATTTTTTGGCCGAACCGCCCGAGTGTTCCATTTTCGGCCGGTCCGCTCGAACCGTCGTACTTCGCGCTTTCCTGTCCCATCTGTCCCAAGTTAAAAGGTGTGCTCTGTTCCATTTTCGGCCGAACCGCCCGAGTCACGCACTTCGCACATTTTTGTTCCAAGTGTCCCGAAGCCAAAAGTGCGAGTTGTTCCATTTTCGGCCGATTCACCCGAACCGCGTCTTTCGCACATTTTTCATCCCGAGTGTCCCAAAATGCATTTGTGCGTCTTCTCCCTGTTTCGCCCGAACCGGCCGAGCCGCGTGTTTCGCGCATTCGCGTCTCACATGTCCCAAGTGAACCTAATACAATTCATACTTAGTTTTTCCCGCTCGACCCGAATATGCTAAAATATGAATTTAAGTTGCGGCTCTGATGCTATCAATCCGAAGATCAAATTTCAAGGACAGCTGGTAGAAGGACGAAGCTCTCAAGACGCTGGTTACATCAGTTTTCAAAGATATTCATTGTCATCCTCAAGATGAAAATTCTGGTGTGTCCCTCGTGGCAAGGACATAGCTGATACGTGGAAGAGAATTCAAGCAGCGGTTTCCGAAGACAGTGGGTCCCTCTCAGTGACCGGCCACCTGTCTTCTTCCCCATACGTTTCTCTTCTTCCCTTTCTTTTTCAGTTTTCTTTGTAATAGGTTGAGGTATTGCGGTTGGCAGTCCTTAACGGTTCTTGATTAAAGAAACGGTTACGAAGAGTAACTGATCTGCAAACTATATAATGGCATTTCTACGCCATTCGCAAAGGAGGAAGAACTTGGCATATTTTCTGCAAGTGTAAATAGATTATAGAGAAATCAATACAGAAGGACTTTCCTTTCTTTGTCTATCTGATCTCTGTCTGTTCTAAGCTTTCATTTATTTTCTTTGTGAAGATCATTTATCTCAAATTCGTTAGTCTCATCGATTGCATACTCTTCAACTTTGTAAGCACGGTGATCTTGCATAACCAAGAAGGAACTTTGTTTCCTTGATAATGAATCTGTGTTACGTTAAGAAACTTTGCGTTCTGGCAGATGTTATTTACAGAACTTTGTGTCTTTAAATTCCATCTTACTTGTTCTATACGAATGATCTTGTTTTCAATTCACGGTGACTTCGCATACATAAAGAATTACTCTGATATCTATAATTCCGCATGTTTGCCTTTCTTCTCTTTTCCGTACTCTCATTTCCTCAGTCCTTTTGTAATTGATGACCTTCATAGAAAACACTTTCGTGGTATCCAAGTTTAACCAACAAATCATGTCCTGTACATTTGTAAATAGGTTTGTTTCTGAATAAGGGAACCTCTCCCATTAAAGAGGAGGGACTTCTTGTCCCCTGACTGTTGCTCTTCTTAAAAGTCCTATTTGACGACCAACAATCCACAATAGTAATATCAAATTCTTGTAAAAGTAATAACCATCTGATTATCCTACCGCCAACAACTATTTTGTTCATTAATTATCTAATTGTTGAATGATCTGTTTATACAAATATTTTATACCCTGTAATATAATGTCTGAACTTATTAATTGAATAGATCACATCAAGAAATTATTTTTCAGTGGTGGTGTAATTTTTTTCAGTGGGAGTAATATTTTTACTAGGGTAGTAAATAGCATACATTTTTCCCTCTTCATCTTTATGTCCCAAAACTGCACCAATTGAGTTATTTGAGGCATCTATTTGGATGTGAAAAGGTTTCACCCAATTAGGTCCTCTTAATATTGGGGCAATTATTAGTTTTTCCTTAATCCCCTCAAAAGCATGTTGACATTTTCCATCCCAAAGTAATTCACAATCCTTGGTAAGAAAACCAAACATGGGGGAAATTTTTTTACTAAAATCTTTGATAAAATGCCTATAGTACCCAACATGTCCTAAGAATGACTTGATATCCATGGGGTTTGAGGAACAAGTAAGTATGAAATAATCTTAATTTTTTCTTGGTCAACTTGAATTCATCTTTTTGAAATATGATGTCCTAGAACAATCCCCTCATAAACCATCATCAAACATTTCTCATGACTAAGAGACAAATGGTTCCACTCACATCTTGTTAATACTCTATCCAATTTTTTCAAGGCATCATCAAATGTATCTCCACGCACAGTAAAATCATCCATGTATACCTCTACACAATCATTAGTTAAATATGCAAAAATTACTAGTACAACCCTTTGGAAGGATGTTGGAGCATTACATAGTCCAAATGGCAATACCTTGTAGGAAAAGGTACCCCATGGATAAGTAAAGGTAGGTTTATCCTGGTCCTCAGCAACCACCCTGATTTGGTTAAATCCACTAAAGCCATCTAGGAAGGAAAAATATTGTTTTCCTGAGAGGTTGTCTAACACTTGATCTATGAATGGTAAGGGAAAATAATGTCTAAGTGTATCTTTGTTCAATTCCCTATAATCAACACAAATTATCCATTTTCCATTCTTTTTAGGCACAATTACAAGAGGATACACCCAATGAATGTCTGAGATGGGATAGATAAAGCCTAATTGTAATAGCTTTTCAATTTTCTTCTTGACCATGTCCCTTAAGGCTGGATTGATCCTTCTCTGAGGTTACCTAACTGGTTTAACATTTTCAGTATAAATTTGATGGGTGCAAATACTTGGGTTGATTATTTTCATGTCTTTATAGTCCCAAGAAAAATATCTAGTATGACACTTCAAAACATCAAAAAACTTAGCTTCTTGATCATTTTACAACCAGCTGTTAATGTTCAAAATATGACCTTGTTGAATCTCAATTTGTTTGGTTACAGTGTGTGATGAACTGATTTGTTGAAAGGTTCCATTAGGGTGTTTAGTGGAAATGAATGAGGTAACAACATATGATATGCAGTAATTTCTCTAAAGTTCCCTTGAGAAATAATACTAGATAAAGGACAGTAAGTAGAGTTATGATACTTATCTTGACGTAGCTCAAGCTCCTCATCACTGACATTTTCCAAATATTCCTTATTGTTTCCTGATATCTCTTAGACTAATGCTATTGTTTCCATAGATATTTACGCCCCTCCCAAAGAGAAGTCACGTTCCTCTGAAGTGAAATTATTTACATTTGTATTAGATTGCGATGGTTCCAGAGATAAATATAAATGTTCCGGAACTAAGTCTGAAGGTTTCAGAACTAATTCTGATAGTTCTGGAACTAAGTCCAAAGGTTCCAGAACTATCTTTGATTATTCCAAAGATAATTGGTGATCATTCAATGGTTGATTAATAATATTCTCCACCTCTCGTACATGATCCTGCAATGTTATCATAGCCAAAGAAGACAAGTTTTATTTATTAGTATCGAGATCATCAACCCATAATTATTCTTGATTATCAACGAAAGGTCTTGCAGAAGGATATAGGGAACTTTGTTTAGAAATCCTACCATTAGAGATGATCATATCACCTAATATACAATCAATTACGGCAGCAACTGTAGCTAACCATGGTCTGCCCAAAATAATGGGATAACCAATTGTTTTACCTTTTGGCCGTAATATAAGGAAGTCCACTGGATACTCCCATGACTCCACCATGACTGCTACATCTTCAATGATCCCTTCTAGTTTAGCTACTGATTGATCTTCCATCTGTAATATGGTGCTAGTAGGTTTTATACCCGTCAATGGCAATGTTTTCAAAGTGTCTACTAGCATAACATTTATAGCTTCTCCCAAATCAACCAAAACGTTATGTATTTGTTTGTTCCCTATAGTGATAGAAATAATAAGGATTCTAGCATCCCCATATTTGGGAAGTGAGATTTTTCCTGCTAATAAATAAGCAAATTTCCCATCTATCTTAATAGTCCTAGGGTATTGCTTCTTCCTTCCAGGTCTTTTCAAGCATAACATTTTGATTAATTTGTTTAATTCAGGAATGTTCTTGATTTCTTGCAAAAATGGTATTTAAATATTTAATTTCCTCAACTCCTGCTCTAGCTCATATTCCTTGGTCTCAATAACTTCCTTAAGTCTTTCTGGAAAAGTGGTTTACGTAGAATTGTTATATGGTTGTTTCTCTCTTTATTTTTCATCAACCTTAGGGATGACTGGACTAGGGGTTTCAGTCTCATCTGACATCTCAGTAATTATAATAGGTGGACTATTAATTATTTTTCCATATCTGGTTTGAATATCTTTACAGTCCATAGCGTTAAGATTAACTAGTTTTTATTTCTCTACAAAATAAATAGGGGTTGTTTTTTTGTTTTAAGGATTAGCCACTGGTTGTGCTAGTATTTGTGTTTGAACCAAATTTTCAGTTTGTGAACCTTGTCCTAGGGATCCCATTGTGGATTTTTGTTTCTGGTTGGGATATGTCTTCCCTTGAGCATAGTTATTGGGGTTATACCTAGGTTATGACCAAGCATAAGGGTTATCTTGACCAGACCAAGGTTGTTGGTTTCCTTGAGCATACCAAGATTGTGTTGCCTAATCCTCAGGATTGCATGTTGGTTGAGGGGCCCAAGGATGTTGTACCCAATTTTTCGGTACTGTCTAAGCCACCCATGGCATCATCTAGATATTAGGAGTAGATCTTGGTATGAACTTCCCTTGGCTAGCTTGTCTCTGGAAAAAGTTTACTTATTATGTAGTGGATGAAGTGTTGGTTTGTTTAAGCTATTTTTTATGAAGAGAAGAAGAGAACAAGCATTAAATTCATGTTCCCTAGATTCACAAATAAGACATATTTCTGTTTTATCCAAAGGAAAATCTCTTATTGCATGCTTCTTTCTACATCTAGGACAGTACACAGCTAACGGATCAGTATTAGCATTTGTTTTGGCTTGCAATCCATCCATGGTGGAATTTAATTGAATGAGGATATCTATTTTGAAGTTTGCTAGTTTCCCCATAAGTTAGTTCATGTCAGGATTTGTAACTTTCATAGTTTTTTCTTTCCTGGGTCCACCCCTCGTTCTTTAATAACTTCTACAAAAGTCTTTAATATTGTTCGTTCTCAATTGATTGATGTTTCCACCTCCCATTAAATTAAGGGCTCCCCTATATTCCTCATCTAGACCTTTAAGAAAAATGGTTTTTCTTAGCTCTTCTTGAAGTACAAATCCACACCTTTTACCTATGAAGAGGAATCTATATAAATAATCTTCCAAATTTTCATCCTCTTCTTGTTTGATCCTAAAAAATTCTTCCTTCATGTTTCTCCCTCTACAATAATCCTGATATTTGTCTAAGAAGGTAGTTTCCATTTTCCCCAAGTGGTAATGGAATTGGATGTTAATCCCATAAACCACCTCATTGTTGCATCTTTCAGAGTAGATGGGAACAACTTGAGTTTTTTATCGTCTTTTTTGTAATCATAGGTTTGACACAATAATTTAAATTCAAACAAAAATTGGTCAAGGTCATCAGATGACATTCCTCTAAATGTGGACGAGTGTGTAGGTGACATATTATTCATAGGTATATCATCATCCTCCAAATGAATTGGATAAGTAAAATTCCTATCAGGTTCTCTTTCAACTTCTCAAGCCATATCTGCAATATATTCTCGATATTTTTCCCAATCAACGTGGTATGTGATCTACTTTGGTGAAGGTGAGATGTCAGGGGTAGGAGGTTGACTGCTCAATTGAGAATCGAAACTTGCTATAAATGGATCTTGGGATATAATCCTTCTTCTAAAAGTTCCACCCCCTTCTGATGATTGATCCAAAAATTCCAAAGGTGGAAGTTCTGCTTCCTATCTAATAGGAGGCAATGGTGCTTCTAATTCTTTCTCAAATTCCTTAGTTGAACTAGAGGATGTTGATTATTCTTGTTTAGATATTTTTGGGAGAAATCTACCCTTTGAGTCTCTTGGTCTACTCATAAATTTTATGATAACGTAGGGAAGATTTTTCAGTTACTAGATGTGTGATTGTTTTTCTTGTTGACACCTAATTAGACAATTCTAACTAGTGAATCCCCAGAAACGACACCAAAAATGATGGGTGTTATTATTGTCGTCATTTGACCAACTCATGGTTGATCTCATATTAAAATCATGGTTGTGTCTGAAGCTATATGCAACAAGTGAAGCCTCAAGTGAAATAGTAATTGATTGTAGTTACTTATTATTTTTATTTTTATGGGGAGTTTTATAGTGTCTTAAGATCTCTTGTCCAAATCCTTATTGAAGATAAATTGTAAGGACCTTGCTAAAATAAACACACATTGCTGAAATGAACAAATCTTACAAAATTAAACACACTGCTTGAAATAAACACATTTTATAGAATTAAACACACTTTACAGAATTGAAGACACTTTGTAAATGTTGTTTAAAATACCTTTAAGGAAATAAGAATGTAAACTATAACACCTTCAGGGAAAATAGATAACTTCACGTAATAGAATTTAATTGATGAACCAAAAGTACTACAGAATTGATAAATAACATAATTATACAAATTACTTGAAAATATAAATACCAATGAAATAGAAAATCCTTTTTCTTGGAGGAGTGGTCCCTTTATCCACCTTGAATTAGAATTTAACACAATATGTTGCTCTCAAAATTAAATGGCTATTCTTATTATTTAATTATTCAGTCATACAAAATTTTTACTAGGGAATCCCCACATCTATCTTTAGTTCTATATATATATATATATATATATATATATATATATATATATATATATATATATATATATCCATCCATCCGAAGATGCCTTTTCAATCATGATTTCTCAATAGCTATCTTTCTACCTACATATTCTAGTGAAACTAAATATTGCCCAAAGTAGATATGAAATTTAGAAAAGTAGCTGGATATATAGTTGTTGGTCTTACATATGTATATTTGGAGTGTGAAGAACTGGAAAAATTTTGGTCTATTTTTTATTGGAAGGTCCATTCTTTGCTCCATAACCGAATTTTGATAGAGTAAGAAGATTCCCATTTACTCCAGAACTTTGGAGAAGTTCTGGAACCAAAGGCAAACCTTCTGGAACTAACTGCTAAAGTTCCAGAGATAAGTGTTGGAGTTCTGAAGCTAAGCCACATTATAGCCAACTTCCTCAAAAAGATGTTGGTTGCTTCACAATTTGCTTATCCTAACCAAATATGACTTGTTTATTCCAAAAACTGAATTTCCACAAAAATTTTTAGGAATTATATATTTTTTAGAAATTTGAACTAAATCAAACAAAAGTTGGACAATTACATCCTTAACTTATATTTAGATCAAAAAAAAGTTATGAAATGCAGACAAAATTGATTAAAAGAGGAGTAAAATGAGATTATTCATTGCACATTGATGAGGCGTATTTTAGCCTCATCAATATTTTGTTTCTTAATTTATATTCCTTCCTCTTATGCTTACAAATATGTCAATTGTATCTTACAGAGGACTCTAACAGTTTCTAGAGGTTAAGGGAACTAAAACCCATTTCATGACCTTTAAAACATATCTCACAGTGGGTCCAAAGAACAACTACCTTTCTAACAATTATCCCTAGTTCATGATTCATTTAAAGTTTAATCTATCCACTATTCCAATACTTAACAAATAATTGAGATCCTTTCTTAGCCAAGCTACAACAAATTTTACTTTAAACCCTTATTGGAGGTTCAATACGTATTCTTTGATTAATGAATGACCTCAATAATAATTACAAGATATGTATATCATCTACTTTTCTCGAGTTATTTTTTATAACTTCCACCTTCATGCTCATGATGACATCATAGGTGTAAGTTACATACGAGAAGGGAGTTATAACTAGGTTGGGGGTTATAATATTCCCCAAAGAGCATAGTGGAGCCCTTTAATAAAACAGTCCAAATTTCAAACTATGTAAAATGGAGAGAAACCTCCTTATTTGAATTTATAACATGGTTAATTTCTTCCCATCATGAGGATGATGAAATGGATTTTTATCTCATAGGAGTGCCCTTCCCACACATCATGGATCTCTACTCCTTGTCAAAAAATGTTGAGAGCCAAGTATGCCCATTCTTGTAAGAATGTGAGACTTGGATGACAACAAATACTGAGAAAAAGAATGAAGAGGTTTTAGATAAAAAATTTCTAGGTGTAACCAAATTTTCAACCATCTCCTGAAGGCACAATGCAAAGATTATTCCAATGAGGATGAAGATGAGTTTATGGAAAAATCAAAAGAGTTATATGTGCAAGACATCTTGAAGACTACGAAAGCTACTGAAGACCCTCAAATTGGTCTCAAAATCCTGACTCGAGATATGCAAATGCAATATATGTATGAGTCAATTATGCTTCTCATTTTGATATGCCAATTCTTGATGTTGATATGGAGCAGATGGATGGACTTGATGTCCTCCCCAATGCCTTGGTAGGTGATAGCGAATGTGAAGATATGTCTTTCTCTTTCATGCTTTGTGAATAATATCATGAATGTAAAAGGAACAATATTCTTGAATCCATAATGAATATTATTAATCTTGAAGACAACATCTCTACCATGGAGGAAGATAATAGGGAAAAGTTTGATCTGATCGACACTGAAGATAATGGTTCAAAACAAGATAAAAAGTTGTAGGATTTTTTTTATTATATTCAAGATCAACTCAATCTCACCACCATTGATGTCCTATCAAATGAGAACAAGAATCCACACTATAATATTCACTCAAGGGTGAAGAATGCTTCTCTGAAAAAATCAAGGATTGTAGTTTTGAGTGGATGAATATTGACAACAATTGTTCCAAATAACAAAGTGAGAATGTGAATGATTCTCATGAAAGGATTCAAAGCCAAATTACTAGTGGTTTTATTAGTTTCTCGAGACTGTGAATGATTCATTTGAATGCTTTTACTTGCCATACTTCACTAAGGAAATTGTGCATCCATATCCTTTCTAGTGGTTTCCCCTTGGTCCTATCATAGTGTCTTCTGAATTTTTTCCTGCCGGTAAGGCGGTGCCACAGCTAGAAATGGCCAACTCTCCTCCCATTGCAGAAAATGTTGTAACTAGTGGAAATGGCTCCCAAACACGTGACGAAGTTTGTGCCAAAATTATAAGACAATGTATGGACTCTAAATCCTCTCCATATGTAATAATTTATGATGAATATTTGGACCCTATTGTCAAGTGATATCAAAACCATTACCTTCTTTCCTATTTATATGGCCATAGTCCCTCAGAAAGGTACCTATAGAACTGAATGAAAAAACATGGGGAGTCTAATGGTATCCTAGTCTCAAGTTTCTGTAACCTCACTAAGGGGTTTTATCTATTTTCCTTTCGTGAGCCTTCTCAAGTTCAATCCCTTTTGCTTAAGATGGCATGTTGGTACTTAAGTAATACCTTGCTTGTGTTATCTCCATGGACCTAGGATGTTTATCCTAGTAGCCAAGTGTCACGCAAAATCCATGTTTGAGTTGAGCTTCCTAGCCTTCCCATTCATTTCTGGTCATTTTTACCATATATTATGAAACCCATTGGCAAGGTGATTTACCATGAACGGGAGCATCTTTTCTTTTCTTGTCCCAACAAGCATTTTTGTGTTGAAGTGTACCTTGCTAAAGATGTGCAAGACCATATAAATATTCAAGTTGGGTCTCTACGTATCTGTCAAAAGGTGTTTTATTTTAACCTCCCCAACATGTACTTTCACTGTCAGGTCCCTAACCACCGCATTCGATATTGTCTGCTTTTTCCCGCTTTAAGCTTACTCCATCTCAACCAACTGTTTCAAAGTCTAAATTTGACCCTCATGCCAATGGCTAGACTGTGGATGGTTATAACAAGAGCTCGGAGGTGAGACATTTTGTTGAAGTTCTACCTCCATATTCTTCTTCTTTACCATCTAGGGATGAGCCAAGAGTGGTGCAACCTAGCCCTTTGGTTTCCATTCCTTCCAAACCCTTGCAGATCCAGGTTACTCAATCTAATTCAGAGAATATTGGGAGTTTTTATTTAACATCTCTTCCTCTGTGAAACTCACGCAGTCCACCCCGAGAGGTTTCATGTGGCATGCAGGGAGATAATGGGGCCAAATTCTACTCCATCCGTGTTGAACATAATGATTTAGACTAGCTTCTTCTTTCCAACAATTTTTCCATTCTCGGCTCCGAGAATGGAATTACTGACAAGCAGGGGAACTTGATATTTTTATTTTTCAAGAATTTTATGTCATGGAATGTTTGGGGTCTAATAGAACCCTCGAAAAATTCTCTATTTATGTAGCTTTCCAGTTAAATAGCAGTTTAGATGTGATTTTTTTACAGGAAATCAATATTTCTTGTTTTTTACTTCAAAATAATCTGACATGTATTTCCCCTAATTTTACGCATTTCCACACTCAGCGTATAAAAGGAAAAGGTAGTGCTAGCCTTTCCATCGCACAATATTTTTGGCATTAATCACTACATTAGGCTAGGACCCTAGTAATAGGGTCGTGTGGGTGATTATGAGTATTAATGATAGTTGTTTTCGTATTCTTAATATTTATGCCCCTAATGAAGGTCCATAATGAATATTATTATGGAAACAGTTAGGTGAAAACTTACTTATTGCTTATTGGAGGTTGTGTGGTGACTTTTAATATGGTGGAGCACCCAGATGATAAATGTGGCACTCTTCCTATGTACTGGTGTCTCAGTGAATGCGTGGCCTAGTATTACTTTAAAATACGGTTGGGCATTTCCGATCCTTTTCTCAAATGATGACAAGAATTAAAATACCAAGAATGGTTCACTTGGACCAATCTTTGACAAGGATATGATCAGGTTTTAAAACACCTCGATCATGCACTTCTTTCACAACAACCTCATTTTTATTTTGACATGTAAAGTGCTTTTGTTAGACCACCATTTGATCACATTTAAGGTTGTTTTGCAAGGGGGCCCTCCCAAGGTTCCCAAAACTCAATTATTTCTCAATGTTTCTCTATTGAGTCATCCAGGAGTGATCCCACTCATTTCCAAGACTTGGAATATGGTGCCATGTCTTCCTTTTTCTACCAACTATATTCCATGGTGGGAGGTTAAAATTCACTGAACTACCAGGTTCCTTTACCGGTTCAGTAAACAGGTGGCTCGGGTTCGAAGATGAGCCAATTAGGATCTACACAATGAATTCAAAAGGATCCCTCTACTTATTGAGTCTAATCCTTTCGAATCTCACCTTCAGAGCCAGGTTGTTCATGTGTGGCACAAGATTAAACTTATTGAATCCCATTTAGCTCTTGGTGTGTAGATCCGGTTGAGAATTCATTCACTTAGGGTGGGAGATAAAACCTCAAAAATATTTTTCAAATCCCTCTGGGCCAAGCATGCTCGTCAATAGATCAAATCTATTTATGATACTCGCCAATGGATTACTAAGCTCCCAAATATCACTAATGCTTTTTTAAAGAACTATAGTTTTGTTTTTCAAGATTAGGAGGATTCAATTGAGTGTGTTACTGCTTTACAGAAATGTATTGATGTGGTTCCTAATAAACTCTCTCCCAGAGATTGTGTTTGATACTATGCCCCTCTCAGTTTGGAGGTGCTTCATACAAGTTTTATTTGTCTTGCAGATGACAAGTCTTTGGGTTTGGATGACTTTTCTAGCATGTTTTATAAAGCAACCTGGTCTTTTATGGGACTTAATCTGCTTCAGGTCTATAATGAAGCCCTCTAAACTTGTTCTCTTGGGAGTTTCATCAATCAAGCCAACATCAAGTTCATTCCCAAAGCAATTAGTTCTGACCAGATGAATAATTGGTGGTTGATCACCCTATTGAATGTTTCTTACAATATTCTTGCTAAAGCGCTAGCTCTTCACATTATGGATATTCTGCCTAAAATTGTTTTTCCTGAGCAGACTAGTTTTGTTAAAAGTTGTTACATCCTAGACAATCTTATTGTAGTATGGGAAGGCACAGAATGGGCACGGCTGTCTTCGCAGAGGCCTGTCTTCCTCAATATTGATTTCAAGAAAGTTACAATCACATCAAATGGCCCTTCATTCTTATCATGCTTAAAGCCCTTGGTTTTGGTGATTTCTTTCAATCGGCCACCAACTCACCATTAATGGTCACTAGTCCACTACCATTGGCCTTTTCCACTCTATTAGACAAGGGTGATAACTTACGACATCTTTGTTTGTGTTCGTTGTTTATGTCCTAGGTTACTTAATTTCCCAAAAGGATTCTCAAGGCTACATTCAGGGGATTGTTCTTCTAGATCATGTTACACAACTTATCAATGGCCACTTCACTAATGATTCCTTTCTTACTCTTGCTGAATCGGAGCAGAATATTTCCTGAGTCTGTTAATGTCTTGACACTTTTGCTTTAGTTTCATGTTCCAATATTGAAATTGTTAAAAATTTGGGCTATCGGAAGAGTTTTTTGCTTCTTTCGGACTAGTTGAAGGCCTACCCCTAGAAATGGATTAGCCGCGGAGAGAAATTCATGTTTTTTGGCATTCCATTTTCCATTGATAGTGACTCTACGACTTTGTGGAATTATATTTTTAACATAGTGGAGCAGAAATTTACCAAATGGTCTTCCAAACCCTTATCTTTGGCTGGTAAATTTCAATTTTGCACCAAGATCATTATAGTTACACGTGTTTATTATTATGCATGTTGGTTTCCTTCTCATAATTCATTTAACTGGCTTGTGAAGCTACTTAGGGACTTTTTATGGTGTAAAAGTTCTGGTTCAGCTAGTTTTCATAGGGTTACCACGGATGTTTGCTTCTTTCCTCGTGATCAAGGTGACATGGGGATCATTGATGTTTATCGACATAGTGTGGCCTTATGTGTCAAATGGGTTATCCATATTCTTTTGGGAAATTAGGATTGGAAAATTATTCTACACCATTATATTGAATCTGGAGACCCTTACAACAATAAATTATAGAATAGTATTGTGTTACATACTATTATTATCACTTCGGATCCTATCAAAATTATTTGGAAAGCCTTTGAACAGGTAAAAAATTTGATGTGATGGATTGTCAATGGCTTTAACATAGGGATTTCTTTTAATTTGTAGAACATTTGGTGGTCTCCTATCATCACTGGAGGCAATCTTCTGCTTGCTGAAACCCCGAGCATTAAAGTCATCTAGATATTCCGCAAGGGCATTCATACCGTCTGGGATCTTATGAGTCACAGAGACTGGATTCCTTTGTCTGAGCTCAAGCTAAAATTCAATCTGGCCAATTTGAACCTCTCATATATCGGTAAAATTTAGGATCTCTTTCCTGATGTTATACTCCACAAATTGGGGCTCCAACCTCCAGCAGCATGGTGGCATGATTGGTGGTGGAATCACGAAATTTTTTTCCTTCGATACAATACTCAGATCATTAATTAGCTTATGAGTCCACTCTCGACGGCCATTGATAAACTAAATGCTCGATGGGGGTTAAACTCTGAAAGTCCACTTGGCTTCGCCAAATTTCCTATACCTGGAACCCTCTTCTTGAGCCTAAAGTTAACCACTTTCTTTGGTGTATTGTTTACAAAGGTTTTCCTGTGGGCGAAAGACTTATTGATATTGGAATACCTAATCCTATCTGTCCATTTTTCTCTTTCCCTAAGTCATTCAAACACCTTTTTTGGTCGTGTCCCCATGCTCAATCTATTTGGAGGTGGATCCATTATTTGTTTAAACCCTATCACCCTAACTTCTTCCTGTGGTGCCTAGCCTTATTTGGTGACTTTAGTCCTATAATGCCTCCATTTATTATTAAGAAAATGGAATGCTATTTTTTTTAGAAGAGTGTGAACTGACAGGGCAATTGTGTGTCAGTGCGTAGCAAGTGAAGAGACTCATCCTCATTTTTTTTTGGAAACCTGTCATTCCCTTTCACAATAATTCACACACTTTAATTTTGCCTCTAGTTGTTTACCTCATGAAACTTTAAATCTGTCTACTCTGCAAATTTTCTTTTGGTGGCTAGGTACACACTTTTCCCTGGTTTCATGGTGCTTTGGGTGAAGGAATGCTCTGGGGGGATGTGCACATTTGGTTTGGCACCTCATTTTGTGTAGTCTAAAATGCACTTGCTGATGCACTATTTTTTTTTTGTCGCTATTTTCTTCTCCCTGCCTAGCTCATGGTTCTCTTAGTGTTGGCCATCTGTTGGACATTTATTTGTTCCTTATTCCCTTCTCCTGCTTGGTCGCTTCTCCCTTGTTTTACTCTTCCTCCTCCTTGGGCACGTGTTGTGCAGCATTAACAAACCCCCTATCCTAATGCACATGATTTCATGGTGGTAGAGGGCGCATATGCCTTGGCGTCGATTATAACCTGCTCTTGTCTTATTATCTGGCTGAGTGGCGAGTTTTGGTGGAGCCTCGGGTGGGGACAACAGGTGTTGAATGGTGCAACAGTAAGCAGAGTGTGTTGAAAGAGAATGTGGTTTGCTGATATGTTGTTCCCCTAGTAGGTATGTGGGACAGTTTTTGAAAACCAAGGCAAGGGGAATACATATCAAAAGCCACACATGCCCTTTTTTTAGGCCTTCCAACTGTGTTTTTTCCCAGATTACAGCACCTTAGTTGTTAGTTGCACCTTTCTCAAGGTTTGAATTCATCCAACAGGGCTCCAACCCAATCATTTTACATTGCCAGCGTACTTCCAGCCTGTGCCAAAATGTTGGAGCAGGGTATGATATCCATCAAAGCATAATGGAGAGAGGAATAGTGTCAGACATTGTATTTTTTAATGATATGGCAGACTATTATGTAAATGGGGATTCTTACACAAGGAAAGTTGACTGTTTGGCAATGTGTATCAAGGAGACGGGTTCTAATGGGTCTGGCCATGACCAGGTAAGCTTCATTTTTGGTTTTATTTAAAATGCAAGTGGAAAGCTTACTGGAAAAAGATAATTAAAAAAAAGGGGGGGATTAACTTGTCTAAAGGTCTTGTCTAGAATAAAACAGCTTGAGTCTAATGCAACATGTATTTCTAATCAAATACTTGCATTCCTTTCAGATCAACTATTATCATCAAGAAAGAAATTACATGCTAAAGTGCATCAATTGAACTCTGAAGAACGTAGGATCAAAGAACAAAAACTCATTCTGGATAGAGGAGAAGAGAGCATTTCAAGGAACCAAAAATTCAATTGAAATTACCCTCAACGAATCTTGAAAGTAAAAGGGTCTAACTTCTCAATTTAATGAAGGAGGAACATAAATGTATGTATGGATTTCTTAGTCTTGCTGGTGATCTTGAGGGAGCTCCAAACCTTATTGTCCAACACCATTTATACATGCAATTTTATTGTTGGTTCGATGTAAAGTGGGTTCATTGGGAAAGCTTGAGGATTTCGAGCAAAGGAAAAATGGTAAAATTGCGGATGCTCATGATCTGTTCGACAAAATGTTTAAGGGAGATGCTGAAAATATTTCCGCGGTTTTGACCGGCTTCATTCCCAGGAATGGTTCATCTCCCCTTACCTCTCATAATTCTCATGCTTTAGTTCTCTTTGCAACTCAATAGAATTTTAAAATATTAGGATTTTAATGTCGTTATATGTTTATTTCAACTCGTTGCAAAAACAATGAAATGTCGTGTCGTAACTCACGAAGTCAAAATAACCCATTTGCATTAAAACATGAACTTCCACCCTCATTCTGAGGTGATGTAGAAAAATTCCTACCCAACTGGATCGCTACAACATTGTTTTATCGACCAGATGAAATTGACTAACTAGTGATAACGTTGATCATCTCTCAGTTTAAATAGTTAATTTTTGCATTTTTCGAAGACTCATTAAGTACCCTTGTTAACTCTAAAAATGAGATGTTAAGCTTCATTCTTGTACCTTGTTATGCGAGGAGTCACCTTGACCACTGGATTGACCCCAAATGAACATATGTGATCTTTTTGACACTCTTATAGGAGCCCTGTTACACTGGTTTACAGCAGTAGAAAGTTATCAAATCTAGAAAGTTGGCTTTCATTTTGAACTGCCATATGAAACCTGGATAGAGAAATTATTTCCCGTCTTCGTAATCCTCTAGTGTTTATACTATAAAATTGCATGGAACATTCAGTTTAGGGAAAAACACTTTTCTGGTTAGTTTGGCAAAGCCATTTTGTAGGCCTCTGGTCATAGTTTGACGAGGTCAAACTGGACCAATTTCGACTTGTCGCCGTTGAAAATGGTTTTCTAGTTTTCAGTCCCATCGACTCTGATGAATTCTCCTTATATAGAGGAACTTGTGGGAAGTGTCTCGTTGCATGCTCATCCATCAAACGTCAATTTTGGACATGGTTTTCTGAGCCCTTGAGCTAGCTTTTGTTCATTTGCAACTGGGACAACTACGACCAGTAGCCCCGAAAAACTAGCTGCCAAACGCAAACCGTTCACTTTTTCCCAATTCCGTCAGTTGCTATGAACTCTTGGTATATCTGCGGACACGTAGAAATTTAATCATGGTGTGTGTTCTCATCGGAAGACAACTTTTGGAAGTGATTTCTTAGCCTCTGAGCCCATTTTGTAGCTAGTGAGAAAATGTAAAAATAGAAAGCTGCAAGACCCTCGTAGGGTTGGCAAACCACCCTGGAAACTTTTAACACATGCAAATAACTATTTAAAACTCTACAGTGTAACTTGTTGTGTGAAATAGAATTTTTGACAAATGGTGTTTTCTCTATCTTCCCTTCTCTTTCTCTCTCCTGGGTTACAAAATTAAGTAAAATGAAATGTAATGAATACATGTCTCTAAACATTTTATTTCGATTGCAAATTATAACTATTATCATATGTAAATGGGAAACTGAAAAATGATAATTATGTTAGATTAGGGTGGATGCCATGCCAGCGATTTATCACTGATATCATGCTCACGTGATTTTACAGGATGAAAGAATGACGATGAAAAGGCGATGTGTAATGCATTAATTATCTTTGTAATTTATATAGTTCATTGTTAAATGAATAAATGTATAATGTAGTATCATGTTACAGAAGGTTATGTTTGATAATTTGCTAATATGTATGAGATGTTGGTTTCAAGGATATCTAGGAAATGTGCATTTAATCATAGGTCAATTTGATTTATAGTACACCTGGTAAAAAGGTTTGATATTTATATAAGGTAAATGAATTTGAAATAATATCTTGTAGTGCATATTTAGTGTTCAAAAAAATGATTGAGTCATCTTGTGCATTCATACTTGGTAAATGTAATAAAGATAATTAAACTGAAACACTCTACCCTTGTTCAATATCGGAGCATAACTTGTTTTCATGTGTGATACTCCTTACCGTGCAATGAACTTAAACCCTGCATGAGATGGAAATCTCCTAGTTTGAGTAAACAAGAGCCCAAGAATGGGTTTTATCGTCTTAGTCAGTATGTTTAGTGACATTTTCATAAACCTTGTAGATAAGAATGACACGGTCAAACTTCATTTAGAGTATGTAGAGCTAACTCCTCCTTCGTAGCCTAGTGGACTACCTTGTCACCCGAAGATAGATTTAAAATTAAAGTTCTTCATCGAATGAAATCCCTGGAGGATCCAGACGACATAGATGGAGGTTGTTACTTAGTTATTCTAGGTATTAAACTCCTGTTAATGAACTCCTTAGCTCCGCTAAGCTAAATGTGTTACCTTGGTTTCTCTCAACATAACACCTTGGTCCTTTCTGGAAGGTGGTTTAGCATAAATTTTTCCTCTCGCTTAAAACTCATATTTAGTTGAGGGGTAGACCCTTAGGTGAAGTTGGGAATTGATCTAAACCTAAGTTGATTTGGATGTTAACTTAGGGTTCGTGTGAAGCATCAAGTCTCTTAATCATATATGTCTTCAAGAGGTTGGACAAACACTTCGTAACTCCTTTTACAAGACAATGCTAAAAATAAGATCCTAACGTGACGTAGAAAATAAAGTATATAAGAGTAAAAACAGGATTTGAGGTTCAAAATAATGCCTCTCTTGGAGACCTTATATCTCGATTAAAAATAATCTTTTGATTCAAATAATATGAATTGCCTTGGTGTGTTCAACCTTCGAGAAAATGAAATACATATATAAAACAAAATGGAATTTCACAAGTCATTGAATTAGAACAACTATGGTAGGGAAATAATTGTACCGTGATTGAGAAATGTTTTGTGGTAAAAATCTATCTTGTATTTTAAATCTCCGTTAAATCCTAATATCACTATATGGACACCAAGTCACATTCATTTGAGTGGTAAGAGTAAAAAGGTAGACATTGAATGTATGTTCAAGAAGGATATTCTTAACATAAGGACAAGATAATTAAGTACTTTATAATCTTTTGAATTATGACAAATAAGAATGCAAGTTATGGAAAATTTTGTAAAGAATAAGATGTCAACTTAAAATAGTCAAACTGTAAACTAAATGTGGAATGAACTTAAGATTTCTGTAGATGGAAAAAGGAGAAAGTTATCCTTGCACAATAATTCTCTTAGAATGTTAATCGTAACTAAAATACAAGAAGAAAATATGTGTTGTGGGTTTTCCTATCCTTGAGTCTTCTTTCTATGGTTGGGGCATTGCTAGTATTCGTTCATTGGGAAAAATGTGGCATCGGCATGCTTATGTTGTTTTCATGTGTCTGTGTGAGTCGATGACTTATGTGATTGTCGTATGCGAGTCGATTTTTTGTACTTGGAGTCCTTGTTGTGTCATGTGTGTAGTGACCAATGTAAGTCAAAAAAAAAATTACCTGTTATTTTACTATTATAATTGGGTGTGTAAAATGTGGGCATAACAAGTCCTTGGCCCCGTTATATTGATACACTTTGGCATTCGTTTCATTATTGTATTCTATTTCATATCTAGAAATCTCATAATGCTTTATTTTTTAAGAAATATCAATCTGTTATTTACTTTTCCACTAATGACAAGGTGATTATTTTGTCTACTATGCACATACAGATTCAAGCTCAAGCCACCAAGGTCACCTTGGAGTTTTCCTATTTGTAGGAGCTTCTTGATCACTGGGGGAGTGCGTCATGCATGATGAGTCGAGTTTTATCATATCCTCAGTTTTCACCACCTTGTCCTTTTCCACCCAAACATCCACCTCTTGTAGGACCATCTTGGAGGAGTCACTCGTGTAGCCACCATTTTTCCTCCCCTCGGGGCCACCCTTTAGCCCCGTCCTCCTTTGGACTGCTCTGGAGCCCACCCCCACGGGGTAAAGGTGTTGTTAACTCTTTGAGGTGGGGTTATCTAGTGTTGGCCATGTAGACCATTGCAAGATATTTGCCCCCCAGTTGGGGAATTATGACTCCATTACAAATGCAGTATCATGATCACGATGGTTAGTAGGTGGATCCTCCTTCAGTGAATCCTAATAGTGGAGCTTTTATCCCTCCTTGGGGTGATCCTCCCCCTCCTCTTGGTGCCGAAGTGTGTGCTTGATGGTGATGTTTTTTTTATGTTATCTGGTTTCCATGTGGGCATGTTATTATAGCCCTTGTGATATTTTTTCTTACTAGTTCCCTTGTGGCATTTTGTAGGACTATGTGTTATCTGGTCACCTTTACTATGTAACTCTCTTTTATTTTTATTAATATGAAGGGAAATTATAATAGTAAATTACACTCACCAATTCTCAATCTCCTTCTTGTCTTTCCATGATGTAACAATTTCTCGAGAATGATGAAGATCTCTAAGTCAATGATGTAACATCTATTCTTGAAACTAATTTCTCATAGAAACAAAGTGATATGTCTAGAGAAACTTTTGAATGGGAAGGAAATCATTTTTTTCTTACTTATTTTGAGTTCCTTGCTGATGTATGATATGATTTCATGTTTCAATTTAGGGAGGATGAATGTTTCCATGACAAGATCAATTTTTCCACTCTTGAGGGCATGGAGAAATGGTGTCGCATGATCATAGGACATCAAATGGAAACTACAAGATACAAAGATTCCAAACAGGTGAAAAATTTTCCATTGGATGTAAGAACTTTTTCAGTGCAGTATGAATATGAAGATGGAATCTTGGTGTGTCTTCTTTTTCTCAAGACATGTAAATCCATCACAAGAGCATGGAATGGTCATATAGTAGTTTTCATGCTTCAAAAATCACATTTCAGTTTTTTTTTCCATGATGGCATTTACTTTTCCCAACCCATCACCAGGTATGTGTACATTATTTCCCCACCTCTGTAAATATCCCTCCTTTGTAACATAATTTTACTTTTCCGTTGTGTGTTTTTTTCCCTTTTCAGTGTGTTTCCTTTTTATGTGTTTGTTTCTATGTGTGTGTGTGTGTTTGGAAGAAATGAATTCATAAGCCTAATGGATAAGGAACTATTCCACGAAGTGAATTAATATTATGGGATTCATTCATGCTCTTTCCTCACTATGATCGATCTAGAACATGTCCCTAAGCTAGATCCAGTTGTTTTCATACAAGCGTGCAACATGAGAATTTCTAATTTTCAAGCATGACAACAGACCCTAGTGTGAATTTTTATTATTATAAAACCCTCTTGAGAACTTCCCTAGACAAATCGCTCCTTGTGTCAGGCCTATCCCCATCCTTAAAATGCTCATGTACATGGTCTTAACCTTACCCATGTGTTGGAGAAATTAAAACAAGTTCATGAGATTCTTTTGAGACAATGTCTTTTAAGGTAGATATTTTGACCAGATTAGGAATGGTTATTTTTAGCCTTTCTAAGGTAGGTGCACATTCTTCAAATCATATTTCAAGGCCCACATTCATCACATAGAGGTATTAATGAGACAATATCATTTTTCAAGTGATTTAGGAAGATTTCAGAAATATTTGGGGATTCGGGAGCAAGATCAGCAAAAGTGGGTTTTTTAAGGTGAAGGAGCTCACAGTTCAAAAAAGCATCTGAGCTTTGGAAGATGATTTAGAGATATCTAGAATGAGTTGGAGGTAAAAAAATATATAAATGGAAATATGATTCAATTCTATAAATGATTGTGCTTTCATATTTTTCACAATTCATTCTTTGTAGGTACAAATGGAAATCCCCATAAAAAAGGCCAATATTTTGAAGATTGAAAGCTAAATAAAACCTTAAAACCCATCCCATTATTCTCAAAATTCCTTTTTCAGTCAAATTAAAATAAATAATTTCCCGAAAATTCATCTAGGAGCTCCGACAATGTCATTTTCAATCTCCTTTTCAAGGTACAAGCTTTGTCCTTAGTCAAAAAATTTAATGCCACGTGGCAATATGAGGTTGAGGCACACTTTTTTGTCCTCTTCATCTCTTTCCAAGGGGACAAGGGGGACATAAAAATGTGCCCCCCACCTTAGACCTCATGGACCCACCATATGACCCTAAAAGGCTCTGGTAATCACCTTTCGACAATTTTCTAGGCCCCGGTCCAGGCCATGCATGCTTGTCATTTGTCACCATGAGGATGAATTTTACATCCCTTTCATGCCTTTTGAAGGGGATAAAGGGGACAAACAAATTCACCCCTCCACCTTGCTACCAGTTGATCCCTCACATGACCAAGTTTGACACCTGGGTGCTAAATTTAAGCCCTTTCCTATCTCTCCTCCACCACCGCATTCTTGCCACTTGTTCACCTGGGGTTAGGGAATACTTTTTGTTCCACTTCTTCCATTTCTAAGGGGATATAAAAATGTGCCCCCCCACCAAAGGCATTAAAATCAAGGAGTTTTCCATTTTTTTACCTCCCCCCATTTTTGCTCCAAATCTACTAGAAATTTGATGGAATTTTTCCAGAATCCTTCACCCCCATTGAATCCATTCCATTTCTCCCTCCATGCTTCCATGATCAAAAAAGAATAAATATTCATAAAACTTGCAAATTTTTAAAGGCTCCAGGTATATTTTTGCTATAATGACTTCGTAATCAGTGAAATAAAAATTCTCATATCTTGCAAACAGGTGCATGGATTGAGGTGGGGTTTTTTACATTCTTCTTCATTTACAAACACCTTTAAGGAGAAATTTTTAGCATGTTGAATGATGCCCTATATTGTTTACGATGAAGCAATCCTGAATTCATGTCCTAGT